>SZWC01000865.1:88544-101379 GCA_023375785.1 Penium margaritaceum | reverse complement strand
TGGCCGTAGCGCGCATGCCAGATCTCGCCATCTGTCGCCTGCATCACTGCTGCAAGACTCTGCTCACGCCGGATCTTGGTCGCCCCCAGCAGGCGGTACATGTCGCCCTCCTTCACCGACCTGGCCAACTCCTCTCCTGTATCCTTGTTGAGGATGTAGCCATAGTCATCATCGAAGACGACGCGCAGTCCTGTGTTTGTGAGAGAGGAGACTGAGAGGATGTTGAATGCAGCAACAGGTACATACAGCACGCCATGGAACACTCCCACTTCAATGCCACGTGGGGTCTCCAACCACATCTCCACAATCCCAATCCCCTCAGCATACACCACCCGATCATCCCCCATTGCAATAGGACGGGGAGGGATGGACAGCAGCTGCGTGAACCACTCCTTGTGGTGCGTCAGGCTCTTGGTACATCCTGAGTCCTTGTACCATGCGAGATCCGCCTTCTCCATCTGCGACATGTCAGACTTCGCCATGAAGAGACGGTCGCGTACCTCCTTCGCCACGTTCATGTTGCCAAAGTGGCGTACTCTTGCCTGGTTCTGATGCTGCTGCTGTTGCTGATGCTGCTGTGACTGCTGCTGCTGCTGCTGCTGTGGAGACTGTTGCTTTTGCTGCTGCTGCTGCTGCTCCTTCTGGTCCCTCTTGAGTTTGAAACACTCCTTGTAGTGTCCCTCTTTCTGGTAGTAGTGGCATTTGCTTTTCTTCTTGCCTCTCTGCTGCCCGGACTGCTGCTGCTGCTGGTTGCGCGAGCCCATCGCCATGAAAGCTGCTTCAATGCTGCTGTTGCCGCCATTACGTTTTGCGGCATTGCGACGCAGTTCCACCTGCACCAGGTGTGTGCAGATGAAGTCGAGGTCGAGAGTTGGCTGGCACTCCAGCGTCTCTCGCACCGTGTCGTAGCTGGTTGGGAGTCCCCTCAGCAAGAGGAGGATGAAGCGCGTCTCTTCCACAGGGTTGCCGGCCGCTCTCAACTGCTTCGCCAGCTCCTTNTACGCCTCCATCCCTTCACCACCCTGCATTTTCAGCGCCATCATCTTTTCCTCCAAAAGCATGAGGAATGCAGGATCCTTACTCTCATACTTCTTGCACAACGTGTCCCACCCCTCCTTTGCAGTAGCCTTGTCACTCACGTACTGAAGATGTGGGTTGGAGATGGTGTTGACAAGCAACCTGTAGGCCTGCTTGTCCTTCTTCTTCCACTCTTCATACGCCGCCGCTGCAGTTGTAGATGAACTTGCATGTGCTGCACCTTTCTGCGGCGTCTTCCTCGCCACCACCTGTGCTACGGTGATGCCTTTTGCCTGTGGAGGCGGAGCGCGCTCGTTGCCGCTCACCACCTCCCACAAGCCCCTCTCCTCCAAAAGGAGGCGGGTACGGATCTTCCAAAACGTGAAGTTGGCGCGTCCTTCCAGCCTCTCCAAGGGCTGGGCTGCTGTTACCACGCCTGCTGCTGCCATTTTGAGCTTTGGTGATGCTCAACGCTGCCCTTGGGTGGCGGCGCTACCCCTGCTTCTGCTGCTGCTTCTGCCAGAAATCTGTCTGACAGAAAATGGACTGTAGATGCCAGCAGACTGGGAATTTGGAAAAACTGAGCCCACCACTAGAACATTCAGCTCAAAACCTTTCAGATCGACCCATAAAACAGGGTCATCAACAGGGGATTTCGAAAGATATGCCCTCTTGAAAACAGGGTATGCTTCTGCTCCTACTCCAACTCAGACCAGCCAGCTTGTAAACGGCGTTTCTCCCAAAGGAATCAATGGAATGCAAATATTTTTGCATCAATGGAAAGCTTAGGAAAAATACTACAATTCGCATGTGCCACTTTTTAAATTTGACAAAGAAACGAAAGAGTTATGATCATCACAAGGCGACAGTCTTACTCATAGAGAAGAGTGCAGCCCTGGCCGACCTCGTTTTGAGCATAACTCTCAATCCGACCGTTGGATATTCACGATCGTGGGCTTGTTGTAAAGCTCGTCTCGCGAACTTGAAGATCCAGTGGTCGATTGTCAAATTTGGTCAAGGTTTGACCCTAACCCGTCATTCTCAAAGTGACAGCCTGTGCTGGCTGTATTTGGCAGAACCTGGCTCTGATACCAAATATTGGTTCTGGAGGAGAGAGGGAGTCTTGGAGCAGCGAGCATGTGGGACTGAAAGGGCATCAGTTGTGCTGAAGAATGGTTGTTGAATCACTCAAAATGATGGAGTACATATAGAGCTAGAGCTTGGGCAAGTCAGCCCTCTCACAAGCCACACCACTTAGCCATGGAGGCTAAGGCTCACACACTAGAGTCCACAATCTCACACAAGGGAGGAAATCAGCCTAACAACTAGGCTGACCAGTCACACACGACCTAGAGAGCTAGAGAATGCTCTCATGGCACACTCCTAGTGGTCACATCACCCACAAACCCATGGAGAATCGCCATGTGTCCATGGCTAGCACACAAGGATCTCACCTCACCTAAAAAGTAAGGAGAGGTACCTTTATCCTAGTCAGCACACTCTGACAAGCCAATCCTAAGACCAAGGACCTTTTTGGATATTTCTCCCATCAGGTCTTCACCCTGGACCTCTTGCCTTTTTCTTTTCTCAGGCTAAGACATGTTGCCCTCACCCATGGCCACCCAGACATCGACGGTCCATGACCCCCGAAAGTTCAAAAATTAATATCTCCCAATCCGACCGTTGGATCGGTCTGAAACTTGGACCGTAGATTATTTGCCACCTGATCTTTCCTATGGTGAAGACAGATCGACGATCGGAGCAGGCATCTGGAAGTTTCCTGGAACTTGCTCCTGTGGACCTGAAATTGAGCCGGATGGCTCCTTTCTTAACATTAGGTGAGGCGAGATCCTTGTATATTAGCCATGGACACATGGCAATTCTCTTTGAGATCGTGGGTTATGTGATCACTAGGAGTGTGCCATGTGATTATTTTCCAGCTCTCTAGGTCGTGTGTGAGTGATTAGCGTTATTGCTAGGCTCTTGTGTGAGATCATGGACTCTAGTGTGTGAGCCTTAGCCTCCATGACTAAGAAGTGTAGCTTGTGAGAGGACTGACCTATCCAAGCTTTAGCTCTATATGTACTCCATGATTTTGAGTGATATATCAACCATTCTTCAGCACAACTCATGCCCATTCAGTCCTACATGCTCGCTGCTCCAAGACTCCCTCTTTCCTCCAGATCCAACATTTGGTATCAGAGCCAAGTTCTGCCAGTTTTTGCTTGCATAGGCTGTCACTTTGAGAGTGACAAGTTAGGATCAAAGCTTCAAGTTCACAAGACAAGCTTTCGAACGCGCCTAAGATCGTGAAGATTCAACGGTCAGATTAAAAGTTATGCTCAAAACGAGTTCGGCCATGACAACACTCTTCTCTATGAGTAAGACTCTCGCCTCGTGATGACCATAATTCTCTCGTTTGTTTATCGAATTTAAAATGTGGCACATGCTCGTTGTAGTATATTTCCTAAGCTTTGCATTGGTGGAAACATATTTGCATTCCATTGATTAGTTTGGGAGAAACAAAGTTTACAAGCTGGCTGGTCTGAGTTGGAGTAGGAGCAGAAGCATATCCTGTTTTGAAGAGGACATATCTTTCAAAATTCCTCATTGATGACCCTATTTTATGGAGCTATCTGAAAGGTTGTGAGCTAAAGTTTCCAGTGGTGGACTCAGTTATTTCAAGTTCCAAGCCTACTAGCATGTATAGTATAGTTTTTGTCTGACAGATTTCTGGCAAAAGGAGCAGCAGAAGCAGGGGTAGTGTCGCCACTCAAGGACAGCGCTCAGTATCACTAAAGCTAAAAATGGCACCAGCAGCCGTTCAGACAACAGCCCAGCCTTTGGAGAGGCTGGAGGGACATGCCAACTTCACGTTTTGGAAGATCCGTACCCGCCTCCTTTTGGAGGAGGAGGGCTTATAGAAGGTGATGAGCGGTGACGAGCTGGTTCAGGTTCCACAGGCAAAAGGCATCACCGTAGTGCAAGTGGTGGCCGGAAAGATACCAAAAAAGGGTGCAGCTGATGTGGGTTCGTCTCCTGCTGTACCAGCGGCATATGAGGAGTAGAAGAAGGACAGGTTACTTGTCAACACCATCTCCAACCCGCATCTTCAGTACGTGAGTGACAAGGCTATTGTAAAGGAAAGACGGGACATGTTGTGCAAGAAGTATGAGAGCAAATATATTCCATTCCTCATGCTTTTGGAGGAGAAGATGATGGTATTGAAAATACAAGGTGGTGAGGGATGGAGGCACACCTGGACGGGGCAAAGGACCTGGCGAAGCAGCTGAGAGCGGCCGACAACCCTGTGAAAGAGACGTGCTTCATCCTCCTTTTACTGAGGGGACTCCCAATCAGCTACGAGACAGTGCCAATCCACTCTCGACCTCGACTTCATCTGCATACACCTGGTGCAGGTGAGCTCACGCAACCAGCAGCAGTAGCAGCAATCTCCACAGCACAGAGGCAAGAAGAAAGGCAAATGCCACTACTGCCAGAAAGAGGGATACTATAAAAAGGAGTGTTTCAAGCTCAAGAGGGACCAGAAAGAGCATCAGCAGTAGTAACAAAACCAGCAGTCTCCACAGTAGCAATAACAGTCATAGTAGCATTAGCAGCAGCAGCTGCTGCAGCAAAACCAGGCTGGTATATGCCACTTTGGTAATAGCAATGTGACCAAGGAGGTACGCGGCCGTCTCTTCACGGTGAAGTCTGACATATCGCAGGTGGAGAAGGCGGATCTTGCATTGTACAAGGACTCAGGGTGTACCAAGAGCCTGATGCATCACAAGGAGTGGTTTACATAGTTACTGTCCATCCTTCGTCGTCCCATTGTAATGGGTGATGATCGGATGGTGTATGCTGAGGGGATTGGGATTGTGGATATGTGGTTGGAGACCCCACGTGGCATTCAAGTGGGAGTATTCCATGGTGGGCTATATGTACCAGATGTTGCATTCAACCTCCTCTCTGTCTCCTTTCTCACCAACAGAGGACTACGCGTCGTCTTTGATGTTGACTATGGCTTCAACCTGTACAAGGACACTAGAGAGGAGTTTGCCAGGTTGATGAAGGAGGGCGAAATGTATGACCTGTTGGGGGTGACCAAGATGTGCAACCAACGGATGGAGAGATCTGGCTGCGTGCTATGGTCACATCGGTATGTGTACCTTGCGACAAGACTTGCCCATCATCTCCAACTTTGAGCAGTAGTTGTGCATCGGCTGTTTGGAAGGGAAGCAACATCGTGAGGTATTCTTTGAAGTAAGGGAGCATGTAAAGGAGGTACTGGAGCTGGTCGACACAGTTTTCTGTGGCCCGATGCAAACCTAGAGCTTTGGAGGCTCTAGGTGTTTTCTGACCTTCATTGATGATTTCAGCCATTATATGGCTGTGTACTTCCTTACTTCCAAGGACCAGTGCTTTGACAGGTTCAAGGAGTTCAAGGGGATGGAGGAGAATCGAAACGGCAAGAAAATCAAGGTACTATATAGCAATCGCCGTGGAGAGTACTTGAGCAAGGATATATAGGACTACCTCACAACAGCTGGCATCAAGGTACAAAGCACTACGCCATACTTGCCATAGCAGAACAGCGTAGCAGAATACGCCAACCGTACCATTGTTGAGTCGGCGTACTCCATGCTGCACATAGCTCGGCTGACCTACGACTTCTCGGCCGAAATCATGAGCACTACGGTCTACATTAAGAGCCGTAGTCTAAGGCGCAGGAGCGGATGACGACGTACGAGGTGTGGTTTGGCAAGAAGCCGAACGTGGGTCATCTTCGCGCGTTTGGTAGCTTGACACACATGTACGTGCCGAAGGAGAAGCGGCAGAAGTAGGACGCGAAGAGCGCACAGATAGTGATGATGATTGGCTATGACGTGGCAAGCAAGGCATATTGCTTATATGAGAGGAATGCAGGCCACATTATCATCTCCAAGGATGTCGTCTTCAACGAGAGCAACATCATCCGCACCAACATTGTCTGTGAAGAGGTGGCAGAACCTGCACCTGACGAGGTAGTGGGAGCAGATATCCTTCCTGACCCAGTCTCTCCTGACCCTTCCTCTACTATGATAATAGGAGAATCATTCTACTCTCCCATGTCAGATACAACGGATACAGCAGCCTCATCAGCAGAAATGGAGGAGGGAGATGTAGCACCACTAACTTGCTGTATGGCCTCAAGCAAGCGTCGTGTGTGTTGTACGGCCTCAAGCAAGCAGAAGTTGGATGCGGTACTACAGTGCATGGGATTTGAGCGCAACGAGTATGACTACATCACGTATCACTGGCAGCATGAGCATGAGATTATCATCATCATTGTCTATGTAGATGACATGCTCCTCTTTTCCTACAGCATGTCTGCACTACAAGAGTTCAAGGAGGCCATGCAGGAGCGCTTCCAGATGTCTGATCTCGAGGAGGCGACATACTTCCTTGGCATCCAAATCACACGTGATCGCAAGTCACGCTCTCTCTCGCTGGAGTAGAGTCGGTACATCAAGGAAATCCTACGGCGGTTCAGCATGGCACAGGCCAAACCCATCGGCACCGCTGGAGACGTGACAGTACCTCGTGAGCTTCCGTGGGGAAGCAGATGCAGCTCAGCGGCAGAAGTACCAGAGTGTTGTGGGTAGTCTCATGTACCTAATGGTGGTAACGAGGCCGAACCTCGCACAGACTGTGAGCGCTGTTAGCCATCACATGGCTAATCCCAGACCTGAGCACCAGAAGGCAGTGAAGTGGATCTTCCACTACCTTGTTTGAACCATCAATATCGGCATCACCTACAACGGCAACAACAATAGCATAGTCGGCCACACACACGCAGATTGGACTTCAAACACTGAGGACCGCAAGGCCATCTTTGGACATGTATTTCTTACGAATGAAGGTGACATCAACTGGTGTAGCAAGCGGCAGGTGGTCGTGGCCACCTCAAGCACAGAAACTGAGTACGTCTCTCTCAGCTTTGGAGCCAAGGATAAAGTTTGGTTCCAGTTTCTCATGGCGGAGATGAGTGGGAGTACAACAGCTCTTGTTCCCATACGCGTCAATAACCAGAGCATAATTGCACTCGCCAAGAACTCCGAACACCATGCTCGTACCAAACACATCTACATCACCTACCACTTCATCAGGCACATGGTACAGGAGGGTATTATCAAGCTGGAGTTCACTCCAACCAGCAAGCTGGTCGCTGATTTCTACACCAATCTAGTGACCCGTGAGAAACAACAGTTATACATGAAGGCATGTGGACTCAGCTCACTCATACCATGGCAAAGTAGGAGATTTTTGGGAATAGGGCCATCCGGCTTAGTTTCAGGTCCATATGAGTACGTTCCAGAAAACTACCAAATGCCTACTTTGATAGTCAATCCGACTTCACCATTGGAAAATTCAGGTGGTAATTTGTCTAAGGTCCAAGTTTCAGACAGATCTAATAGTTGGATTGGGAGATATGAATTTTTGAAGTTTCCGGGGTCATGGACCAACGATATCTGGATGACCATGGGTGACGACTCCATGCCTTAGCCGGAGAAAAGGAAAAGGCACGAGGTCCAGGATGAAGACCTCATGGGAGAAATATCCAAAAAGGTCCTTGGTCTTAAGATTGCCTTGTCAGAGTGTGCTGGGTAGGATAAAGGTATCTCTACTTACTTTTAAGGTGAGGTGAGAGTCTTGTGTGCTAGTCATGGACACATGGTGATTCTCGATGGGATTTTGGGTGATCTGACCACAAGGAGTGTGCCATGAGAGCATTCTCTACCTCTCTAGGTTGTGTGTGACTGGTCTGCCTCATTGCTAGGCCGATGTCCTCTCTTGTGTGAGATTATGGACTCTAGTGTGTGAGTCTTAGCCTCCATGGCTAAGTGGTGTGGCTTGTGAGAGGGCTGACTTGCCCAAGCTCTAGCTCTATATGTCCTCCATCATTTTGGGTGATTGACGAACCATTCTTCAGCACAACCGGTGCCCTTTCAGTCCCACATGCTCTCTGCTCCAAGGATCCCTCTCTTCTCTTGATCCACCATGATAGAGGACATTGACGGGAGATTGGATACAGCATCAAGTACATAGAGCATGCCATGGAACACTCCTACTTCAATGCCATGTAGGGTCTCCAACCACATCTCCACAATCCCAATCTCCTAAGCATACACTACACGATCATCACCCATAGCGATAGGATCGGAGGGATAGACAACAGTTACGTAAACCACTCCTTATGATGTGTCACGCTCTTGGTACACCCTGAGTCCTTATACCATGCGAGATCCGTCTTCTCCTCCTACAGCATGTCAGACTTCCCCATGAAGAGATGATCCCATACCTCCTTCGCCACGTTCATGTTACCAAAGTGACGAATACTAGCCTGGTTTTGCTGTTGCTGCTACTGACGGTGTTGTGACTACTACTGCTACAAATATGGAGACTCCTACTTTTGCTTCTGTTGTTGCTGCTCGTTCTGGTCCTTTTTGAGCTTGAAACACTCCTTATAATGTCCTCCTGGTAGTAGTGGCATTGACCTATCTTTTTGCCCCTCTGCTATCCAGATTGCTGCAGCTAGTGGATGTGTGAGCTTGTGGCCACAAAAGCTATCTCACTATTATCGCTATCGTTACGCTTTGTTGTATTGTGAGACCATTCCATCTGCACAAGGTGTGTGCAGATGAAGTTGAGGTCGAAAGTTAACTGGCTTTCAAACGTCTCTCGCACCTTGTCGTAGCTGGTTGGGAGTTCCCTGAGCAAGAGGAGGATGCAGCATGTCTCTTCCGTAGGATTGTTGGCCACTTTCAGCTCCTTTCTCAGCTCTTTCGTCTTATCCAGGTACGCTTTCATCCCCTTATTACCCTCTGTTTTCAGCACCATCATCTTCCCTTCGAGAAGTATGAGGAATGCAGGATCCTTACTCTCATACTTCTTGTACATGTCTCATTCCTCCTTTGCAGTAGCCTTGTCAGTCATGTACTGAAGATGCGGGTTGGAGATGGTGTTGATAAGCAACTTCTAGGCATCTTCTACTCCTCATACATCACTGGTATAGCTACAAATGACCTTGCATCAGTTGTACCCCTCTGCGGTGTCATTTCCACCACCACCTGTACTGCGGTGATGCCTGTTGCTTGCGGATTTGGGGCTGACTCATCACCGCTCACCATTTCGTTTAAGGCCCTCTCCTCCAAAAGGTGGTGGGTATGGATCTTCCAAAATGTGAAGTTGGAGCATCCCTCTAGCCTCTTCAAAGGCTGGGATACTGTCACAACGCCTGCTACTACTCTTTTGAGCCTTGGTGATGCTCAACAATGTACTTGGATGGTGGCGCTACCCCTGCTTCTCCTGCTACTTCTGCCAGAAATCCGTCTGTCAGAAAATGGATTTTAGATGCCAGAAGACTAGGAATTTGGGAAAACAAAGTCCAACACTGGAAAATATAGCTCAAAACCTTTCAGGTTGAGCCATAAAACGGGGTCATTAACATGGGACTTTGATCAATATACCCTCTTGAAAACAGGGTATGTTTTTGCTCCTACTCCAACTCAGACCAGCCAGCTTGTAAACAATATTTCTCCTAAACCAATCTATGGAATGCAAATATATTTACAGCAATAGGAAGCTTAGGAAAAATACTACAGTTCGCATGTGCCACGTCTTAAATTTGACAAAGAAACTAGAGAGTTATGATCATTACAAGGCGATAGTCTTACTCATAAAGAAGAGTGCTGTCCTGGCCGACCTTGTTTTGAGCATAACTCTCAATCCCATTGTTATATCTTTGCAATGTTGATCTCATGGTAAAGATTATCTTGCAAAATTGAGGATCCAGTGGTTGTTTGTCAAATTTCATCAAGATTTAATCCTAACATGTCACTTTCAAAGTGATGGCCTGCATTGGTTGGAACTGGCAGAACTTGGCTGTGATACCAAATGTAAGATCTAAAGGAGAGAGGGAGCATTGGAGCAGCGAGCATGTGGGACTGAAAGGACATCAGTAATGCTGAAGAATAATTACTTAATCACTCAAAATGATGGAGTATGTATAGAGCTAAAACGTGGGCAAGTCAGCCCTCTCACAAGCTTCACCACTTAGCCATGGAGGCTAAGGCTCACACACTAGAGTCCACAATCTCACACAAGAGGAAATCAGCCTAGCAATCAGGCTTACCAGTCACAAACGACCTAGAGAGCTAGAGAATACTCTCATGACACACTCATATTGGTCACATCATCCAAAATCCCATGAAGAATCGCCATGTGTCCATGGCTAGCACACAAGGATCTCACCTCACCTAAACGGAAAGGAGAGGTATCTTTATCCTAGTCAGCACACTCAGACAAGGCAATCCTAAGAACTAGGACCTTTTGGATATTTCTCCCATCAGGTCTTGAGCCTGGACCTCTTGCCTTTTTCTTTTCTCTGGCAAAGGCATGGAGCCGTCACCCATGATTATCCAGATATTAGCGGTCCATGAGCCTAGAAACTTCAAAAACTCATATCTCCCAATCCGACCATTGCATCGGCCTTAAACTTGGATCGTAGACAAATTACCACCTGATCTTTTAAAATGGTGAAGTGGGATCGACAATTGCAATAGGCATCTGGTAGTTTCCCGAAACTTACTCCCGTGGACCTGAAACATAGCCGAATGGCTCCTTTCCCAATATGTCCATGGCCAGCACTCAAGGATCTTACCGGACCTAAACCTAAGGAGAGCTACTTTTATCCTAGTCAGGGTACTCTGACAAGGCAATCCTAAGATCGAGGACCTTTTTGGATATTTCTCCCCAGGTCGTGAACCTGGACCTCTTGTCTTTTTTTTCATAGGCTGAGGCATGGAGTTGTCACCCATGGTCACCCAAACATCTGCAGTCCATGACCCCAAAAACTTTGAAAATTTACATCATCAAAGCTTACCGTAGATAATTTACCACCTAATCGTTGCAATGGTGAAATTCCATTGATGATCGGAGTAGGCATCTGTTTATTCGTGAAACTTACTCTTGAGGATTTGAAACTGAGCCGGATGGCCCTTTCCCAATTGTCTCTTACTTTGTCGTAGTCAGAGTGGGCTGAGTCCACATGCCTTGATGTAGAAATGATGTTTCTGACGGGTCACTGGCTCAGTGCCAAAATCAGCAACCTGCTCACGGTTGGAGTAAACTCCAACTTGATAGCACCCTCGTACACCATGTGATGTCAATGTATTTGGTCTAAGCATGGTGCTCGGGGTTCTTCGCTAGTGCAATTGCGCTCTAGTTGTCCACGCACATCGGAACTAGAACTGCTGCACTTACATTCATCTCCGCCAAGAGACAATTAAGCCAAACAGTTTCCTTGACTCCAAAATTGAGAGAGACGTACTCAAGTTCCATACTTGAGATGGCCTCAACTACCTGTCACTTGCTACACCAGCAGATGGCTCCACCATTCATGAAAAACACATGTTCAGAGATGGACTTGTAGTCCTCAGGGTTTGAGGCCAAGTATAAGTCTGAGTAGCCGATGATGCTTTTCTCGGTGCCATTATAAGTGATGCCAATGTTGATGGTTCCAGCAAGGTAACGAGAATCTGCTTCATTGCCTTCTGGTTCTGAGGTCCGGGATTAACCATGTGCTGGCTCACAATGCTCATAGCCTGTGCAAGGTCCGGCATGGTTGCCACTATCGGGTACATGAGACTGGCGACGGTGCTCTAGTACTTCTGCCGCTTAGCTGTATCTGCTTCTCCACTAAAGCTCACGAGGTACTTCCACGTCTCGAGCGGCATGCCGATATATATGGCCTCTACCATGCTGAACTGCAATAAGACATCCTTGATAAAGCTACTCTGTTGTAATGAGAGAGCTTGATTTACGATCACGCGTGATCTGGATACTGAGGAAATATGATGCCTTACTATGATCAGACATCTGGAAGTGCTCCTATATTACCTCCTTAAACTCCTACAGTGCGAAGATACTGTTGGAAAGGAGGAGCAAGTAATCCACATAGGTTATGATCATGAGGATCTCATGTACATGCTGCCAGTGATAGTCGCTGTAGTCATACTCGCTGCGCTTGAACCCCATGCATTGCAGCACTGCTTCCAACTTTTATAGCTTGTAAACCAGGTACCTTTGTGTTGGGAGAGGAGTCATCCGGCTCAGTTTCGGGTCCACAAGAGCAAGTTCCAGGAAGCTGCCAGATGCCTACTCCGATCGTCGATCTGACTTCACCATTGGAAAGATCAGGTGGCAAATTGTCTACGGTCCAAGTTTCAGCCCGATCCAACGGTCGGATTGGGAGATATGAATTTTCGAAGTTTCAGGGGTCATGGACCGTCGATGTCTGGGTGGGCATGGGTGATGGCTCCATGCCTTAGCCTGAGAAAAGAAAAAGGCAAGAGGTCCAGGGTCAGGACCTGATAGGAGAAATATCCAAAAAGGTCCTTGGTCTTAGGATTGCCTTGTCAGAGTGTGCTGACTAGGATAAAGGTACCTCTCCTTACTTTTTAGGTGAGGTGAGATCCTTGTGTGCTAGCCATGGACACATGGCGATTCTCCATGGGTTTGTGGGTTATGTGACCACTAGGAGTGTGCCATGAGAGCATTCTCTAGCTCTCTAGGTCGTGTGTGAGTGGTCAGCCTGATTGCTAGGCTGATTTCCTCCCTTGTGTGAGATTATGGATTCTAGTGTGTGAGCCTTAGCCTCCATGGCTAAGTGGTGTGGCTTGTGAGAGGGCTGACTTGCCCAAGCTCTAGCTCTATATGTACTCCATCATTTTGAGTGATTGAACAACCATTCTTCAGCACAAGTGATGCCCTT
>SZWC01000865.1:65407-83471 GCA_023375785.1 Penium margaritaceum | reverse complement strand
GGAGAAATATCCAAAAAGGTCCTTGGTCTTAGGATTGCCTTGTCAGAGTGTGCTGACTAGGATAAAGGTACCTCTCCTTACTTTTTAGGTGAGGTGAGATCCTTGTGTGCTAGCCATGGACACATGGCGATTCTCCATGGGTTTGTGGGTTATGTGACCACTAGGAGTGTGCCATGAGAGCATTCTCTAGCTCTCTAGGTCGTGTGTGAGTGGTCAGCCTGATTGCTAGGCTGATTTCCTCCCTTGTGTGAGATTATGGATTCTAGTGTGTGAGCCTTAGCCTCCATGGCTAAGTGGTGTGGCTTGTGAGAGAGCTGACTTGCCCAAGCTCTAGCTCTATATGTACTCTATCATTTTGAGTGATTGAACAACCATTCTTCAGCACAAGTGATGCCCTTTCAGTCCCACATGCTCGCTGCTCCAAGGCTCCCTCTCTCCTCCAGATCCAACACTTTGGTCATCCATGACAAACCCCTTTGGCTGTTCCATGTAGGTCTTGACATCCATGTGGTGAATCTCGAAGTCCTCAGCTGCTCCATAAGAGAGGAGCATACATATCGAGGAAAACTTTGCAACAGGGGCAAAGGTTTCTGTGTAGTTGATGCCCTCCTACGACAAGTAGTCCTTGGCAATGTTGGATCTCGAGGAAAGAGGGAGCCTTGGAGCAGCGAGCATGTGGGACTGAAAGGGCATCACTTGTGCTAAAGAATGGTTATTGAATCACTCAAAATGATGGAGTACATATAGAGCTAGAGCTTGGGCAAGTCAGCCCTCTCACAAGCCACACCACTTAGCCATGGAGGCTAAGGCTCACACACTAGAGTCCACAATCTCACACAAGGGAGGAAATCAGCCTAACAATCAGGCTGACCAGTCACACACGACTTAGAGAGCTAGAGAATACTCTCATGGCACACTCCTAGTGGTCACATCACCCACAAACCCATGGAGAATCGCCATGTGTCCATGGCTAGCACACAAGGATCTCACCTCACCTAAAAGGTAAGGAGAGGTACCTTTATCCTAGTCAGCACACTCTGACAACGCATGTTTGAAATGGAGGAGAGAGGGAGCCTTGGAGCAGCGAGCATGTGTGATAGGAAGGGCATCACTTGTGCTGAAGAATGGTTGTTCAATCACTCAAAATGATGGAGTACATATAGAGCTAGAGCTTGGGCAAGTCAGCCCTCTCACAAGCCACACCACTTAGCCATGGAGGCTAAGGCTCACACACTAGAATCCATAATCTCACACAAGGGAGGAAATCAGCCTAGCAATCAGGCTGACCACTCACACACGACCTAGAGAGCTAGAGAATGCTCTCATGGCACACTNGAGGTACCTTTATCCTAGTCAGCACACTCTGACAAGGCAATCCTAAGACCAAGGACCTTTTTGGATATTTCTCCCATCAGGTCTTGACCCTGGACCTCTTGCCTTTTTCTTTTCTCAGGCTAAGGCATGGAGTCATCACCCATGCCCACCTAGACATCGACGGTCCATGACCCCCGAAACTTCGAAAATTCATATCTCCCAATCTGGCCGTTGGATCGGCCTCAAACTTGGACCGTAGACATTTTGCCACGTGATCTTTCCAATGGTGAAGTCGGATTGGCGATCGGAGCAGGCATCTGGTACTTTCCTGGAACTTGCTCCTGTGGACCTGAAAGTGAGCCGGATGGCTCCCTTTCCAACAATCTCCCACTTTGCCGCAGTCAGAGTAGGCTGAGTCCACATGCCTTCATGCAGAACTGCTGTTTCTCACGGGTCACTGGCTTGGTGCACAAATCAGCAACCTGCTTGCTCGTTAGAGTAAACTCCAGCTTGATAGCACCCTCCTGCACCATGTGCCTGATGAAGTGATATGCGATGTCAATGTGCTTGGTGCGTGCATGGTGCTCAGGATTCTTGGCGAGTGCGATTGCGCTCTGGTTGTCGACGCGCACAGGAACTGGAACTGCTGCACTCCCACTCATCTCTGCCATGAGACGTTGGAGCCAAACTGCTTCCTTGGCTCCAAAGCTGAGAGATACGTACTCAGCTTCTGTACTCGAGGTGGCCACGACCACCTGCCGCTTGCTGCACCAGCTGATGGCTCCACCATTCATGAGGAACACATGTCCAGAGATGGACTTGCGGTCCTCAGGGTTTGAAACCCAATCTGCGTCTGTGTAGCCGATGATGCTGTTGTCATTACCGTTGTAGGTGATGCCAATGTTGATGGTTCCAGCAAGGTAGCGGAAGATCCGCTTCACTGCCTTCTGGTACTCCGGTCCGGGATTAGCCATGTGCTGGCTCACAGCGCTCACAGCCTGTGCGAGGTCCGGCCTGGTTGCCACCATCAGGTACATGAGACTGCCGACGGCGCTCTGGTACTTCTGTCGCTCAGCTGCATTTGCTTCTCCATTGAAGCTCACGAGGTACTGCCGCGTCTCCAGCGGCGTGCCGATGGGTTTTGCATCTGCCATGCCGAACCGCTGCAAAACATCCTTGATGTAGCGGCTCTACTGCAGCGAGAGAGAGCGTGACTTGCGGTCACGCACGATCTGGATACCGAGGAAGTATGATGCCTCCCCGAGATCAGACATCTGGAAGCGCTCCTACATGGCTTCCTTGAACTCCTGCAGTGCAGACATGCTATTTGAAAGGAGGAGCATGTCAACCACATAGACAATGATGATGAGGATCTCATGCTCATGCTGCCAGCGATACACGCTGTAGTCACACTCGTTGCGCTCAAACTCCATGCACTGCAACGCCGCATCCAGCTTCTGGTTCCAAGCACGCGACGCTTGCTTGAGCCCGTACAGCGACTTCTGCAGCTTGCAAACCAGGTGCTCCTGGCCATCCATGACGAACCCCTTCGGCTGCTCCATGTGGATCTCCTCCTCCAAGTCACCATTCAAGAATGCCATCTTGACATCCATGTGGTGAACCTCGAAGTCCTCAGCTCCTGCATAAGAGAGGAGCGTGCGCACAGAGGCAAACTTTGCAACAGGGAAAAAAGATTCTGTGTAGTCGATGCCCTCCTGCTGCGAGTAGCCCTTGGCGACCAGCCTCGCCTTGTACTTTTCCAGGTTACCATCTGCTCCCCGCTTCTTCTTGAACACCCACTTGCACTTGATCACCTTACGTCCAGGTGGACGCTCAGTCAGCTCCCAGGTGCCGTTGTCCAGCTGCGACTGTATCTCTTGCTGCACGGCTTGCGCCCAATCTGCTGCATCCGGTGCAGCCATGGCCTCCTTGTATGACGTTGGCTCATCCGAATCTGCTGCAACTGCGACATTCATCTGTTCTGGTTTCTGCAGCATCCAGAAATGGCCGCGCTCACCAGGCTTGTAACGCACCCTAAGAGGGTACCTGCGACCTGTGCTGGAGCGTTAGCGGGTGGCTGGCGCGTTGCTGCTGGCATAACTGCTGCTGCTGGTGGTGCTACATCTCCCTCCTGTGCTTCTGCCGGTGAGGCTGCTCTATCTGCTGTATCAGACATGGGAGAGTAGAGTGATTCTCCCACTGTCACAGTAGAGGAAGGATCGGGAGAGAGTGGGTCAGGAAGGATTTCTGCTCCCACTGTCTTGTCAGCTGCTGGTTCTGCTGCCTCTTCACAGACAATGTTGGTGCCGATGACGTTGCTCTTGTTGAAGACGACATCCCTGGAGATGATGACATGGCCTGTATCCCTCTCATAGAGGCGATAGGCCTTGTTTGCCACGTCGTAGCCAATCATCAGCATCTGCACACTCTTTGCGTCCTATTTCTGCCGCTTCTCCTTGGGCACGTGCATGTGCGCCAGGCTGCCAAATGCTCGGAGATGACCCACGCTCGGTTTCTTGCCGTACCACGCCTCGTACGGCGTCATCTGCTCCAGTGCCTTAGTTGGACTGCGCTTCTTGATGTAGACCGCAGTGCTCACGGCTTCAGCCCAGAAGTCATAGGTCAGCCGAGCCGCATGCAGCATGGAGCGTGCCAACTCCACAATGGTACGGTTGGCGCGTTCTGCTACATTGTTCTGCTGCGGCGAGTACGGCGCAGTACGCTGCGCCTTGATGCCAGCTGCTACGAAGTAGTCCTGGAACTCCTTGCTCAGGTATTCTCCACCACGATCGCTGCGCAGCACCTTGATCTTCTTGCCAGTCTGGTTCTCCACCATGGCCTTAAACTCCTTGAACCTGTTAAAGCACTGGTCCTTGGAAGGAAGGAAGTACACAGCAGTGTAACGGCTGAAATCATCAATGAAGGTCAGGAAATACCTAGAGCCTCCAAAGCTCTGGGTCTACATCGGTCCGCACAAGTCCGTGTGGACCAGTTCCAATACCTTCTTCGCACGCTCCCCTGCTCCAGAGAACGCCATCCGGTGCTGCTTCCCTTCCAAACAGCCGATACACAATTGCTGCTCAAAGTTAGAGATGGTAGGCAGGTCACGCACCATCTGCTATGCTTGAAGCTGCTGCAAGGCGCGCATGCCCATGTGGCCGTAGCGCGCATGCCAGATCTCGCAATCTGTTGCCTGCACCACTGCTGCAAGACTCTGCTCACGCGGGATATTGGTTGTCCCCAGCAGGCGGTACATGTCGCCTTCCTTCACCGACCTGGCCAACTCCTCTCCTGTTTCCTTGTCGAGGATGTAGCCATAGTCATCATCAAAGACGACTCGCAGTCCTGTGTTGGTGAGAGAGGACACTGAGAGAAGATTGAATGTAGCATTAGGTAAATATAGCACGCCATGGAACACTCCCACTTCAATGCCACGCGGGGTCTCGAACCACATCTCCACAATCCCAATCCCTTCAGCATACACCACCCGATCATCACCCAAAGCGATAGGACGGGGAGGGATGGACAGCAACTGCGTAAACCACTCCTTGTGGTGCGTCAGACTCTTGGTACACCCAGAGTCTTTGTACCACGCCAGGTCCGCCTTCTCCTTCTGCGACATGTCAGATTTCGCCATGAAGAGGCGATCGCGCACCTCCTTGGCCACGTTCATGTTGCCAAAATGGCGCACGCCGGTCTGGTTCTGCTGCTGCTGCTGCTGGTGCTGCTGACGTTGCTATGACTGCTGCTGCTGTTGCTATGGAGATTGCTGCTTTTGCTGCTGCTGCTGCTGCTCCTTCTGGTCCCTCTTGAACTTAAAGCACTCTTTCTTGTAGTGCCCCTCTTTCTGGCAATAATGGCACTTGCCCTTCTTCTTGCCTCTCTGCTGCCCGGACTGCTGCTGTTGCTGGTTGCGTGAGCCCATCGGCATGAAAGCTGCTTTACTGCTGCTGTTGCCGCCATTGCGTTTTGCGGCATTGCGACGCAGTGCCACCTGCACAAGGTGTGTGTAGATGAAGTCGAGGTCGAGAGTTGGCTGGCACTCCACCGTCTCTCGCACCGTGTCGTAGCTGGTTGGGAGTCCCCTCAGCAAGAGGAGGATGAAGCGCGTCTCCTCCACAGGGTTGCCGGCCGCTCTCAGCTGCTTCGCTAGCTCGTTTGTCCTATCCAGGTACGCCTCCATCCCTTCACCACCCTGCATTTTCAGCGCCATCATCTTTTCCTCCAAAAGCATGAGGAATGCAGGATCCTTGCTCTCATACTTCTTGCACAACGTGTCCCACCCCTCCTTTGCAGTAGCCTTGTCACTCACGAACTGAAGATGCGAGTTGGAGATGGTGTTGACAAGCAACCTGTAGGCCTGCCTGTCCTTCTTCTTCCACTCCTCATACGCCGCCGCTGCAGTTGTAGATGAACTTGCATCCGCTGCACCTTTCTGTGGCGTCTTCCCCGCCACCACCTCAGCTGCTGTGATGCCTTTTGCCTGTGGAGGCGGAGCGCGCTCGTCGCCGCTCACCACCTCCCACAAGCCCCTCTCCTTCAAAAGGAGACGGGTACGGATCTTCCAAAACGTGAAGTTGGCACGTCCTTTCAGCCTCTCCAATGGCTGGGCTGCTGTTACCACGCCTGCTGCTGCCATTTTGAGCTTTGGTGATGCTCAACGCTGCCCTTGGGTGGCGGCGCTACCCCTGCTTCTGCTGTTGCTTCTGCCAGAAATCTGTCTGACAGAAAATGGACTGTAGATGCCAGCAGACTGGGAATTTGGAAAAATGGAGTCCACCACTAGACAATTCAGCTCAAAACCTTTCAGATCGACCCATAAGACAGGGTCATCACCAGGGGATTTTGAAAGATATGCCCTCTTGAAAACAGGGTGTGCTTCTGCTCCTACTCCAACTCAGACCATCCAGCTTGTAAACGGCGTTTCTCCCAAACGAATCAATGGAATGCAATTTTTTTAACACCAATGCAAAGCGTAGGAAAAGTACTACAATTCGCATGTGCCACTTTTTAATTTTGACAAAGAAACGAGAGAGTTATGGTCATCACAAGGCGACAGTCTTACTCATAGAGAAGAGTGTAGCCCTGGCCGACCTCGTTTTGAGCATAACTTTCAATCCGACCGTTGGATCTTCGCGATCTTGCGCTCGTTGGAAAGCTTGTCTTGCCAACTTGAAGATCTTGCAGTGGATCGTCAAATTTGGTCAAGGTTTGACCCTAACCCGTCACTCTCAAAGTGACGGCCTGTGCTGGCTGAATCTGGCAGAACCTGGCTCTGATACCAAATATTGGATCTCGAGGAGAGAGGGAGCCTTGGAGCAACGAGCATGTGGGCCTGAAAGGGCATCACTTGTGCTGAAGAATGGTTGTTGAATCACTCACAATGATGGAGTACATATAGAGCTAGAGATTCGTCAAGTCAGCCCTCTCACAAGCCACACCACTTAGCCATGGAGGCTAAGGCTCACACACTAGAGTCCACAATCTCACACAAGGGAGGAAATCAGCCTAACAATCAGGCTGACCAGTCACACACGACCTAGAGAGCTAGAGAATGCTCTCATGGCACACTCCTAGTGGTCACATCACCCACAAACCCATGGAGAATCGCCATGTGTCCATGGCTAGCACACAAGGATCTCACCTCACCTAAAAAGTAAGGAGAGGTACCTTTATCCTAGTCAGCACACTCTGACAAGGCAATCCTAAGACCAAGGACCTTTTTGGATATTTCTCCCATCAGGTCTTGANAACAATCAGGCTGACCAGTCACACACGACCTAGAGAGCTAGAGAATGCTCTCATGGCACACTCCTAGTGGTCACATCACCCACAAACCCATGGAGAATCGCCATGTGTCCATGGCTAGCACACAAGGATCTCACCTCACCTAAAAAGTAAGGAGAGGTACCTTTATCCTAGTCAGCACTCTGACAAGGCAATCCTAAGACCAAGGACCTCTTTGGATATTTCTCCCATCAGGTCTTGACCCTGGACCTCTTGCCTTTTTCTTTTCTCAGGCTAAGGCATGGAGCCATCGCCCATGGTCACCCAGACATCGGCGGTCCATGACTCCCGAAACTTCGAAAATTCATATCTCCCAATCCGACCGTTGGATTGACCTGAAACTTGGACCGTGCATAATTTGCCACCTGATCTTTCAAATAGTGAACAAGGATTGACAATCAGAGTAGGCATCTGGAAGTTTCCTGGAACTTGCTCCTGTGGACCTGAAACTGAGCCGGACGGCTCCTTTCCCAACAGGCGACCAACTTTGTCTTGTATTTTTCTAGGTTGCTTTTTGCTCTCCGTTTCTTCTTGAATACCCATTTGCAATGGATCACTTTGTGCCCAGGATGATGTTCAGTCAACTCCCACGTATCATTGTTTAGTTATTGCTGTATCTCTTGTTGCATAGGTTACACCCAGTCTGGTGCATCTGGTATACCCATGGCCTCTTTATATAACATTGGCTCATCTCAATCTGTTGCAACTATAATATTCATCTATTCTGGTTTTAGAAGCATCCAAAAGTGGCCGCGCTCACCAGGCTTGTAGCTTATCCTAAGAGGGTACCTACGACCTGGTATTAGAACGTTAGTAAATAGCTGGCATGGTACTGCTGGCACAACGACTGCTACGAGATGTGCTGGATCTCCTTCTTCATCTGATTCTCCCAAAGAGGCTGCTGTATCTGCTGCATTAGACATGGGAGAGTGGACTGGTTCTCCCACTGTCATAGTAGAGGAAAGATCAAGAGAGACAGTGTATGAAAAAGTATCTACTCCCACTGCTTTGTCAGTTGCTGGTTCTGCCACCTCTTTGTAGACGATGTTGGTACTGATGACATTGCTTTTGTTGAAGACGACATCCCTGGAGATGATTTTGTGGCCTATATCCCTCTCGTGGAGGCGATAGGCTTTGCTTGACACGTTATAACCGATCATTAGCATTTGTATACTCTTTGCGTCCTACTTCTGCCGCTTCTCCTTCGGTACGTGCATGTGCACCAAGCTCCAAATATTTGAAGATAACCCACACTTTGCTTCTTACTGAACAACACCTTGTACAGCGTCAGCTCCTCTAGCGCCTTAGTTGGATTGCGGTTCATGATGTAGACTAAAGTACTCATGACTTTGGCCCAGAGGTCGTAGGTCAGCCAAACTACGTACAGTATGGAGTGCGCCAACTCAACGATAGTGCAGCTGGCGTGTTCTACTACACCACTCTGTTGTGGTAAATATAGTATAGTATACTCTTACGAGGAGGTCCTAAAACTCCTTATTCAGGTACTCTTCACCACGGTCGCTGTGCAGCGCCTTGATTTTCTTGCAAGTCTAGTTATCCACCATTACCTTGAACTCTTTGAACCTGTTAAAGCATTGGTCCTTGGAAGCAAGGAAGTATACAGTGGTGTAACGACTGAAATCATCAATGAAGTTTAGGACATATTGTTGGGAAAGGAGCCGTCCGGCTCAGTTTCAGGTCCACAGGAGCAAGTTCCAGAAAAATTCCAGATGCCTGCTCCGATTGTCAATCCGTCTTCACCATTGGAAAGATCAGGTGGCACATTATCTGCAGTCCAAGTTCCAGGCCGATCCAACGGTCGGATTGGGAGATATGAACTTATGAATTTTCGGGGGTCATGGACCGCCGATGTCTGGGTGGCCATGGGCGATGGCTCCATGCCTTAGCCTGAGAAAAGAAAAAGGCAAGAGGTCCAGGGTCAAGACCTGATGGGAGAAATATCCAAAAAGGTCCTTGGTCTTAGGATTGGCTTGTCAGAGTGTGCTGACTAGGATAAAGGTACCTCTCCTTACTTTTTAGGTGAGGTGAGATCCTTGTGTGCTAGCCATGGACACATGGCGATTCTCCATGGGTTTGTGGGTGATGTGACCACTTGGAGTGTGCCATGAGAGCATTCTCTAGCTCTCTAGGTCGTGTGTGAGTGGTCAGCCTGATTGTTGGGCTGATTTCCTCACTTGTGTGAGATTGTGGACTCTAGTGTGTGAGCCTTAGCCTCCATGGCTAAGTGGTGTGGCTTTTGAGAGGGCTGACTTGCCCAAGCTCTAGCTCTATATGTACTCCATCATTTTGAGTGATTCAAGAACCATTCTTCAGCATAAGTGATGCCCTTTCAGTCCCACATGCTCGCTGCTCCAAGGCTCCCTCTCTCCTCAAGATCCAACATTTGGTATCAGAGCTAGATTCTGCCAGATTCAGCTAGCACAGGCCGTCACTTTGAGAGTGACGGGTTAGGGTCAAACCTTGACCAAATGTGACAATCGACCACTGGATATTCAAGTTCGCAAGACACGCTTTCCATCGAGCCCAAGATCGCGAAGATCCAATGGTCGGATTGAACGTTAGGCTCAAAACGAGGTCGGCCAGGGCTACACTCTTCACTATGAGTAAGACTGTCGCCTTGTGATGACCATAACTCTCTCGTTTCTTTGTCAAATTTAAAAACTGGCACATGCGAATTGTAGTATTTTTCCTAAGACTTCCATTGGTGCAAACATATTTGCATTCCATTGATTTGTTTGGGAGGAACGCCGTTTACAAGCTGGCTGGTCTGAGTTGGAGTAGGAGCAGAAGCATACCCTGTTTCCAAGAGGGCATATCTTTCAAAATCCCCTGTTGATGACCCTGTTTTATGGGTCGATCTGAAAGGTTTTGAGCTGAATTTTCTACTGGTGGGCTCCGTTTTTCCAAATTCGTAGTCTGCTGGCATCTACAGTCCATTTTCTGTCAGACATATTTGTGGCAGAAGCAGCAGCAGAAATAGGGGTAGCGCCGCCACCCAACGGCAGCGTTGAGCATCACCAAAGCACAAAATGGCAGCAGCAGGCGTGGTAACAGCAGCCCAGCCATTGGAGAGGCTGGAAGGACGCGCCAACTTCACGTTTTGGAAGATCCGTACCCGCCTCCTTTTGGAGGAGAGGGGCTTGTGGGAGGTTGTGAGCGGCGACGAGCGTGCTCCGCCTCCATAGGCAAAAGGCATCACCGCAGCTGAGGTGGTGGCGGGGAAGACACCCCAGAAAGGTGTAGCAGATGCAAGTTCATCTACAACTGTAGCGGCGGCGTATGAGGAGTGGAAGAAGAAGGACAGGCAGGCCTACAGGTTGCTTGTCAATACTATCTCCAACCCGCATCTTCAGTACGTGAGTGACAAGGCTACAGCAAAGGAGGGGCGGGACACGTTGTGCAAGAAGTATGAGAGCAAGGATCCTGCATTCCTCATGCTTTGGAGGAAAAGATGATGGCGCAGAAAATGCAGGGTGGTGAAGGGATGGAGGCGTACCTAGACAGGGCAAAGGAGCTGGCGAAGCAGCTGAGAGCGGCCGGCAACCCTGTGGAAGAGACGCGCTTCATCCTCCTCTTGCTGAGGGGTCTCCCAACCAGCTACGACACGGTGTGAGAGACGCTGGAGTGCCAGCCAACTCTTGACCTCGACTTCATCTGCACACACCTGGTGCAGGTGGAATTGCGTCGCAATGCAACAAAGCGCAATGGCGGCGGTAGCAGTGAAGCAGCTTTTGTGGCCACGAGCTCTCGCAACAAGCAGCAGCAGCAGTAGTCTGGGCAGCAGAGAGGCAGAAAGAAAGGCAAATGCCACTACTACCAGAAAGAGGGACACTACAAAAAGGAGTGTTTCAAGCTCAATAGGGACCAGAAGGAGAAGCAGCAGCAGCAGTCATCGTAGCAGCAGCAGCAGCAAAAGCAGCAACAGCAGCAGCAGCAGTCACAGCAGCGTCAGTAGCAGCAGCAGAAGCAAAACCAAGCTGGTGTGCGCCACTTTGGCAACATGAATGTAGCGAAGGAGGTGCGCGACCGACTCTTCATGGCGAAGTCTGACATGTCGCAGGTGGAGAAGGCGAATCTCGCATGGTACAAGGACTCAGGGTATACCAAGAGCCTCACATATCACAAGGAGTGGTTAACGCAGCTATTGTCCATCCCTCCACGTCCTATTGCTATGGGTGATGATCTGGTGGTGTATGCTGAGGGGATTGGGATTGTGGAGATGTGGTTGGAGACTCCACGTGGCATTGAAGTGGGAGTGTTCCATGACGTGCTGTATGTACCTGATGCTGCATTCAACCTCCTCTCAGTCTCCTCTCTTACAAACACAGGACTGCGCGTCGTCTTCGATGATGACTATGGCTACATCCTCAACAAGGATACAGGAGAGGAGTTGGCCAGGTCGGTGAAGGAGGGCGACATGTACCGCCTGCTGGGGGCGACCAAGATCCCGCGTGAGCAGAGTCTTACAACAGTGGTGCAGGCGATAGATGGTGAGATCTGGCATGCGCCCTATGGCCACATCGGCATGCGCGCCTTGCAGCAGCTTCAAGCAAAGCAGATGGTGCGTGACCTGCCTACCATCTCTAACTTTGAGCAGCAGTTGTGCATCGGCTGTTTGGAAGGGAAGCAGCACCGGGAGGCGTTCTCTGGAGCAGGGGAGCATGCGAAGGAGGTGTTGGAACTGGTCCACACGGACTTGTGTGGACCGATGCCGACCCAGAGCTTTGGAGGCTCTAGGTATTTCCTGACCTTCATTGATGATTTCAGCCGTTACACTGCTGTGTACTTCCTTCCTTCCAAGGACCAGTGCTTTGACAGGTTCAAGGAGTTCAAGGCCATGGTGGAGAACGAGACTGGCAAGAAGATCAAGGCGCTACGCAGCGATCGCGGTGGAGAGTACCTGAGCAAGGAGTTCCAGGACTATCTCGTAGCAGCTGGCATCAAGGCGCAGTGGACCACGCCGTTCTTGCCGCAGCAGAACGGTGTAGCAGAACGCGCCAACCGTACCATTGTGGAGTCGGCGTGCTCCATGCTGCACGCGGCTCTGCTGACCTACGACTTCTGGACTGAAGCCGTGAGCACTGCGGTCTACATTAAGAACCGCACTCCAACTAAGGCGCTGGAGCAGATGACGCCGTACGAGGCGTGGTTCGGCAAAAAACCGAGCGTGGGTCATCTCCGAGCATTTGGCAGCCTGGCGCACATGCATGTGCCCAAGGAGAAGCGGTAGAAATGGGACGCAAAGGGTGCGCAGATGCTGATGATTGGTTACGACGTGGCAAGCAAGGCCTATCGCCTCTACGAGAGGGATACAGGCCACGTCATCATCTCCAGGGATGTTGTCTTCAACGAGAGCAACGTCATCGGCACCAACATTGTCTGTGAAGAGGCAGCAGAACCAGCAGCTGACGAGACAGTGGGAGCAGAAATCCTTCCTGACCCAGTCTCTCCCGATCCTTCCTCTACTGTGACAGTGGGAGAATCACTCTTCTCTCCCATGTCTGATGCAGCAGATATAGTAACCTCACCGGTAGAAGCAGAGGAGGGAGATGTAGCACCACTAGCAGCAGCAGTTGTGCCAGCAGCACCGCACCAGCCACCCGCTAACGCTCCAGTACCAAGTCGCAGGTACCCTCTTAGGGTGCGTTACAAGCCTGGTGAGCGCGACTATTTCTAGATGCTGCAGAAACCAGAACAGATGAACGTCGCAGTAGCAGCAGATTCAGATGAGCCAACGTCATACAAGGAGGCCATGGCTGCACCGGATGCAGCACATTAGGCGCAAGCCGTGTAGCAGGAGATACAGTCGCAGCTGGACAACGGCACGTGGGAGCTGACTGAGCTTCCACCTGGACGTAAGGTGATCAAGTGCAAGTGGGTGTTCAAGAAGAAGCGAGGAGCAAATGGTAACCTGGAAAAGTACAAGGCGAGGCTGGTCGCCAAGGGCTACTCGCAGCAGGACAGCATCGACTACACAGAAACATTTGCCCCTGTTGCAAAGTTTGCCTCTTTGCGCACGTTCCTCTCTTATGCAGCAGCTGAGGACTTCGAGGTTCACCACATGGATGTCAAGACGGCATTCTTGAATGGTGACTTGGAGGAGATCTACATGGAGCAGCCAGAGGGGTTCGTCATGGATGGCCAGGAGCACCTGGTTTGCAAGCTGCAGAAGTCGCTGTACGGCCTCAAGCAAGCGTCGCGTGCTTGGAACCAGAAGTTGGATGCGGCGTTGTGCATGGGGTTTGAGCGCAGCGAGTGTGACTACAGCGTGTATTGCTGGCAGCATGAGCATGAGATCCTCATCATCATTGTGTATGTGGATGACATGCTCCTCCTTTCCAACAGCATGTCTGCACTGTAGGAGTTCAAGGAGGCCATGTAGGAGCGCTTCCAGATGTCTGATCTCGGGGAGGCATCATACTTCCTCAGCATCCAGATCATGCGTGGCTGCAAATCACGCTCTCTTTCGATACAGCAGAGTCGCTACATCAAGGACGTCCTGTAGCGGTTTGGCATGGCAGAGACAAAATCCATCGGCACGCCGCTGGAGACGCGGGAGTACCTCGTGAGCTTCAGTGGAGAAGCAGATGCAGCTGAGCGGCACAAGTACCAGAGCGCCGTCGGCAGTCTTATGTACCTGATGGTGGCAACCAGCCCTGACCTCCCATAGGCTATAAGCGCTGTGACCCAGCACATGGCTAATCCCGGACCGGAGTACCAGAAGGCAGTGAAGCGGATCTTCCGCTACCTTGTTGGAACCATGAACGTCGGCATCACCTACAACGGCAACGACAACAGCATCATCGGCTACACAGATGCAGATTGGGCTTCAAATCCTGAGACCCGCAAGTCCATCTCTGGACATATGTTTCTCATGAATGGAGGTGCCATCAGCTGGTGCAGCAAGCGACAGGTGGTCGTGGCCACCTCGAGTACAGAAGCTGAGTACGTCTCTCTCAGCTTTGGAGCCAAGGAAGCAGTTTGGCTCCAGCGTCTCATGGCGGAGATGAGTGGGAGTGTAGCAGTTCCAGTTCCTATACGCGTTGACAACCAGAGGGCAATCGCACTCGCCAAGAATCTTGAGCACCATGTACGCACCAAGTACATTGACATCGTATATCACTTCATCAGGCACATGGTGCAGGAGGGTGCTATCAAGCAGGAGTTTACTCCAACCAGCAGGCAGGTCACTGATTTTTGCACCAAGCCAGTGATCCGTGAGAAGCAGCAGTTCTGCATGAACGCATGTGAACTCAGCCCTCTCTGACTGCGGCAAAGTGGGAGATTGTTGGGAAAGGAGCCGTCCGGCTCAGTTTCAGGTCCACAGGAGCAAGTTCCTGGAAACTTCCAGATGCCTACTCTGATTGTCGATTGGTCTTCACCATTGGAAAGATCAAGTGGCAAATTATCTACGGTTCAAGTTTCAGGCCGATCCAACGATCGGATTGGGAGATATGAATTTTCGAAATTTCAGGGGTCATGGACCGCCGATGTCTGGGTGGCCATGGGCGATGGCTCCATGCCTTAGCCTGAGAAAAGAAAAAGGCAAGAGGTCCAGGGTCAAGACCTCATGGGAGAAATATCCAAAAAGATCCTTGGTCTTAGGATTGCCTTGTTAGAGTGTGCTGACTAGGATAAAGGTACCTCTCCTTACTTTTTAGGTGAGGTGAGATCCTTGTGTGCTAGTCATGGACAAATGGCGATTCTCCATGGGTTTGTGGGTGATATGACCACGAGGAGTGTGCCATGAGAGCATTCTGTAGCTCTTTAGGTCGTGTGTGACTGGTCAGCCTGATTGTTAGGCTGATTTCCTCCCTTGTGTGAGATTGTGGACTCTAGTGTGTGAGCCTTAGCCTCCATGGCTAAGTGGTGTGGCTAGTTAGAGGGCTGACTTACCCAAGCTCTAGCTCTATATGTACATATCATTTTGAGTGATTCAACAACCATTCTTCAACACAAGTGATGTTCTTTCAGTCCCACATGCTCGCTGCTCCAAGGCTCCCTCTCTCCTCCAGATCCAACAGAATCATGAGCACCATGCACGTACCAAGCACATTGACATCGCATATTATTGGGAAAGGAACCGTCCGGCTCTGTTTCAAGTCCACAGGAGCAAGTTCCAGGAAACGTTTGGATGCCTGCTCCGATCGTCAATCCGTCTTCAACATTACAAAGATCAGAAGGCAAATTATCTACGGTCCAAGTTTGAGGCCGATCCAACGGTCGGATAAGGAGATATGAATTTTCGAAGATTCAGGGGTCATGGACAGCCGATGTCTGGGTGGCCATGGGCGATGGCTCCATGCCTTAGCCTGAGAAAAGAAAAAGGCAAGAGGACCAGGATCAAGACCTGATGGGAGAAATATCCAAAAAGGTCCTTGGTCTTAGGATTGCCTTGTCAGAGTGTGCTGACTAGGATAAAGGTACCTCACCTTACTTTTTAGGTGAGGTGAGATCCTTGTGTGCTAGCCATGGACACATGGCGATTCTCCATGAGTTTGTGGGTAATGTGACCACTAGGAGTGTGCCATGAGAACATTCTCTAGCTCTCTAGGTCGTGTGTGACTGGTCAGCCTGATTGTTGGGCTGATTTCCTCCCTTGTGTGAGATTGTGGACTCTAGTGTGTGAGCCTTAGCCTCCATGGCTAAGTGGTGTGGCTTGTGAGAGGGCTGACTTGCCCAAGCTCTAGCTCTATATGTACTCAATCATTTTGAGTGATTCAACAACCATTCTTAAGCACAAATGATGCCCTTTCAGTCCCACATGCTCGTTCCTCCAAGGCTCCCTCTCTCCTCCAGATCCAACATTTGGTATCAGAGCCAAATTCTGCCAGATTCAGCCAGCACAGGCCGTCAGTTTGAGAGTGACGGGTTAGGGTTAAACCTTGAACAAATTTGACAATCGACCACTCTCAAACTGACGGCCTGTGCTGGCTGAATCTGGCAGAATCTGGCTCTGATACCAAATGTTGGATCTCGAGGAGAGAGGGAGCCTTGGAGGAACGAGCATGTGGGACTGAAAGGATATCATTTGTGCTGAAGAATGGTTGTTGAATCACTCAAAATGATGGAGTACATATAGAGCTAGAGCTTGGGCAAGTCAGCCCTCTCACAAGCCACACCACTTAGCCATGGAGGCTAAGGCTCACACACTAGAGTCCACAATCTCACACAAGGGAGGAAATCAGCCCAACGATTAGGCTGACCAGTCACACACGACCTAGAGAGCTAGAGAATGCTCTCATGGTACACTCCTAGTGGTCACATCACCCACAAACTCATGGAGAATCGCCATGTATCCATGGCTAGCACAGAAGGATCTCACCTCACCTAAAAAGTAAGGTGAGGTACCTTTATCCTAGTCAGCACACTCTGACAAGGCAATCCTAAGACCAAGGACCTTTTTGGATATTTCTCCCATCAGGTCTTGACCCTGGACCTCTTGCCTTTTTCTTTTCTCAGGCTAAGGCATGGAGCCATCGCCCATGGCCACCCAGACATCGGCGGTCCATGACCCCTGAAACTTCAAAAATGTATATCTCCCAATCCGACTGTTGGATCGGCCTGAAACTTGGACCGTAGATAATTTGCCACCTGATCTTTCCAATGGTGAAGACGGATCGGAGCAGGCATCTGGAAGTTTCCTGGAACTTGCTCCTGTGGACCTGAAACTGAGCCGAACGGCTCCTTTCCCAATAATCTCCCACTTTGCCGCAGTCAGAGTGGGCTGAGTCCACATGCCTTCATGCAAAACTGCTGCTTCTCACGGGTCACTGGCTTGGTGCAGAAATTAGCAACCTGCTTGCTCGTTGGAGTAAACTCCAGCTTGATAGCACCCTCCTGCACCATGTGCCTGATGAAGTGATATGCGATGTCAATGTGCTTGGTGCGTGCATGGTGCTCAGGATTCTTGGCGAGTGCGATTGCGCTCTGGTTGTCGACGCGCACAGGAACTGGAACTGCTGCACTCCCACTCATCTCTGCCATGAGACGTTGNAGCCAAACTGCTTCCTTGGCTCCAAAGCTGAGAGATACGTACTCAGCTTCTGTACTCGAGGTGGCCACGACCACCTGCCGCTTGCTGCACCAGCTGATGGCTCCACCATTCATGAGGAACACATGTCCAGAGATGGATTTGCGAGTCTCAGGGTTTGAAGCCCAATCTGCGTCTGTGTAGCCGATCATGCTGTTGTCTTTGCCGTTGTAGGTGATGCCGATGTTGGCGGTTCCAGCAAGGTAGCGGAAGATCCGCTTCACTGCCTTCTGGTGCTCAGGGCCGGGGTTAGCCATGTGCTGGCTCACAGCGCTCACAGCCTGTGCGAGGTCCGGCCTGGTTGCCACCATCAGGTACATGAGACTGCCGACGGCGCTCTGGTACTTCTGCCGCTCAGCTGCATCTGCTTCTCCACTGAAGCTCACGAGGTACTGCCGCGTCTCTAGCGGCGTGCCGATGGGTTTGGCCTCTGCCATGCCGAACCGCTGTAGGACGTCCTTGATGTACCGACTCTGCTGCAGCGAGAGAGAGCGTGATTTGCGGTCACGCGTGATCTGGATACCGAGGAAGTATGACGCCTCCCCGAGATCAGACATCTGGAAGCGCTCCTGCATGGCCTCCTTGAACTCCTACAGTGCAGACATGCTGTTGGAAAGGAGGAGCATGTCATCCACATAGACAATGATGATGAGGATCTCATGCTGATGCTGCCAGCGATACACGCTGTAGTCACACTCGCTGCGCTCAAACCCCATGCACTGCAGCGCCGCATCCAACTTCTGGTTCCAAGCACGCGACGCTTGCTTGAGGCCGTACAGCGACTTCTGCAGCTTGCAAACCAGGTGCTCCTGGCCATCCATGACGAACCCCTCCGGCTGCTCCATGTAGATCTCCTCCTCCAAGTCACCATTCAAGAATGCCGTCTTGACATCCATGTGGTGAACCTCA
>SZWC01000865.1:9039-22350 GCA_023375785.1 Penium margaritaceum | reverse complement strand
GTGGCAAAATGTCTACGGTCCAAGTTTGAGGCCGATCCAACGGTCGGATTGGGAGATATGAATTTTCGAAGTTTCGGGGGTCATGGACCGTCGATGTCTGGGTGGGCATGGGTGATGGCTCCATGCCTTAGCCTGAGAAAAGAAAAAGGCAAGAGGTCCAGGGTCAAGACCTGATGGGAGAAATATCCAAAAAGGTCCTTGGTCTTAGGATTGCCTTGTCAGAGTGTGCTGACTAGGATAAAGGTACCTCTCCTTACTTTTTAGGTGAGGTGAGATCCTTGTGTGCTAGCCATGGACACATGGCGATTCTCCATGGGTTTGTGGGTTATGTGACCACTAGGAGTGTGCCATGAGAGCATTCTCTAGCTCTCTAGGTCGTGTGTGAGTGGTCAGCATGACTGCTAGGCTGATTTCCTCCCTTGTGTGAGATTATGGATTCTAGTGTGTGAGCCTTAGCCTCCATGGCTAAGTGGTGTGGCTTGTGAGAGGGCTGACTTGCCCAAGCTCTAGCTCTATATGTACTCCATCATTTTGAGTGATTGAACAACCATTCTTTAGCACAAGTAATGCCCTTCCAATCACACATGCTCGCTGCTCCAAGACTCCCTCTCTCCTCCAGATCCAACAAGCTTCTCATAAGCCTTTGATCTTCGTGTGATACCTTGGGGGTGGACATGCCGTGACTCATGCACTGATGTCACAAGAACCGCAAGCGCCATTTCATTTTTGACACTCCACGCTTCATATCCAGGATCTGTTTTTGGAGGTTCAACCTCTTCTCCAAGGAACATCTTCAAGTAGCCACGTACCCTCATGACAATCTCAAATTGCCATCTCCACAAGGGAAAACCAAACCCTGTGAACTTTGACATCCCACCGTTCACCTGCTCAAGAGTGAGCGTCGTGGGTGTCGTCATACTTCTTCTCTGCTTCTCTGCTTTGTTGAGGCTGATGTAGCTTGATGTAGGCTGTTGTCTGCTACCGGTTTAGAAGGTGCAGATCCGTTGCTTACCCCTTAGCCGTTGATCACCTGTAAGCAGAGAAGAACGCACACTAGCGAACCCAGGGTCGTGCCCCCAAGGGCAGAGTTTATCCTTGTTAGGACCCAAGGGCCGTATCTCCAAGGGCAGAGCTTATCCTTGGCCCTTGTTCACTAAGTGCCAGCACCCGTTGTTGGAGCTGATCGAGCTGATCGAACTAATGGAGCTGATGGAGCTGATACGTGCTGCACGACGGAGAGGGTGAGAGTGTGCGCAGGAGCGTGCCTTATAACTAGTCAGTGTGGGCCCATAACCCTTTGTCAACTTGCCTGAGACGACGATCTTGAAAACGGGTTCCGACACTATGGTTCCTGCCGACCCCTCTTGGTATTTCAACCAAGAGGTGATATCACCCTCAGAGCCAAGGTTCCACACTGAGCAGTTCATAGGAATCACTTCCTTGCACTGTGTCCTTAGCACTTGGTCACTTTCGCGCGAGGAGCTAACTCCTGGGGCTTAGGCCAACCAATGTTTCATCAGTGTCTCCCTCTGGTAGACAACTCTGTGAGGAGTCTCAAAGGTAAGAACTGTACTCAATGACAGGCTACTGACAGGTTCTTATAGTCCTAGAGCTAGTCTCTAGCCTAGGCGCGCAGTGGCTCCTTGGAGGAGCCACTTTGGGGGCAATCTGGATTGCATCATCCCCCTTGCGTACATGGCACTCCCTGTGACTGCCAAGTGGTGCCAGACACCAGGTGTGACCTTGGAATGTTCTAAGATGTCTCTTAGAACCTTCATGTCCCCCTTTTGGTCACAAAGAAAATTAGTCATTGGGCTCGGATTTGACCTAGTGACCTCTCGTTCCAGAGACTAACTCTGGAACGTTTAAGCCACAACGAATTGTCCTAGGTAGTGTTGGGTGGCTATACTATCCAGTTTAGTCCAAGGAGACTTGCTCCAAAGGAGCAGTGTATACGTTGTCTATCTGGACCAGACTTAGGGGACTTACTCCAAAAGAGCAGTGCATCCCTAGTCCGTCCTATGCCTATCCAAATGTCAGCGATGGACATGGAGCATATGAGGTCAACCTTTATCCTAGTTAGCACACTCTGACAAGGCAATTCTAAGACCAAGGACCTTTTTGGATATTCCTTCCATCAGGTCTTGACCCTTGACCTCTTGCCATTTTCTTTTCTTAGGCTAAGGCATAGAGCCCTTACCCATGGTCATCCAGATATCGGCGGCCGATGACCCCGGAAATTTTGAAAATTCATATCTCCCAATCCGACTGTTGGATCGTCCTCAAACTTGGACCATATAGGAATTGCCACCTGACCTTTCCGATGGTGAAGTACAATTGATGATCGGAGTAGGCATCTGGTATCTTCCTGGAACTTGCTCCTGTGGACCTGAAACTGAGCCCGGATGGTCCCTTTTTCCAACAATCTCCCAGTTTGCCATACTCAGAGTAGACTAAGTCCACATGCCTTCATGCAGAACGGTTGTTTCTCATGGGTCATTGGCTCAGTACGGAAATCAGGGACCAGTTTGCTGGTTGGAGTGAACTCCAGCTTGATAGTACCCCTTTTTACCATGTGTTTGATGCAGTGATAGGCAATGTCAATTTACTTAGTACGTGCATGGTGATTGGGATTCTTGGCGAGTAGAATTACGCTCTGGTTATCGACGCGTATGGAAAGTCGAACCACTGTACTCCTACTCATCTCCGCCATGAGATGTTGGAGTCAAATTTCTTCCTTGGTTCTAAAGCTGAGAGTGACATACTCAGCCTCTATAGTTGAGATAACCACGACCACCTATACCAGCTGATGGTACCTCCATTCATGAGAAAGACATGTCCAGACATGGACTTGTGGTTCTCAGGGTTTGAAGCCCAATCTGCGTCTGTGTAGCAGATGATGCTGTTTTCATTGCCCTTGTAGATGATACCGATGTTGATGGTTCCAGCAAGGTAGCACAAGATTCGCTTCACTTCCCTCTGGTGCTCAGGGCCGGGGTTAGCCATGTTTGTTGGAACTGGAGGAGAGAGGGAGCCTTGGAGCAGCGAGCATGTTGGACTGAAAGGGCATCACTTGTGCTGAAGAATGGTTGTTCAATCACTCAAAATGATGGAGTACATATAGAGCTAGAGCTTGGGCAAGTCAGCCCTCTCACAAGCCACACCACTTAGCCATGCAGGCTAAGGCTCACACACTAGAATCCATAATCTCACACAAGGGAGGAAATCAGCCTAGCAATCAGGCTGACCACTCACACACGACCTAGAGAGCTAGAGAATGCTCTCATGGCACACTCCTAGTGGTCACATAACCCACAAACCCATGGAGAATCGCCATGTGTCCATGGCTAGCACACAAGGATCTCACCTCACCTAAAAAGTAAGGAGAGGCACCTTTATCCTAGTCAGCACACTCTGACAAGGCAATCCTAAGACCAAGGACTTTTTTGGATATTTCTCCCATCAGGTCTTGACCCTGGACCTCTTGCCTTTTTTCTTTTCTCAGGCTAAGGCATGGAGCCATCACCCATGCCCACCCAGACATCGACGGTCCATGACCCCCGAAACTTCGAAAATTCATATCTCCCAATCCGACCGTTGGATCGGCCTCAAACTTGGTCCGTAGACTTTTTGCCACATGATCTTTCCAATGGTGAAGTTGGATTGGCGATCAGTGCAGGCATCTGGTACTTTCCAGGAACTTGCTCCTGTGGACCTGAAATTGAGCCGGATGGCTCCCTTTCCAATAATGTGCTGGCTTACAATGCTCACAGCCTGCGCCTGGTTACCACCATCAGGTATATATGACTGCCAATGTTGTTGTGGTACTTCTGCCACTCAAATGCATCTACTTCTCTACTAAAACTCACAAGTCACTGTCGTGTCTCCTGGCGACATCCCGATGGGTTTGGCCTCTGCCATGCCGAACCACTACAGGACGTCCTTAATGTAGCGACTCTCCTGGAACGAGAGAGAATGTGATTTACAGTCACGCGTGATCTGGATACCGAGGAAGTATGATGCCTCACCGAGGAAGTATGATGCCTCACCGAGGAAGTATGATGCCTCACCGAGGAAGTATGATGCCTCCTTGAACTCTTGCAATGCAGACATGGTGTTGGAAAGGAGGAACATGTCATCCACATATACAATGATGATGAGGATCTCATGCTCATGCTACTGGCGATACACACTATAGTCACACTCGCTGCGTTCAAACCCCATGCACTGCAATGGTGTATCCAACTTCTGGTTCCAAGCACGTGACACTTGCGAGAAGCCGAACAACGACTTCGATAGCTTGCAGACCAGGTACTCCTGGCCATCCATGACGAACCTCTCCGGCTGCTCCATATAGATCTCCTCCTCCAAGTCACCATTCAAGAATGTCGTCTTGACATCCATGTAGTGAACCTCCAAGTCCTCAGCTGCTGCATAAGAGAGGAGCATGCACACCAAGGCAAAATTTGTAACAGGGACAAAGGTTTCTGTGTAGTCGATCCCCTCCTATTGTGAGTAGTCCTTGGGGACCAGCTTTGTCTTATACTTTTCCAGGTTGCCATCTGCTCCCCGCTTCTTCTTAAACACCCACTTGCACTTGATCACCTTGTATCCAGGTGGACGATCAGTGAGCTCCCATGTGCCGTTGTCCACCTGCGACTGTATCTCTTACTTCATGGCTTGCGTCCAATCTGCTACATCTGGTGCAGCCATGACTTCCTTGTATGACAATGGATCATCTGAATCTGCTGCAACTACGATATTCATCTGTTCTGGTTTCTGCAATATCCACAAATGGCCGCACTCACCAGGCTTGTAGCGCACCCTGTGACCTTTTGTTGGAGCATTAGTGGGCGGCTCACGTGGTGCTGCATCTCCTTCATTTGCTTCTGCCGATGAGGCTACTGTAGCTACAATATCATGTTGACCTGATATGATCATTGTCCATAGCTAACATTTGGACAGGCAGAGGACGACTAGGCATACACTGCTCCCTTGGAGTAAGTCCCCTAAGTCTGGTCATGATAGACAAGGCATGCACTACTCCTTTTGAGTAAGTCCCCTTGGTCTAAACAGGGTAGTATAGCCAGTAAACACTACCTAGGACAACTCCTTAGGGTTTAGATGTTCCAGAGTTAGTATCTGAAGCGAGAGGTCACTGGGTCAAATCCCATCCTAGTGACTAATTTTCTTTGTGGCTGAGCGATAGAAGTACTAGAGTGTCTTCAGCAGTCTTATATACCTGATGGTGGCAACCAGGCCGGACCTCGCAGAGACTGTGAGCGCTATGAGCTTGTACATGACTAACCGCGGACCTGAGCACCACAAGGCAGTGAAGTGGATCTTCTGCTACGTTGCTGGAACCATCAACATCGGCATCACCTATAACGGCAACAACAACATCATCGGCTAAACATACGCAGATTGGGCTTCAAACCCTGAGGACCGCAATTCCATCTTTGGACATGTTTTCCTCATGAATGATGGGGGCATCAGCTGGTGTAAAAAGCGGCAGGTGGTCGTGGCCATCTCAAGCACAGAAGCTCAGTCCGTCTCTCTAAGCTTTGGAGCCAAGAAAGCAGTTTGGCTTCAACATCTCATGGCGGAGATGAGTGGAAGACCAATAATTCCAGTTCCCATGCGCGTCGATAACTAGAGCGTGATTGTACTCGCCAAGAATCCCGAGTACCATGTTTGCACCAAACACATCGACATCGCCTACCACTTCATCAGGCACATGGTACAGGTGGGTGCTATTAAGCTGGAGCTCCTTCCTACCAACAGTAGGTTGCTAATTTTGTACCAAGCCAGTGACCTATGAGAAGTAGTAGTTTTGCATGAACGCATGTTGACTCAGTCCACTCTGACCACGACAAAGTGGGAGGTTGTCGGGAATAGGGTAATCCGGCTCACTTTCAGGTCCACAGGAGCAAATTCCAGGAAACTACCAGATGCATGCACCGATTGTCAATCCGATTTGATCATTGGAAAGATCAGGTGGCAATTGTTCTAGAGTCCAAGTTTCAGGCTGATCCAACGTTCGGATTGGGAGATATGAATTTTTGAAGTTTTCGGGGTCATGGACCGCCGATGTCGAAGTGGCCATGGGTGATGGCTCCATGCCTTAGCCTGAGAAAAGAAAAAGGCAAGAGGTCCAGGGTCCAGGGTCAAGACCTGATGGGAGAAATATCCAAAAAGGTCCTTGGTCTTAGGATTGCCTTGTCAGAGTGTGCTGACTAGGATAAAGATACCTCTCTTTACTTTTTAGGTGAGGTGTAATCCTTGTGTACTTGTCATGGACACATGGTGATTCTCTATGTGATTGTGGATTATGTGACCACTAGGAGTGTGCCATGAGAGTATTTTCCAGGTCTCTAGGTCGTATGTAAGTGGTCAGCCTGATTGCTACGCTGATTTCCTCTCTTGTGTGAGATTATGGACTCTAGTGTATGAACCTTAACCTCCATGACTAAGTTGTGTGGCTTGTGAGAGGGCTGACTTGCCCAAGCTCTAGCTCTATATGTACTCCCAGATTTTGAGTGATGTAACTTCCATTCTTTCAGTACAACTGATGTCCTTTCATTCCTACATGCTCGCTACTCCAAGGCCCCCTCCCTCCTCTTGTTCCAATAGAAGTAAGACCCTAGATGTGCTAGTGCAATCCGACTTCTCTGTTTGTAGGCAAACATCGATTGGAAGGGGAAGCAACAGAACTGCACCTTTAAACCGGTAATAGACATGAGCTAGCATCAGCTTACATCAGCCTCAATACAATAGAGATACGGGAAGCACATAAGGACAACAAAATGGTTGACCCATCAGGAGGAGTAGAGTCTATCGTAAGGCAGTCCTCAAGTTTAACAATGTGAATGCTTTATCACTGCAGCAACGTCTTGGACTGTTGGGAGGAATCCCCATTTTTGAAGAGATTGACTTTCCCTTTTGAAGATGGCAGTTTGAGCTGGCAATAAAAGTGCGCGGCTTCATCAAGAGACTAAAGGGAGAGGTGCAAGGTCTTGCGGAGGGTACACCCAAGCATGAGGCATGGATGGATCGAAATGATATAGTCATGTCATTCCTCAGGAACGCGACAACCAAGAAGTATATTCCCATTATTACGAGGTATACACTGGCTTTGGATGCTTTCGCCAAGCTTAACATGTGTACCAATCCACCTTCCTCACAAACAGATTATTCATCCTACAACGGTTGATCAGTATGCAGGTGAATGAAGGGGATTATATCCCTGATTTCTTGTAGGAATTTGAAGGACTCGTTGGTGAGGCTCGCCAAATGAACAGAGACTTTGATGAAACGATGCACGCTATGATCCTCCTCATGGCGTTATCAGAGAGTTCGAGTCCAATGATCACCGTCATAGGTGATCGGAAGGAGAACAACCTGACGCATAGGGCAGTGTCCGAGTACGTACAGAATGAGGCCACCTGTCGCAGTGGCAGTGAGGCTATTTTCTCAGCCTATGCCGTATGCTACAACAACTGCAGGATGAAAAGGTCAGCCTTTGGTCACAAAGGCGGCAGCAGAAGCGGTGGTGGAAGAGGCAACAATGACAGCAAGGCCTCCAAGAGACAAGGCAAGTACTGTAACTACGGCAAACTTGGGTACTAGACAAGAGAGTACAGTTCACCAAAGAAGGAAGACCGTGTAAGTGGTGGGAACAAAGGAAACAAAAACAGTGACAAAGAATCCACCAACATGATGGGACAGAGTTTGCCTCTGATAAAAGGACCGGCGTTGCTTAGGCCGGGAGGTTTCAGGCTCGACGTCGGCACTGATCATCACTCTAGCAATGACCAGGCTGGATTTATCTCCATCGACTCCACCGATTGGCGGTTCAGATGTGCCAACTGTAGCATTGTGAACGCAAAGGGCATGGGAGACAAGCTGGTGAGCATCAGCCTCAATGGTACAGGGAAGGATCTACGGCTACGTGACGTGCTCTACATGCGGCAAACCTCCCATCCGTATAAAAAATAACGGACAACAACATGACGGTAGTGTTCAAGCAGAAGAAGGCGGTCATCACCAAGAACAAAGACATCAAGGTCCTTTACGCCAACAAAGATCTTAAAGCATAGGTTCCACGGATTGATGGGCTCTACATATTATAGAGAACAATGGCATAGAGCTCGGAAGACGAGGGTCATGCAGGTGCAACGAAGACAATAGTCTCGGCACCAATGCAGGAGAGTATACATACAAAAACTGAAAAAACATCCGCTGTTGCAAAGGACGAATACGTTGATCTATGGCATAGACACTTTGGGCACATTGTAAACAGCATGCTCCAAGTCATCCAACAATAACAGCTGGTCCGCGGCTGAGATGGTTGCAAGAAGGATGCAGTTGGGTCAGATAAAAGTTGGAGGAGTTTGTCGCCATGGTAGAGCGGCGGACTGGAAAGAAAGTCAAAGCAATACGGAGTGACAACAACGGAGAGTATGAGGCATGCAAGGGCTGGTTGCGACAACATCGGATCAACCACCAGCTTTCAATGCCTTATACGCTGCAAAACAATGGTGTTGCTGAACGGATGAATCAGACCATCCTCGGCATGCTGCGTAGCATGCTCTTTGATACAAAGCTTCCACCGCGGTTCTGGGCGGAAGTGGCAAGAACGGCATGCTATCTCATCAACTTGAATCCTGTGGCTGCTCTGGGTAGGCATAGAAAGAAGAAGGGCAAGCAACAGATGACGCCTCAAGAAGTTTGATTAGGAGAAAAGCCAGACGCATCACACCTGAAAGTATTCAGCTGTACCGCGTGGGCTAAGGTCCTGGCGGGTGAGGGTGCTAGTAAGCTGGACGTAAGAGCACGAAAGTGTGTTATAGTGGGCTATGAAATGGCCTACAAGACATACCGCTTGTGGGACCTGACAAAAAGAAGACTCATCACCAGTTGCGATGTAACCTTTGATGAAAGGAAACTAGGCTAGGAAGAGATGCTTGATCCTACGCAAGCTCTAAAATAGGGAGAGTAGTTGGTGGTACTGGAGTAAAGAGATCAAGATTCCAAAAATTGGTAAGTGCTGCTATTGCCGCAAGCCATGAAAAACAGTGGTGTGGTAGGGAGAGCGGCTACGCAGGCTGACGCAGCGGCGAGTTCTGACACAGAGTCGGAGATGTCCAAGGCCTCAAAAACCAGCTCAGAGGCCAGTGGCTCTTCAAAACAAGAAAACTTAACTTCAGGACAGCCAGCAGTACAGTATTGTGAAGAAACACCAGCAATGAAACGTCACAGTACATGATAAAGAAAACAAACTCCAAAGTATGACGCTAACATGAGAAGCTTGACTGGACTGAGCTGGTCCTATCTAGCTCAGAGAGAGCCGCTCACTCAGGCTGAGGCACTGGCAAGGCCCGATGTGGCCAAGTAGAAGGAGGCGGTGGACAGCGAACTCGTATCCATCAAAGAAAATGGTACATGGGTACTGGTGGACAGACCCGTTGACGCTAACGTGGTAGGCTCTGAGTGTTCAAGTTGAAGCAAAAGCAAGATGATAGCATCAATATGTACAAGGCAAGGGTCATGGCGAAAGGATTCTTACAAAGTGCATGGGTTGAGTACAATGAGACCTTCGTACCGGTCGTCACGTTTGCCTCCATCAGTTCCCCGCTTGCCATCGTTGCCGCCAAAGACCTTGAGATCCACCGGATGGATGTGAAGACAGCCTTCTTTTATGGAAAGCTCGACAAGGAGGTGCTAATGGAGGTACCGGAAGGTATCAAAGTACTTGAGGTTAAGGTGTACAAGCTGGTGAAGGCATTGTATGGGCTGAAACAAGTCCCATGGATCTGGTATAAGGAGATGGACAAACTTCATGACTGAGATTTCTGTCGCACATTACAAGAATGACCCTAGCGTCTATGTATGAGAGGACGAACGTGGCTTGCTGCTCGTGGCATTCTACGTGGACGATTTTATCATGTGTTCTTCCTCACAGGAGGCCCTTACACACCTCAAGAAAAATCTAGCCAGCAGCTTTAAGATGGACATGGGACCTCTCCAGTACTATCTCGGGATTGCTGTTCACCGCAAACGCAAAACAGGCACCATCGAGCTCAACCAGACCAAGTACATCATGGATGTCTTCAAGTGCTACGACAAGGACTACAAATCCATCAGCACCTCCATGCCCTCCAACTGCAAGCTCTCCTCCATGTCACCAACTAACGAGACAGACAAGCGGGAGACCAGTCCACTGTTGGGAGCCTCATGTATGCGATGGTGGGTACGCGACCTGACATTGCTTATGCGGTGGGTCAGGTAAGCAGGTTTGTGGCCAACCCTGTGCTAGAATATTGGCAAGCCGTGAAGCGGATTTTTTACTACCTAAAAATGACTCGCCATGTCGGGCTTCGATTTCGAGATCTAGAAGGATAAGAATTGCTTCGACTGATATGCTATAGTGATGCGCACTTGGAAGGATGGATTGATGATAGGAAGTCCATCTCAGGATTTTTCTGTCTTCTCAACGGTGGTGTGGGCTCGTGGGCAAGTAGGAAGCAGGACTACGTCTCGCTTTCTAATGCTAAGGCAGAGTACATTGCACTCTTCGAAGTATACAAGGAACACAGTGACTTCGCACTTTGCTTGATGAGATGAAGGCACCACAAGAGGAAGCAACAGTCAACTATATTGACAACCAAAGTACCATCGCTATGACAAAGGACGACGTCATCTCCTGGCACACAAAGCACATCGTCATTCGGTATCACTACTCACTTGACCTTGTCGTCAAGGGTGTTGTGGAACTGGAGCACGTCATATGGAAGAAAATGCTTGTAAACGTCTTGGCAAAGCCACTAGACAGCGACTTGCATGTTGCTGGTGCTCGAGGAGTCGGTATGGTGGATGCAAGAGATGAGAACTAAAGACGAAGAAAGCTGACATACACAAATATAACCCAAAGCTACAGGTTCAAGCAGAAGAAAACTACCATAGCAGGTAGCCTAGTATCCTATCAAACTAGAGTTTACTCCAACCACCAAGTAGGTTGCTGATTTTTGCACCAAGCCAGTGACCTGCGAGAAGTAGCAGTTCTGCATGAAGGCACGTGAACTCAGCCTACTCTGACTGCGACAAAGTGGGAGATTGTTTGGAAAGGAGCCATCAGGTTCTTTTTCAGGTCCACAGGAGCATGTTCCAGGAATTGTGAGAGGGCTGACTTGTCCAAGCTCTAGCTCTATATGCACTCCCTCATTTTGAGTAAGTCAATAACCATTCTTTAGCACAACTGATGCCCTTTGAGTTCGACATGCTCGCTACTCCAAGACTCCCTATTTCCTCCAGTTCCAATAATAACACGCCATGGAACACTCCCATTTGAATGCCATGCAGGGTCTCTAACCACATCTCCATAATCCCAATCCCCTTAGTATACACCACCCGATCATCACCCATTGTAATAGGATGGGAAGTGATGGACAGCACCTGCATAAACCACTCTTTGTGATGTGTCTGACTCTTGGTACACCCTGAGTCCTTGTACCATGCCTTCTCCAAAAGAGACATGTCAGACTTCACCATGAAGAGACGGTCGCGCACCTCCTTGGCCACATTTATGTTGCGAAAGTAGCCCACACCAGTCTAGTTTTGGTGGTGTTGCTGTTGACGTTGCTGTGACTGCTGTTCTTGTTGCCGTGGAGTCTGTTGCTTGAACTGCTGCTGGTACTAATCCTATAAGTCACTCTGGAACTGAAAAGACTCATTGCAGTACCCCTCTTTCAGGCAGTGTGGCACTTGCCTTTCTTCTTGCCTATCTACTGCCCATACTGTTATTTCCGTAGGTTACGTGAGCTCATGGCCATTAAAGCGACTACACTAGTGCTGTCGCCATTGTGCTTTGCTACATTACGACGCACTTCCACCTGCACCAAGTTCGTGTAGATGAAGTCAAGGTTGAGAGTTGGCTAGCACTCCAGTGTCTCTTGCACCGTGTCATAGCTAGTTGGGAGTCCCCTCCTTTGTAGGGTCCTTGCTCTCATACTTCTTGTACAACGTGTCTTATCCCTTCTTTGTAGTAGCATTGTCACTCACATACTGAAGATGTCGGTTGGACATGGTGTTGACCAGCAACCTGTAGGCCTGCTTGTCCTTCTCCCACTCCTCATCTGCAACTGGTGCAAATGTAGATGAAACTGCACCAGCTGCACCCTTTTGCGGTGTCATCCTCGCCAGCACCTATGCTGTAGTGATGCCTGTTGCTTAGAGATTTAGAGCTGACTCAGCGCCATTCACCACCTTTCTCAAGCCTCTCTCCCTCAAAAAGAGGCAGGTATGGATCTTCCAAAACGTGAAATTGGCGTATCCCTCCAGCCTCTCCAAAGGCCGGACCGCTGTCACAATGCCTGCTGCTGCCATTTTGAGCCTTGGTGATGCAAAGCACTGCTATTGTTGGATCTGGAGGAGAGAGGGAGCCTTGGAGCAACGAGCATGTGGGACTGAAAGGGCGTCAGTTGTGCTGAAGAATGGTTGTTGAATCACTCAAAATGATGGAGTACATATAGAGCTAGAGCTTGGGCAAGTCAGCCCTCTCACAAGCCACACCACTTAGCCATGGAGGCTAAGGCTCACACACTAGAGTCCACAATCTCACACAAGGGAGGAAATCAGCCCAACAATAAGGCTGACCAGTCACACACGACCTAGAGAGATAGAGAATGTTATGGCACACTCCTAGTGGTCACATCACCCACAAACTCATGGAGAATCGCCATGTGTCCATGGCTAGCACACAAGGATCTCACCTCTGAGGTACCTTTAGTCTAGTCAGCACACTCTGACTGTTGGAACTGGAGGAGAGAGGGAGTCTTGGAGCAGCGAGCATATGGGACTGAAAGGGCATCACTTGTGCTGAAGAATGGTTGTTGAATCACTCAAAATGATGGAGTACATATAGAGCTAGAGCTTGGGCAAGTCAGCCCTCTCACAAGCCACACCACTTAGCCATGGAGGCTAAGGCTTACACACTAGAGTCCACAATCTCACACAAGGGAGGAAATCAGCCCAACAATCAGGCTGACCAGTCACACACGACCTAGAGAGCTAGAGAATACTCTCATGGCACACTCCTAGTGGTCACATCACCCACAAACCCATGAAGAATTGCCATGTGTCCATGGCTAGCACACAAGGATCTCACCTCACCTAAAAAGTAAGGAGAGGTACCTTTATCCTAGTCAGCACACTCTGACAAGGCAATCCTAAGACCAAGGACCTTTTTGGATATTTCTCCCATCAGGTCTTGACCCTGGACCTCTTGCCTTTTTCTTTTCTCAGGCTAAGGCA
>SZWC01000864.1:332842-345030 GCA_023375785.1 Penium margaritaceum | reverse complement strand
GACAAATAACTTCAATACATAGTGGCACGGTGTGGCTAATATGCACACCAAACAACCAAACTAGGCATATGTCACTGATCATGACCAGAGAATTTCAATATGGGTGGTCAACGTTGACCAACCATAAAACGACTCACAAATGGTCAGGAGAGGAAACAATGATATGGGAATACCGGTTCTCAACTACCAAGTACAACGACCTTCAGTCAGTAGTAGCACGGTGTGGCTACCATGCACAATGACTGACCAAAGTAAGCATATGTACTGCCTTTGACCAAAGAAATCCGCTATGTGTGGTCAACGTTGACAACTCATAACATGAGTCACAAATGGTCAGAGGGCGAAACAATGGTTTTGGAACACCAAGTATCAAATAGCAAGCACAGGGGGCTTCAATACGCTGTGGCACGGTGTGGATACCATGCACGATGACCAACCAAAGTAGGCATATGTCACTGACCATGACCAAATAATGTCACCAAGTAGGGCAAACTTTGACAACTCATAACACGAGTCACAAATGGTCAGGGTGGCAGATAATGGTTTGTGAATACTAGTTATCGACTAGCAAGTACAAATACCTTCAATATTTAGTGGCACAATGTGGCTTCAATGCACATTGACCAACCAAAGTATGAATATGTCACTAACCATGACTAAAAAATTTCACTTCATGTGGTCAACGTTGAAAACGCATAACACGAGTCACAAATGGTCAGAGGGGAAAACAATGCATTGGGAACACTAGTTATCAACTTGCAAGTACAAAGACCTTCAACAAGCAGTGGCACGGTATGGCTAGCTTGCACAGTGACCAACCAAAGGATGCATACGTCACTGACTACGACCGAATAAGTCCACTATGTGTGGTCAACATTGACAACTCATAACACGAGTCAAAAATCGTCAGAGGGAGAGGCAATGGTTTGGGAAGCCTATGTATTGACTAGAAAGGACAAAGATCTTCAATACGTAGTTGCACGGTGTGGCTAATATGCACACCAACCAACCAAACTAGGCATATGTCACTGATCATGACCAGAGAATTTCAATATGGGTGGTCAACATTGACCAACCATAACACGAGTCACAAACGGTCAGGAGAGGAAACAATGCTATGGGAATATCGGTTCTAAAACACCAAGTACAACGACATTCAGTCAGAAATAGCACGGTGTGGCTACCATGCACAATGACCGACCAAACAAGGCATATGTACTGCCTTTGACCAAAGAAATCCGCTGTGTGTGGTCAACGTTGACAACTCATAATACAAGTCACATATGGCCAGAGGGGGAAACAATGGTTTGGGAACACCAAGTATCAAATAGCAAGCACAAGGGGCATCAATACGCTGTGGCACGGTGTGGAGACCATGCACGATGACCAACCAAAGTAGGCATATTTCACTGACCATGACCAAATAATGTCACCAAGTGTGGTAAACTTTGACAACTCATAACACGAGTCACAAATGGTCAGGGTGGAAGATAATGGTTTGTGAATACTAGTTATCGGCTAGAAAGTACAAATACCTTCAATATGCAGTGGCATAATGTTTCTTCAATGCACAGTGACCAACCAAAGTATGCAGATGTCACTAACCATGACCAACAAATTTCACTTCATGTGGTCAATGTTGAAAACGCATAACACGAGTCACAAATGGTCAGAGGGGAAAACAATGCGTTGGGAACTCTAGTTATCAACTACCAAGTACAAAGACCTTCAACAAGCAGTGGCACGGTATGGCTAGCGTGCACAGTGACCAACTCAATGATGCATACGTCACTGACTACGACCGAATAAGTCCACCATGTGTGGTCAACATTGACAACTCATAACACGAGTCACAAATGGTAAGATGGAGAGACAATGGTTTGGGAAGCCTATGTATTGACTAGAAAGGTCAAAGAACTTCAATACGTAGTGGCACGGTGGGGCTAATATGAACACCAAACAACCAAACTAGGCATATGTCACTGATCATGACCAGAGAATTTCAATATGGGTGGTCAATATTGACCAACCATAACACGAGTCACAAACGGTCAGGAGAGGAAACAATGGGAAGCACAAGGGGCTTCAATACGATGTAGCACGGTGTGGAGACCATGCACGATGACCAACCTAAGTAGGCATATGTCACTAACCATGACCAAATAATGTCAATGAGTGTGGTAAACTTTGACAACTCATAACACGAGTCATAAATGGTCAGGGTGGAAGATAATGGTTTGTGAATACTTGTTATCGTCTAGCAAGTACAATTACCTTCAATATGTAGTGGCACAGTGTGGCTTCAATGCACAATGACCTTCAAATTATGCTTATGTCACTAACCATGACCAACAAATTTCACTTCATGTGGTCAACGTTGAAAACGCATAACACGAGTCACAAATGGTCAGAGGGGAAAACAATGGGTTGGGAACACTAGTTATCAACTAGCAAGTACAAAGACCTTCAACAACCAGTGTCATGGTATGGCTAGCGTGCACAGTGACCAACCCAAGGATGCATACGTCACTGACTACGACAGAATAAGTCCACTATGTGTGGTCAACATTGACAACTCATAACACGAGTCACAAATGGTCAGAGGGAGAGACAATGGTTTGGGATGCCTGTGTATTGACTAGAAAGGACAAACAACTTCAATACGTAGTGGCACGGTGTGGCTAATATGCACACCAAACAACCAAACTATGCATATGTCACTGATCAAGACCAGAGAATTTCAATATGGGTGGTCAACGTTGACCAACCATAATACGACTCACAAACGATCAGGAGAGGAAACAATGATATGGAAATATCAGTTCTCAACTACCAAGGACAACCACCTTTAGTCAGTAGTAGCACGGTGTGGCTACCATGCACAATGACCAACCAAAGTAGGCATATGTACTGCCTTTGACCAAAGAAATCCGCTGTGTGTGGTCAACGTTGACAACTCATAATATGAGTCACAAATGGTCAGAGGGGAAAACAATGGTTTGGGAACACCAAGTATCAAATAGCAAGCACGAGGGGCTTCAATACGCTGTGGCACGTTGTGGAGACCATGCACGATGACTAACCAAAGAAGGCATATGTCACTGACCATGACCAAATAATGTCACCAAGTATGGTAAACTTTGACAACTCAAAACACGAGTCACAAATAGTCAGGGTGGTAGATAATGGTTTGTGAATACTAGTTATTGACTAGCAAGTACAAATACCTTTAAAATGTAGTGGCACAATGTGGCTTCAATGCACGGTGACCAACCAAAGTATGCATATGTCACTAACTATGACTAACAAATTTCACTTCATGTGGTCAACGTTGAAAACGCATAACACAAGTCACAAATGGTCAGAGGGGAAAACAATGCATTGGGAACACTAGTTATCAACTAGCAAGAACAAAGACCTTCAACAAGCAGTGGCACGGTATGGCTAGCGTTCACAGTGACCAACCAAAGGATGCATACGTCACTGACTACGACCGAATAAGTCCACTATGTGTGGTCAACATTGACAACTCATAACACGAGTCACAAATGGTCAGAGGGAGAGACAATGATTTGGGAAGCCTATGTATTGACTAGAAAGGACAAAGAACATCAATACATAGTGGCACGGTGTGGGAAATATGCACACAAAAAAACCAAACTAGGCATATGTCACTGATCATGACCAGAGAATTTCAATATGGGTGGTCAACATTGACAAACCATAACACGAGTCACAAACGGTCAGGAGAGAACCAATGTTATGAAATATTGGTTCTCAACTACCAAGTACAATGACCGTCAATCAGTAGTAGCACGGTGTGGCTACCATGCACAATGACCGACCAAAGTAGGCATATGTACTGCCTTTGACCAAAGAAATCCGCTGTATGTGGTCAACGTTGACAACTCATAATAGGAGTCCCAAATGGTCAGAGGGGGAAGCCATTGTTTGGGAACACCAGGTATCAAATAGCAAGCACAAGGGGCTTCAATACATCGTGGCACGGTGTGGAGACCATGCACGATGACCAAGCAAAGTAGGCATATATCACAACCCATGACCAAATGTGGTAAACTTTGACAACTCATAACACGAGTCACAGATGGTCAGGGTGGAAGATAATGGTTTGTGAATACTAGTTATCAACTAGCAAGTACAAATACCTTCAATATGTAGTCGCACGGTGTGGCTTCAATGCACAGTGACCAACCAAATTATGCATATGTCACTAACCATGACCAGCAAATTTCACTTCATGTGGTCAACGTTGAAAACGCATAACACGAGTCACAAATGGTCAGAGGGGAAAACAATGGGTTGGGAACACTAGTCATCAACTAGAAAGTATAAAGACCTTCAACAAGCAGTGGCACGGTATGGCTAGCGTGCACAGTGACCAACCCAAGGATGCATGCGTCACTGACTACGACCGAATAAGTCCACTATGTGTGGTCAACATTGACAACTCATAACACGAGTCACAAATGGTCAGATGGAAAGACAATGGTTTGGGAAGCCTATGTATTGACTAGAAAGGACAAATAACTTCAATGCGTAGTGGCATGGTGTGGCTAATATGCACACCAAACAACCAAACTAGGCATGTGTCACTGATCATGACCATAGAATTTTAATGTGGGTGGTCAACGTTGACCAACCATAACACGAGTCACAAACGGTCAGGAGAGGAACCAATGCTATGGGAATATCGGTTCTCAACTACCAAGTACAACGACCTTCAGTCAGTAGTAGCACGGTGTGGCTACCATGCACAACGACCGGTCAGAGTAGGCATATGTACTGCCTTTGACCAAAGAAATGCGCTGTGTGTGGTCAACGTTGACAACTCATAATACGAGTCACATTTGGTCAGAGGGGGAAACAATGGTTTGGGAACACCAGGTATCAAATAGGAAGCACAAGGGGCTTCAATACAGAGTGGTACGGTGTGGAGACCATGCACGATGACCAGCCAAAGTAGGCATATGTCACTAACCATGACCAAAAAATGTCACTAAGTGTGGTAAACTTTGACAACTCATAACACAACTCACAAATGGTCAGGGTGGAAAATAATGGTTTTTGGATACTAGTTATCGACTAGCAAGTAAAAATACCTTCAATATGTAGTGGCACAATGTGGCTTCAATGCACGGTGACCATCCAAAGTATGCATATGTCACTGACCATGACGGAAAAGTTCCATTTTATGTGGTCAATGTTGACAACTCACAACACGAGTCACAGATATTCAGAAGGGGGTAGCAATGGTTTGGGAACACTAGCTATCAACTAGGAAGCACATAGACCGTCGATACGTAGTGAAACGGCGTGGTAACCATGTACAGTGACAAACCAAAGTAGGCATATGTCACTAACCATGACCAAACGGATTTCGCAGTGTGTGGTCAACGTTGAAAACTCATAACATGAGTCACAAATGGTCAGAGGGGAGAACCATGGGTTGGGAACACTAGTTATTAACTAGCAAGTAGAACGATTTTCAACAAGTAGTGGCACGGTGTGGCTAGCATGCACAGTGACCAACCAAAGGATGCATGTGTCACTGACTATGACCGAAGAAGTCCACTATGTACGGTCAACATTGACAACTCATAACACGAGTCACAAATGGTCAGAGGGGGAAACAACGGTCTGGGAATATCAGTTCTCAAATAGCAAGTACAGCGACCTTCAATCATTATAAGCACGGTGTGACTACCATGCACAATGACCGACCAAAGTAGGCACATGTACTGCCTTTGACGAAAGAAATCCGCTGTGTGTGGTCAATGTTGACAACTCATAATAGGAGTCACAAATCGTCAGAGGGGGAGATAATGGTTTGGGAACACAAGGTATCAACTAGCAAGCACAAATACCTTCAATAAGCTGTGCCACGGTGTGGATACCATGCACGATGCCCAACCAAAGTAGGCATATGTCACTGACCATGACCAAATAATGTCACTAAGTGTTGTAAACTTTGACAACTCATAACACGAGTCACAAATGGTCAGGGTGCAAGATAATGGTTTGTGAATACTAGTTATCGACTAGCAAGTACAAATACCTTCAATATATAGTGGCACCGTGTGGCTACAATGCACGGTGACCGTCCAAAGTATGCACATGTCACTGACCATGACCAACAAATTTCACTTCATGTGGTCGACACTGACAACTCACAACACGAGTTGCTGATGGTCAGAGGGGGGTAACAATGGTTTGGAAACACTAGCTATCAGCTAGAAAGCACAAAGAACTTCAATACATAGTGACACGGCGTGGTAACCACTGACAGTGACAAACCAAACTAGGCATATGTCACTAAAAATAACCAAAGAATTTCAATATGAGTGGTCAACGTTGAAAACGCATAACACGAGTCACAAATGGTCAGGGGGGGAAACAATGCATTGGGAACACTAGTTATCAACTAGCAAGTACAAAGACCTTCAACAAGCAGTGGCACGGTATGGCTGGCGTACACAGTGACCAACCCAATGATGCATACGTCACTGACTACGACCGAATAAGTCCACTATGTGTGGTCAACATTGAAAACTCATAACACGAGTCACAAATGGTCAGAGGGAAAGACAGTGGTTTAGGAAGCAGATGCATTGACTAGAAAGGACAAATAACTTCAATACGTAGTGGCACGGTGTGGCTAATATGCACACCAAACAAGAAAACTAGGCATGTGTCACTGATCATGACCAGATAATTTCAATATGGGTGGTCAACATTGACCAACCATAACAAGAATCACACACGGTCAGGCGAGGAAACAATGATATGGGAATATCGGTTCTCAACTACCAAGTACAACGACCTTCAGTCAGTAGGAGCACGGTGTGGCTACCATGCACAATGACCAACCAAAGTAGGCATATGTACTGCCTTTGACCAAAGAAATCCGCTATGTGTGGTCAACGTTGACAACTCATAAACGGAGTCACAAATGGTCAGAGGGGGAAGCAATGGTTTGGGAACACCAGGTATCAAACAGCAAGCACAAGGGGCTTCAAAACGTTGTGGCACGATGTGGAGACCATGCACGATGACCAACCAAAGTAGGCATATGTCACAAACCATGACCAAATAATGCCACTAAGTGTGGTAAATTTTGACAACTCATAACACGAGTCACAAATGGTCAGGGTGGAAGATAATAGTTTGTGAATACTAGTTATCGACTAGCAAGTACAAACACCTTCAGTATGTCGTGGCACAATGTGGCTTCAATGCATAGTGACCAACCAAAGAATGCATGTCACTAACCATGACCAACAAATTTCACTTCATGTGGTCAACATTCAAAACGCATAACACGAGTCACAAATGATCAGAGGGGAAACAATGGGTTGGGAATACTAGTTATCAACTAGCAAGTACAAAGATCTTCAACAAACAGTGGCACGGTATGGCTTGCGTGCACAGTGACCAACCAAAGGATGCATACGTCACTGACTACGACTGAATAATTCCACTATGTGTGGACAACATTGACAACTCATAACACGAGTCACAAATGGTCAGAGGGAGAGACAATGGTTTGAGAACCCAACGTATTGACTAGAAAGGACAAAGAACTTCAATACATAGTGGCATGGTGTGGCTAATATGCACACCAAACAACCAAACTATGCATATGTCACTGATCATGACCGGAGAATTTCAATATGGGTGGTCACCATTGTTCAACCATAACACGAGTCACAAACGGTCAGCAGAGGAAACAATGCTATGGGGAATCGGTTCTCAACTACCAAGTACAACGACCGTCAGTCAGTAGTAGCACGGTGTGGCTACCATGCACAATGATCTACCAAAGTAGGTATATGTACTACCTTTGACAAAAGAAATCAGCCGTGTGTGGTCAACGTTGACAACTCATAATGCCAGTCAAAAATGGTCAGAGGGGGAAACAATGGGTTGGGAACACCAGGTATCAATTAGCAAGCACAAGGGGCTTCAATACGATGTGGCACGGTGTGGAGACCATGCACGATGATGAACCAAAGTAGGCATATGTAACTGACCATGACCGAATAATGTCACTAAGTGTGGTAAACGTTGACAACTCATAACACGAGTCACAACTGGTCAGGGTGGAAGATAATGGTTTGTGAATACTAGTTATCGACTAGCAAGTACAAATACCTTCAATATGTAGTGGCACAGTGTGGCTTCAATGCACAGTGACTAACCAAATTATGCATATGTTACTAACCATGACCAACAAATTTCACTTCATGTGGTCAACGTTGAAAACGCATAAAACGAGTCACAAATGGTCAGAGGGGAAAACAATGGGTTGGGAACACTAGTTATGAACTATCAAGTACAAAGACCTTCAACAAGCAGTTGCACGGTATGGCTAGCGTGCACAGTGACCAGTCCAAGGATGTATATGTCACTGACTACGACCGAATAAGTCCACTATGTGTGGTCAACATTGACAACTCATAACACGAGTGACAAATGGGAAGCCTGTGTATTGACTAGAAAGGACAAAGAACTTCAATACATAGTGGCACGGTGTGGCTAATATGCACACCAAACAACCAAACTAGGCATATGTCACTGATCATGACCAGAAAATTTCAATATGGGTTGTCAACGTTGACCAACCATAACACGACTCACAAACGGTCAGGAGAGGAAACAATGATATGGGAATATCGGTTCTCAACAAACAAGTACAACGACTATCAGTCAGTAGTAGCACGGTGTGGCAACCATGCACAACGACCGACCAACGTAGGCATATGTACTGCCCTTGACCAAAGAAATCCGTTGTGTGTGGTCAACGTTGACAACTCGTAATATGAGTCACAAATGGTCAGAGGGGAAAACAATGGCTTGGGAACACCAAGTATCAAATAGCAAGCACAAGGGGCTTCAATACGCTGTGGCACGGTGTGGAGAGCATGCACGATGACCAACCAAAGTAGGCATATGTCACTGACCATGACCAAAAAATGTCACCAAGTATGGTAAACTTTGACAACTAATAACACGAGTCAAAAATGGTCAGGGTGGCAGATAGTGGTTTGTGAATACTAGTTATTTACTAGCAAGTACAAATACCTTCAATATGTAGTGGCACAATGTGGCTTCAATGCACAGTGATCAACCAAAGTATGCATATGTCACTAACCATGACTAACAAATTTCACTTCATGTGGTCAACGTTGAAAACGCATGACACGAGTCACAAATGGTCAGAGGGGAAAACAATGCGTTGGGAACACTAGTTATCAACTAGCAAGTACAAAGACCTTCAACAAGCAGTGGCACGGTATGGCTAGCGTGCACAGTGACCAACCAAAGGATGGACACGTCACTGACTACGACCGAATAAGTCCACTATGTGTGGTCAACATTGCCAACTCATAACACGAGTCACAAATGATCTGAGGGAGAGACAATGGTTTGGGAAGCCTATGTACTGACTAGAAAGGACAAAGAAATTCAATACGTAGTGGCTCGGTGTGGCTAATCTGCACACCAAACAACCAAACTAGGCATATGTCACTGATCATGACCAGAGAATTTCAATAAGGGTGGTCAACGTTGACCAACCATAACACGAGTCACAAATGGTCAGGAGAGGAAACAATGCTATGGGAATATCTATTCTCAACTACCAAGTACAATGACCTTTAGTCAGTAGTAGCACGGTGTGGCTACCATGCACACTGACCGACCAAACTAGGTATATGTACTGCCTTTGACCAAAGAAATCCGCTGTGTGTGGTCAACGTTGATAACTCATAATACCAGTCACAAATGGTGAGAGGGGGAAACAATGGTTTGGCAACACCAGGTATCAAATAGCAAGCACAAGGGGCTTCAATACGATGTGGCACGGTGTGGAGACCATGCACGATGACCAACCAAAGTAGGCATATGTCACTGATCATGACCAAATAATGTAACTAAGTGTGGTAAACTGTGACAACTCATAACACAAGTCACAAATGGTCAGGGTGGAAGACAATGGTTTGTGAATACTAGTTCTCGACTAGCAAGTACAAGTACCTTCAATATGTAGTGGCACAGTGTGGCTTCAATGCACAGTGACCAACCAAATTATGCATATGTCACTAACCATGACCAGCAAATGTCACTTCATGTGGTCAACGTTGAAAACGCATAACACGAGTCACAAATGGTCAGAGGTGAAAACAATGGGTTGGGAACACTAGTTATCAACTAGCAAGTATAGAGACCTTCAACAAGCAGTGGCACGGTATGGCTAGCGTGCACAATGACCAGTCCAAGGATGCATACGTCACTGACTACAACCAAATAAGTACACTATGTGTGGTCAACATTGACAACTCATAACACGAGTCACAAATTGTCAGAGGGATAGACAATGGTTTGGGAAGCCTATGTATTGACTAGAAAGGACAAAGAACTTCAATACGTAGTGGCACGGTGTGGCTAATATGCACACCAAATAACCAAACTAGGAATATGTCAGTGATCATGACCGGAGAATTTCAATATGGGTGGTCAACATTCACCAACCATAACACGAGTCACAAACGGTCAGCACAGAAAACAATGCTATGGAAATATCGGTTCTAAACTACCAAGTACAACGACCGTCAGTCAGTAGTAGCACGGTGTGGCTACCATGCACAATGACCGACCAAAGTAGGCATCTGTACTACCTTTGACCCAAGAAATCCGCTGTGTGTGGTCAACGTCGACAACTCATAATACCAGTCACAAATGGTCAGAGGGGGAAACAATGGTTTGGGAACACCAGGTATCAAATAGCAAGCAGAAGGGGCTTCAATACGATGTGGCACAGTGTGGAGACCATGCACGATGACCAACCAAAGTAGGCATATTTCACTGCCCATGACCAAATAATGTCACTAAGTGTTGTAAACGTTGACAACTCATAACACGAGTCACAAATGGTAAGGGTGGAAGATAATGGTTTGTGAATACTAGTTATCGAATAGCAATTAGAAATACCTTCAAAATGTAGTGGCACGGTGTGGCTTCAATGCACAATGACCAACCAAATTATGCATATGTCACTAACCATGACCAACAAATTTCACTTCATGTGGTCAACGTTGAAATCGCATAACACGAGTCACAAATAGTCAGATGGGAAAACAATGGGTAAGGAATACTAGTTATCAACTAGCAAGTACAAAGACCTTCAACAAGCAGTGGCACGGTATGGCTAGCGTGCACAGTGACTAGCCCAAGGATGCATACGTCACTGACTACGGCCGAATAAGTCCACTATGCGTGGTCAACATTGACAACTCATAACACGAGTCACAAATGGTCAGAGGGAGAGACAATGGTTTGGGAAGCCTATGTATTGATTAGAAAGGACAAAGAACTTCAATACGTGGTGGCACGGTTTGGCTAATATGCACACCAAACAACCAAACTAGGCATATGTCACTGATCATTACCAGAGAATTTCAATATGGGTGGTCAACGTTGACCAACCATAACACGTCTCACAAACGGTCAGGAGAGGAAACAATGATATGGGAATATCGGTTCTCAACTACCAAGTACAACGACCTTCAGTCAGTAGTCATGGTGTGGCTACCATGCACAATGACCGGACAAACTAGGCATACGTACTGCCTTTGACCACAGAAATCCGCTGTGTGTGGTCAACGTTGACAACTCATAATACGAGTCACAAATGGTCAAAGGGGGAAACACTGGTTTGGGAACCCAGGTATCAAATAGAAAGCACAAGGGGCATCAATACGCTGTGGCATGGTGTGGAGACCATGCACGATGACGAACCAAAGTAGGCATATGTCACTGACCATGACCAACTAATGTTACCAAGCGTGGTAAACTTTGACAACTCATAACACGAGTCACAAATGGTCAGGGTGGAAGAAAATGGTTTGCAAATACTAGTTCTCGACAAGCACGTACAAATACCTTCAATATGTAGTGGCACAGTGTGGCTTCAATGCACAGTGACCAACCAAAGTATGCATGTGTCACTAACCATGACCAACAAATTTCACTTCATGTGGTCAACGTTGAAAATGCATAACACGAGTCACAAATGGTCAGAGGGGAAAACAATGAGTTGGGAACACTAGTTATCAACTAGCAAGTACAAAGACCTTCAACAAGCAGTGGCACGGTATGGCTAGCGTGCA
>SZWC01000864.1:314621-332701 GCA_023375785.1 Penium margaritaceum | reverse complement strand
GCATAACACGAGTCACAAATGGTCAGAGGGGAAAACAATGAGTTGGGAACACTAGTTATCAACTAGCAAGTACAAAGACCTTCAACAAGCAGTGGCACGGTATGGCTAGCGTGCATAGTGACCAACCAAAGGATGCATACGTCACTGACTACGACCGAATAAGTCCACTATGTGTGATCAACATTGAAAACTCATAACACGAGTCACAAATGGTCAGAGGGAAAGACAATGGTTTGGGAAGCCTATGTATTGACTAGAAAGGACAAAGAATTTCAATACGTAGTGGCACGGTGTGGCTAATATGCACACGAAACAACCAAACTAGGCATATGTCACTGATCCTGACCAGAGACTTTCAATATGGGTGCTCAACATTGACCACTTATAACACGAGTTACAAACAGTCAGGATAGGAAACAATGCTATGGGAATATTGGATCTCAACTACCAAGTACAACAACCATCAATCAGTAGTAGCACGGTGTGGCTACCATGCACAACGACCGACCAAAGTAGGCACATGTACTGCATTTGAGCAAAGAAATCCGATGTGTGTGGTCAACGTTGACAACTCAAAATACCAGTCACAAATGGTCAAAGGGGGAAACAATGGTTTGGGAACACCAGGTATCAACTAGCAAGCACAAGGACCTTCAATAAGCAGTGCCACGGTGTGGATACCATGCACGATGTCCAACCAAAGTAGGCATATGTCACTGACCATGACCAAATAATGTCACTAAGTGTGGTAAACTTTGACAACTCATAACACGAGTCACAAATGGTCAGGGTGGAACATAATGGATTTTGAAAACTAGTTATCGACTAGCAAGTACAAATACCTTCAATATGTAGTGGCACACTCTGGCTTCAATGCACAGTGACCAACCAAATTATGCATGTCACTAACCATGACCAACAAATTTCCCTTCATGTGGTTAACATTGAAAACGCATAACATGAGTCACAAATGGTCACAGGGGAAAAGAATGGGCTGGGAACACTAATTATCAACTAGCAAGTACAAAGACTTTCAACAAGAAGTGACACGGTATGGCTAGCGTGCACACTGACCAGTCAAAGGATGCATACGTCACTGACTACGACTGAATAAGTCCACTATGTGTGGTCAACATTGACAACTCATAACACGAGTCACGAATGGTCAGATGGAGAGACAATGGTTTTGGAATCCTATGTATTGACTAGAAAGGACAAAGAACTTCAATACGTAGTGGCACGGTGTGGCTAATATGCACACCAAACAACCAAACCAGGCACCTGTCACTGATCATGACCGGAGAATTTCAATATGGGTGGTGAACATTGACCAACCATAACACGAGTCACAAACGGTCAGCAGAGAAAACAATTATATGGGAATATTGGTTCTCAGCTACCAAGTACAACGACCGTCAGTCAGTAGTAGCACGGTGTGGCTACCATGCACAACGACCGACCAAAGTAGGCATATGTACTACCTTTGACCAAAGAAATCCGATGTGTGTGGTCAACGTTGACAACTCAAAATACCAGTCACAAATGGTCAAAGGGGAAACAATGGTTTGGGGACACCAGGTATCAAATAGCAAGTACAAGGGGCTTCAGTACGTTGTGGCACGGTGTGGAGACCATGCATGATGACCAACCAAAGTAGGCATATGTCACAAACCATGACCAAATAATGCCACTGAGTGTGGTAAACGTTGACAACTCATAACACGAGTCACAAATGGTGAGGGTGGAAGATAATGGTTTGCGAATACTAGTTATCGACTAGCAAGTACAAACACCTTCAATATGTAGTGGCACAACGTGGCTTCAATGCACAGTGACCAACCAAAGTATGCATATGTCACTAACCATGACCAACATATTTCACTTCATGTGGTCAACGTTGAAAACGCATAACACGAGTCACAAATGGTCAGAGGGGAAAACAATGGGTTGGGAACACTAGTTATCAACTAGCAAGTACAAAGACCTTCAACAAGCAGTGGCACGGTATGGCTAGCGTGCACAGTGACCAACCAAAGGATGCATACGTCACTGACTACGACCGAATAAGTCCACTNTGTCACTAACCATGACCAACAAATTTCACTTCATGTGGTCAACGTTGAAAACGCATAACACGAGTCACAAATGGTCAGAGGGGAAAACAATGGGTTGGGAACACTAGTTATCAACTAGCAAGTACAAAGACCTTCAACAAGCAGTGGCACGGTATGGCTAGCGTGCATAGTGGCCAACCAAAGGATGCATACGTCACTGACTACGACTGAATAAGTCCACTATGTGTAGTCAACATAGACAAATCATAACACAAGTATCAAATGGTCAGAGGGAGAGACAATGGTTTGGGAAGCCAATGTATTGACTAGAAAGAACAAAGAACTTCAATATCTAGTGGCACGGTGTGGCTAATATGCACACCAAACAACCAAACTAGACATATGTCACTGATCATGACCGGAGAATTGAAATATGGGTGGTCACCATTGACCAACCATAACACGAGTCACAAACGGTCAGCAGAGAAAAAAATGCTATGGGAAATCAGTTCTCAACTACCAAGTACAATGACCGTCAGTCAGTAGTAGCACGGTGTGGCTACCATGCACAATGACCTACCAAAGTAGGCATATGTACTACCTTTGACCAAAGAAATCTGCAGTGTGTGGTCAACGTTGACAACTCATAATACCAGTCACAAATGGTCAGAGGGGGAAACAATGGTTTGGGAACACCAGGTATCAAATAGCAAGCACAGGGGGTGTCAATACGATGTGGCACGGTGTGGAGACTATGCACGATGACCAACCAAAGAAGGCATATGTTACTGACCATGACCAAATAATGTCACTAAGTGTGATAAACTTTGACAACTCATAACACGAGTCACAAATGGTCAGGGTGGAAGATAATGGTTTGTGAATACTAGTTATCCACTAGCAAGTACAAATACCTTCAATATGTAGTGGCACAGTGTTGCTTCAATGCACAGTGACCAACCAAATTATGCATGTGTCACTAACCATGACCAACAAATTTCACTTCATGTGGTCAACGTTGAAAACGCAAAACACGAGTCACAAATGGTCAGAGGGGAAAACAATGCGTTGGGAACACTAGTGATCAACTAGCAAGTACAAAGACCTTCAACAAGCAGTGGGACAGTATGGCTAGCGTGCACAGTGACCAACCAAAGGATGCATACGTCACTGACTACGACCGAATAAGTCCACTATGTGTGGTCAATATTGACAACTCATAACACTAGTCACACATGGTCAGAGGGAGAGACAATGGATTGGGAAGCCTATGTATTGACTAGAAAGGACAAAGAACTTCAATACGTAGTGGCACGGTGTGGCTAATATGCACACCAAACAACCAAACTAGGCATATGTCACTGATCATGACCAGAGAATTTCAATATGGGTGGTCAACATTGACCAACCATAACACGAGTCACAAACGGTCAGGAGATGAAACAATGCTATGGGAATATTGGTTCTCAGCTACCAAGTACAATGACCGTCAATCAGTAGTAGCACGGTGTCACTACCATGCACATTGACCGACCAGAGTAGACATATATACTGCCTTTGAGCAAAGAAATCCGCTGTGTGTGGTCAACGTTGACAACTCATAACACGAGTCACAAATGGTCAGAGGGGGAAGCAATGGTTTGGGAACACCAGGTATCAAATAGCAAGCACAAGGGGCTTCAATATGTTGTGGCACGGTGTGGAGACCATGCCCGATGACCAACCAAAGTAGGCATATGTCACAAACCATGACCAAATAATGCCACTAAGTGTGGTAAACTTTGACAACTCATAACAGGAGTCACAAATGGTCAGGGTGGAAAAGAATGGTTTGTGAATACTAGTTATCGACTAGCAAGTACAAACACCTTCAATGTGTAGTGGCACCAAACTAGGCATATGTCACTGATCATGACCGGAGAATTTCAATATGGGTGGTCACCATTGACCAACCATAACACGAGTCACAAACAGTCAGCAGATAAAACAATGCTATGGGGAATCGGTTCTCAACTACCAAGTACAACGACCGTCAGCCAGTAGTAGCACGGTGATGCTACCATGCACAATGACCTACCAGAGTAGGTGTATGTACTACCTTTGACCAAAGAAATCCGCTGTGTGTGGTCAACGTTGACAACTCATAATACCAGTCACAAATGGTGAGAGGGGGAAACAATGGTTTGGGAACACCAGGTATCAAATAGCAAGCACAAGGGGCTTCAATACGTTGTGGCACGGTGTGGAGACCATGCACGATGACTAACCAAAGTAGGCATATGTCACTGACCATGACCAAATAATGTCCCTAAGTGTGGTAAACATTGACAACTCATAACACAAGTCACAAATGGTCAGGGTGGAAGATAATGGTTTGTGAATACTAGTTATCGACTAGCAAGTACAAATACCTTCAATATGTAGTGGCACAGTGTGGCTTCAATGCGCAGTGACCAACCAAATTATGCATATGTCACTAACCATGACCAGCAAATGTCACTTCATGTGGTCAACGTTGAAAACGCATAACACGAGTCACAAATGGTCAGAGGGGAAACAATGGGTTGGGAACACTAGTTATCAACTAGCAAGTACAGAGACCTTCAACAAGCAATGGCACGGTATGGCTAGCGTGCACAGTGACCAGTCCAAGGATGCATACGTCACTGACTAGGACCGAATAAGTCCACTATGCGTGGTCAACATCGACAACTCATAACACGAGTCACAAATTGTCAGAGGGATAGACAATGGTTTGGGAAGCCTATGTATTGACTAGGAAGGACAAAGAACTTCAATACGTAGTGGCACGGTGTGGCTAATATGCACACCAAACAACCAAACTAGGAATATGTCAGTGATCATGACCGGAGAATTTCAATATGGGTGGTCAACATTGACCAACCATAACACGAGTAACAAACGGTCAGCAGAGAAAACAATGCTATGGGAATATCGGTTCTAAACTACCAAGTACAACGACCGTCAGTCAGTAGTAGCACGGTGTGGCTACCATGCACAATGACTAACGAAAGAAGGCATATGTACTACCTTTGACCAAAGAAATCCGTTGTGTGTGGTCAACGTTGACAACTCATAATACCAGTCACAAATGGTCAGAGGGGGAAACAATGGTTTGGGAACACCAGGTATCAAATAGCAAGCACAAGGGGCTTCAATACGATGTGGCACGGTGTGGAGACCATGCACGATGACCAACCAAAGTAGGCATATGTCACTGATCATGACCAAATATTGTCACTAAGTGTTGTAAACATTGACAACTCATAACACGAGTCACAAATGGTCAGGGTGGAATATAATGGTTTGTGAATACTAGTTATCAACTAGCAAACACAAATACCTTCAAAATGTAGTGGCACGGTGTGGCTTCAATGCACAATGACCAACCAAATTATGCATGTGTCACTAACCATGACCAAAAATTTTCACTTCATGTGGTCAACGTTGAAAACACATAACACGAGTCACAAATGGTCAGAGGGGAAAACAATGGGTTGGGAATACTAGTTATCAACTAGCAAGTACAAGGACCTTCAGCAAGCACTGGCACGGTATGGCTAGCGTGCACAGTGACCAACCAAAAGATGCATACGTCATTGACTACGACCGAATAAGTCCACTATGTGTGGTCAACATTGACAACTCATAACACGAGTCACAAATGGTCAGAGGGAGAGACAATGGTTTGGAAAGCCTAAGAATTGACTAGAAAGGACAAAGAACTTCAATACGTAGTGGCACGGTGGGACTAATATGCACACCAAACAACCAAACTAGGCATCTGTCACTGATCATGACTAGTGAATTTCAATATGGGTGGTCAACATTGACCAACCATAACACGAGTCACCAACGGTCAGAAGAGGAAACAATGCTATGGGAAAATCGGTTCTCAACTACCAAGTACAATGACCATCAATCAGTAGTAGCACGGTGTGGCTACCATGCACAATGACCGACCAAAATATACATATATACTGCCTTTGAGCAAAGAAATCCGCTGTGTGTGGTCAACATTGACAACTCATAATATGAGTCACAAATGGTCAGAGGGGGAAGCAATGGTTTGGGAACACCAGGTATCAAATACAAAGCACAAGGGGCTTCAATACGTTGTGGCACGGTGTGGAGACCATGCACGATGACCAACCAAAGTAGGCATATGTCACAAACCATGACCAAGTAATGCCACTAAGTGTGGTAATCTTTGACAACTCATAACACGAGTCACAAATGATCAGGGTGGAAGAGAATGGTTTGTGAATACTAGTTCTCGACTAGCAAGTACAAACACCTTTAATATGTAGTGGCACAGTGTGGCTTCAATGCACAATGACCAACCAAATTATGCATATGTCACTCACCATGACCAGCAAATGTCACTTCATGTGGTCAACGTTGAAAACGGATAACACGAGTCACAAATGGTCAGAGGGGAAAACAATGGGTTGGGAACACTAGTTATCAACTAGCAAGTACAGAGACCTTCAACAAGCAGTGGCACGGTATGACTAGCGTGCACACTGACCTGTCCAAGGATGCATACGTCACTGACTACGACCGAATAAGTCCACTATGTGTGGTCAACATTGACAACTCATAACACGAGTCACAAATGGTCAGAGGGGGAGACAATGGGTTGGGAAGCCTATGTATTGACTAGAAAGGACAAAGAACTTCAATACGTAGTGGCACGGTGTGGCTAATCTGCACACCAAACAACCAGAATAGGAATATGTCACTGATCATGACCAAAGAATTTCAAGATGGGTGGTCAACATTGACCAACCATAACACGAGTCACAAAAGGTCATGAGAGAAAACAATGTTATGGGAATATCGGTTATCAACTACCAAGTACAACGACCGTCAGTCAGTAGTAGCACGGTGGGGCTACCATGCACAATGACCGACCAAAGTAGGCATATGTACTACCTTTGACCAAAGAAATCCGCTGTGTGTGGTCAAAGTTGACAACTCATAATACCAGTCACAAATGGTCAGAGGGGGAAACAATGGTTTGGGAACACCAGGAATCAAATAGCAAGCACAAGGGGCTTCAATACGATGTGGCTCGGTGTGGAGACCATGCACGATGACCAACCAAAGTAGGCATATGTCACTGACCTTGACCAAATAACGTCACTAAGTGTTGTAAACGTTGACAACTCATAACACGAGTCACAAATGGTCAGGGTGGAAGATAATGGTTTGTGAATACTAGTTATCGACTAGCAAGTACAAATACCCTCAATCTGTAGTGGCACAATGTGGCTTCAATGCACAGTGACCACCCAAACTATGCATATGTCACTAACCATGACCAACAAATTTCACTTCATGTGGTCAACGTTGAAAACGCATAACACGAGTCACAAATGGTCAGAGGGGAAAACAATGGGTTGGGAATACTAGTTATCAACTAGCAAGTACAAAGACCTTCAACAAACAGTGGCACGGTATGGCTAGCGTGCACAGTGACCAGCCCAAGGATGCATACGTCACTGACTACAGCCGAATAAGTCCACTATTAGTGGTCAACATTGACAACTCATAACACGAGTCACAAATGGTCAGAGGGAGAGACAATCGTTTGGGAAGCCTGTGTATTGACTAGAAAGGACAAATAACTTCAATACGTAGTGGCACGGTGTGGCTAATATGCACACCAAACAACCAAACTAGGCATATGTCACTGATCATGACCAGAGAATTTCAATATGGGTGGTCAACGTTGACCAACCATAACACGACTCACAAACGGTCAGGAGAGGAAACAATGATATGGGAATATCGGTTCTCAACTACCAAGTACAACGACCTTCAGTCAATAGCAGCACGGTGTGGCTAGCAATCACAATGACCGACCAAAGTAGGCATATGTACTGCCTTTGACCAAAGAAATCCGCCGTGTGTGGTCAACGTTGAGAACTCCCAATATGAATCACAAATGGTCAGAGGGGGAAACAATGGTTTGGGAACACCAAGTATCAAATAGCAAGCACACGGGGCTTCAATACGCTGTGGCACGGTGTGGAGACCATGCACGATGACCAACCAAAGTAGGCATATGTCACTGACCATGATCAAATAATGTCACCAAGTGTGGTAAACTTTGACAACTCATAACACGAGTCACAAATGGTCAGGGTGGAAGATAATGGTTTGTGAATACAATTTATCGACTAGCAAGTACAAATACCTTCAATATGTAGTGGTTCAATGTGGCTTCAATGCACCGTGACCAACCAAAGTATGCAGATGTCACTAGCCATGACCAACAAATCTCACTTCATGTGGTCAACGTTGAAAACGCATAACACGAGTCACAAATGGTCAGAGGGGAAAACAATGCGTTGGGAACACTAGTTATCAACTAGCAAGTACAAAGACTTTCAACAAGCAGTGGCACGGTATGGCTAGCATGCATAGTGACCAACCAAAGGATGCATACGTCACTGACTACGACCGAATAAGTCCACTATGTGTGGTCAATATTGACAACTCATAACACGAATCACAAATGATCAGAGGGAGAGACAATGGTCTGGGAAGCTTATGTATTGAATAGAAAGGACAACGATCCTCAACACGTAGTGGCACGGTGTGGCTAATATGCACACCAAACAACCAAAGTAGGCATATGTCACTGATCATGACCAGAGAATTTCAATAAGGGTGGTCAACGTTGGCCAACCATAACACGAGTCACAAGCGGTCAGGAGAGGAAACAATGCTATGGGAATATCGGTTCCCAAGTACAACGACCTTCAGTCAGTAGTAGCAGGGTGTGGCTACCATGCAAAATGACCGACCAAACTAGGCATATGTACTGCCTTTGACCAAAGAGATCCGCTGTGTGTGGTCAACGTTGACAACTCATAATACGAGTCACAATGGGTCAGAGGGGGAAACAATGGTTTGGGAACACAAAGTATCAAATAGCAAGCACAAGCGGCATCAATACATTGTGGCACGGGGTGGAGACCATGCATGATGACCAACCAAAGTAGGCATAGCATATGTCACTGACCATGACCGAATAATGTCACCAAGTGTGGTAAACTTTGACAACTCATAACACGAGTCACAAATGGTCATGGTGGAAGATAATGGTTTGTGAATACTAGTTATCAACTAGCAAATACAAATACCTTCAATATGTAGTGGCACAATGTGGCTTCAATGCACAGTGACCAACCAAAGTATGCATATGTCACTTACCATGACCAATAAATTTCACTTCATGTGGTCAACGTTGAAAATGCACAACACGAGTCACAAATGGTCAGAGGGGAAAACAATGCGTTGGGAACACTAGTTATCAACTAGCAAGTACAAAGACCTTCAACAAGTAGTGGCACGGTATGGCTAGCGTGCACAGTGACCAACCAAAGGATGCATACGTCACTGACTACGACCGAATAAGTCCACTATGTGTGGTCAACATTCACAACTCATAACACGAGTCACAACTGATCAGAGGGAAAGACAATGGTTTGGGAAGCCTATGTATTGACTAGAAAGGACAAAGAACTTCAATAGGTAGTGGCACGGTGTGGCTAATATGCACATCAAACAACCAAACTAGGCATATGTCACTGATCATGACCAGAGAATTTCAATAGGGGTGGTCAACGTTGACCAACCATAACACGAGTCACAAACGGTTAGGAGAGGAAACAATGCTATGGGAATATCGGTTCTCAACTACCAAGTATAACGACCTTCAGTCAGTAGTAGCACGGTGTGGCTACCATGCACAATGACCGACCAAACTAGGCATATGTACTGCCTTTGACCAAAGAAATCCGCTGTGTGTGGTCAACGTTGACAACTCAAAACACGATTCACAAATGGTCAGAGGGGAAATCAATGGTCTGGGAACACCAAGTATCAAATAGCAAGCACAAGGGGCATCAATACGTCATGGCACGGTGTGGAGACCATGCACGATGACCAACCAAAGCAGGCATATGTCACTGACCATGACCAAATGATGTCACCAAGTGTGGTAAACTTTGACAACTCATAACACGAGTCACAAATAGTCAGGGTGGAAGATAATGGTTTGTGAATACTAGTTATCGACTAGAGAGTACAAATACCTTCAATATGACGTGGCACAATGTGGCTTCAATGCACAGTGAACAACCAAAGTTTGCATATGTCACTAACCATGACCAACAAATTTCACTTCATGTGGTCAACGTTGAAGACGCATAACACGAGTCACAAATGGTCAGAGGGGAGAACAATGCATTGGGAACACTAGTTATCAACTAGCAAGTACAAAGACCTTCAACAAGCAGTGGCATGGTATGGCTAGCGTGCACAGTGACCAATCAAATGATGCATTCGTCACTGACTATGACCGAATAAGTGCACTATGTGTGGTCAACATTGACAACTCATAACACGAGTCACAAATGGTCGGAGGGAGAGACAATGGTTTTAAAAGCATGTGTATTGACTAGAAAGGACAAAGAACCATATGTATTAGCCACGGTGTGGCTAATATGCACACCAAACAACCAAACTAGGCATATGTTACTGATCATGACCAAAGAATTTCAATATGGGTGGTCAACGTTGACCAACCATAACACGAGTCACAAACGGTCAGGAGAGGAAACAATGCTATGGGAATATTGGTTCTCAACTACCAAGTACAATGACTGTCAATCAGTAGTAGCACGGTGTGGCTACCATGCACAATGACCTACCAAGTAGGCATATATACTGCCTTTGAGCAAAGAAATCCGTTGTGTGTGGTCAACGTTGACAACTCATAATACGAGTCACAAATGGTCAGAGGGGGAAGCAATGGTTTGGGAACACCAGGTATCAAATAGCAAGCACAAGGGGCTTCAATACGTTGTGGCACGGTGTGGAGACCATGTACGATGACCAATCAAAGTAGGCATATGTCACAAACCATGACCAAATAATGCCACTAAGTGTGCTAAACTTTGACAACTCATAACACGAGTCACAAATGGTCAGGGTGGAAGATAATGGTTTAAGAACACTAGTTATCGACTAGCAAGTACAAACACCTTCAATATGTAGTGGTACAATGTGGCTACAATGCACAGTGACCAACCAAAGTATGCATATGTCACTAACCATGCCCAACTTATTTCACTTCATGTGGTGAACGTTGAAAACGCATAACACGATTCACAAATGGTCAGAGGGGGAAACAATGGGTTGTAAACACTAGTTATCAACCAGCACGTACAAAGACCTTCAACAAGCAGTGGCATGGTATGGCTAGTGTGCACAGTGACCAACCAAAGGATGCATACGTCACTGACTACGAACGAATGAGTCCACTATGTGTGGTCAACATTGACAACTCAAAACACGAGTCACAAATGATAAGAGGGAGAGACAATGGTTTTGGAAGCCTATGTATTGAGTAGAAAGGGCAAAGAATAACACGAGTCACAAACGGTCAGGAGAGGAAACAACGCTATGAGAATATTGGTTCTCAACTACCAATTACAACGACCGTCAATCAGTAGTAGCACGGTGTGGCTACCATGCACAATGACCGACCAGAGTATGCATATATACTGCCTTTGAGCAAAGAAATCCGCTCTGTGTGGTCAACATTGACAACTCATATTACAAGTCACAAATGGTCAGCGAGGGAAGCAATGGTTTGGGAACACCAGGTATCAAATAGCAAGCACAATGGGCTTCCATACGTTGTGTCACGGTGTGGAGACCATGCACGTTGACCAACCAAAGTAGGCATATGTCACAAACCATGACCAAATAATGCCACTAAGTGTGGTAAACTTTGACAACTCATAACACGAGTCACAAATGGTCAGGGTGGAAGATAATGGTTTTTGAATACTAGTTATCGACTAGCAAGTACAAATACCTTCAATATGTAGTGGCACAGTGTGGCTTCAATGCACAGTGACCAACCAAATTATGCATATGTCACTAACCATGACCAACAAATTTCACTTCATGTGGTCAACGTTGAAAACGCATAACACGAGTCACAAATGGTCAGAGGGGAAAACAATGGGTTGGGAACACTAGTTATCAACTAGCAAGTACAAAGATCTTCAACAAGCAGTGGGACAGCATGGCTAGTGTGCACATTGACCCGTCCAAGGATGCATACGTCAATGACTATGACCGAATAAGTCCACTACGTGTGGTCAACATTGACAACTCATAACACGAGTCACAAATGATCAGAGGGAGAAACAATGGTTTGGGAAGCCTGTGCATTGACTAGAAAGGACAAAGAACTTCAATACGTAGTGGAACGGTGTGGCTAACATGCACACCAAACAACCAAACTAGGCATATATCACTGGTCATGACCAGAGAATTTCAATATGGGTGGTCAGCGTTGACCAACCATAACACGACTCACAAACGGCCAGGAGAGGAAACAATGCTATGGGAATGTCGGTTCTCAACTACCAATTACAACAACCTTCAGTCAGTAGTAGCACGGTGTGGCTACCATGCACAATGACCGACCAAAGTAGGCATATGTACTGCCTTTGACCAAAGAAATCCGCTGTGTGTGGTCAACGTTGACAACTCATAATGTGAGTCACAAATGGTAAGAGGGGGAAACAATGGTTTGGGAACACCAAGTATCAAATAGCAAGCACAAGGGGCTTCAATACGCTGTGGCACGGTGTGGATACCATGCACGATGACCAACCAAAGTAGGCATATGTCACTGACCATGACCGAATGATGTCACCAAGTACGGTAAACTTTGACAACTCATAACACGAGTCACAAATGGTCAGGGTGGAAGATAATGGTTTGTGAATACTAGTTATCGACTAGCAAGTACAAATACCTTCAATATGTAGTGGAACAGTGTGGCTTCAATGCACAGTGACCAACCAAATTATGCATATGTCACTAACCATGACCAACAAATTTCACTTCATGTGGTCAACGTTGAAAACGCATAACACGAGCCACAAATGGTCAGAGGGGAAAACAATGGGTTGGGAACACTAGTTATCAACCAGCAAGTACAAATACCTTCAACAAGCAGTGGCACGGTATGGCTAGCGTGCACAGTGACCAACCAAATGATACATACGTCACTGACTACGACCGAATAAGTCCACTATGTGTGGTCAACATTGACAACTCATAACACGAGTCACAAATGGTCAGAGGGAGAGTCAATGGTTTGGGAAGCCAATGTATTGACTAGACAGGACAAAGAACTTAAATTCATAGTGGCACGGTGTGGCTAATATGCACACCAAGCAACCAAACTAGGCATATGTCACTGATCATGACTGGAGAATTTCAAAATGGGTGGTCAACATTGACCAACCATAACAGGAGACACAAACGGTCAGCAGAGAAAACAATGCTATGGGAATATCGGTTCTCAACTACCAAGTACAACGACCGTCAGTCAGTAGTAGCAAGGTGTGGCTACCATGCACAATGACCGACCAAAGTAGGCATATGTACTACCTTTGACCAAAGAAATCTGATGTGTGTGGTCAACGTTGACAACTCATAATACAAGTCACAAATGGTCAGGGGGGGAAACAATGGTTTGGGAACACCAAGTATCAAATAGTTAGCACAAGGGGCTTCAATACGATGTGGTACGGTGTGGAGACCATGCACGATGACCAACCAAAGTAGGCATATGTCACTGACCATGACCAAATAATGTCACCAAGTGTGGTAAACTTTGACAACTCATAACACGAGTCACAAATGGTCAGGGTGGAAGATAATGGTTTATGAATACTAGTTATCGACTAGCAAGTACAAATACCTTCAATATGTAGTGGCACAATGTGGCTTCAATGCACCGTGACCAACCAAAGTATGCAGATGTCACTAACCATGACCAACAAAGTTCACTTCATGTGGTCAACGTTGAAAACGCATAACACGAGTCACAAATGGTCAGAGGGGAAAACAATGAGTTGGGAACACTAGTTATCAACTAGCAAGTACAAAGACCTTCAACAAGTAGTGGCACGGTATAGCTAGCGTACACAGTGACCAACCAAACGATGCATGCGTCACAAACTACGACCGAATAAGTCCATTATGTGTGATCAACACTGACAACTCATAACACGAGTCACAAATGGTCAGAGGGAGATACAATGGTTTGGGAAGCCTATGTATTGACTATAAAGGACAAAGAACTTCAATACGTAGTGGCACGGTGTGGCTAATATGCACACGAAACAACCAAACTAGGCATATGTCACTGATCATGACCAGAGACTTTCAATATGGGTGGTCAACATTGACCAAACATAAGACGAGTTACAAACGGTCAGGAGAGGAAACAATGCTATGGGAATATTGGTTCTCAACTACAAAGTACAACGACCGTCAATCAGTAGTAGCACGGTGTGGCTACCATGCACAATGACCGACCAAATTAGGCATATATACTGCATTTGAGCAAAGAAATCCGTTGTGTGTGGTCAACGTTGACAACTCATAATACGAGTCGCAAATGGTCAGAGGGGGAAACAATGGTTTGGGAACACCAGGTATCAAATAGAAAGCACAAGGGGCTTGAATACGCTGTGGCACGGTGCGGAGACCATGCACGATGACCAAGCAAAGTAGGCATATGTTACTGACCATGACCAACTAATGCCACTAAGTGTGGTAAACTTTGACAACTCATAACACGAGTCAAAAATGGTCAGGGTGGAAGATAATGGTTTGTCAATACTAGTTATTGACTAGCAAGTACAAATACCTTCAATATGTAGTGGCATGGTGTGGCTTCAATGCGCAGTGACCAACCAAATTATGCATATGTCACTAACCATGACCAACAAATTTCACTTCATGTGGTCAACGTTGAAAACGTATAACACGAGTCACAGATGGCCTGAGGGGAAAACAATGGGTTGGGAACACTAGTTATGAACTAGCAAGTACAAAGAAGTGGCACGGTATGGCTAGTGTGCACAGTGACCAACCCAAGGATGCATACGTCACTGACTACGACCGAATAAGTCCACTATGTGTGGTCAACATTGACAACTCATAACACGAGTCACAGATGGTCAGAGGGAGAGACAATGCTTTGGGAAGCCTATGTATTGACTAGAAAGGACAAATAACTTCAATACGTAGTGGCACGGTCTGGCTAATATGTACACCAAACAATCAAACTAGGCATATGTCACTGATCATGACCAGAGAATTTCAATATGGGTGGTCAACGTTGACCATCCATAACACTAGTCACAAACGGTCAGGAGAGGAAACAATGGTATGGGAATATCGGTTCTCAACTACCAAGTACAACGACCTTCATTCAGTAGTAGCACGGTGTGGCTACCATGCACAATGACCGGCCAAAGTAGGCATATGTACTGCCTTTGACCAAAGAAATCCGCTGTGTGTGGTGAACGTTGACAACTCATAATACAAGTCACAAATGGTCAGAGGGGGAAACAATGGTTTGGGAAAACCAGGTATCAAATAGCAAGCACAAGGGGCTTCAATACATTGTGGCAGGGTGTGGAGACCATGCACGATGACCATCCAAAGTAGGCATATGTCACTAACCATGACCAAAAAATGTCACTAAGTGTGGTAAACTTTGACAACTCATAACACGACTCACAAATGGTCAGGGTGGAAGACAATGGTTTGTTGATACTACTTATCAACTAGCAAGTAAAAGTACCTTCAATATGTAGTGGCACAATGTGGCTTCAATGCACAGTGACCATCCAAAGTATGCATATGTCACTGACCATGACAAACAAATTTCACTTCATGTGGTCAATGTTGACAACTCACAACACGAGTCACAGATATTCAGAGGGGGTAGCAATGGTTTTTGAACACTAGCTATCAACTAGAAAGCACATAGACCTTCGATACGTAGTGAAACGGCGTGGTAACCATGTACAGTGACAAACCAAAGTAGGCATATGTCACTAACCATGACCAAACGGATTTCACAGTGTGTGGTCAACGTTGAAAACTCATAACATGAGTCACAAATGGTCAGAGGGGGGGAACCATGGGTTGGGAACACTACTTATTAACTAGCATGTAGAAATATTCTCAACAAGTAGTGGCACGGTGTGGCTAGCATGCACAGTGACCAACCACAGGATGCATGTGTCACTGACTATGTCCACTATGTACGGTCAACATTGACAACTCATAACACGAGTCACAAATGGTCAGATGGAGAGACATTGGTTTGGGAACCCTATATATCGACTGGAAACGACAAAGAACTTCAATGCGTAGTGGCACGTTGTGGCTACTATGCACACCAAACAACCAAAACCAGGCATATGTCACTGACCATGACCAGAGATTTTCAATATGGGTGGTCAACATTCACCAACCACAACACGAGTCACTAACGGTCAGAGGGGGATACAGTGGTCTGGGAATATCAGTTCTCAACTAGCAAGTACAGCGACCTTCAATCATTATAAGCACGGTGTGGCTACCATGCACAATGAGCGACCAAAGTAGGCACATGTACTGCCTTGGACCAACGAAATTCGCCGTGTGTGGTCAATGTTGACAACTCATAATAGGAGTCACAAATGGTCAGAGGGGGAGACAATGGTTTGGGAACACAAGGTATGAACTAGCAAGCACAAGGACCTTCAACAAGCTGTGCCACGGCGTGGATACCATGCACGATGTCAAACAAAAGTAGGCATATGTCACTTACCATGACCAAATAATGTCACTAAGTGTTGTAAACATTGACAACTCATAACACGAGTCACAAATGGTCAGGGTGCACGATAATGGTTTGTGAATACTAGTTATCAACTAGCAAGTACAAATACCTTCAATATGTAGTGGCACCGTGTGGCTACAATTCACAGCGACCAACCAAAGTGTGCACATGTCACTGACCATGACCAACAAATTTCACTTCATGTGGTCAACGTTGACAACTCACAACACGAGTTACTGATAGTCAGAGGGGGATAACAATGGTTTGGAAACACTAGCTATCAACTATAAAGCACAAAGACCTTCAATACATAGTGACACGGTGTGGTAACCACTGACAGTGACAAACCAAACGAGGCATGTGTTACTAAGCATGACCAAAGAATTTCAATATGGGTGGTCAACGTTCACAACCCATAACATGAGTCACAAATGGTCAGAGGGGGAAACAATGGTTTCAAAATGCTATGTATCTTCTAGCAAGTACAAATATATTTGGTGTGTATTGGCACGGTGTGGCTACCGTGCACAATGACCTATCCAAGTAGGCATACATCACTGCTCATGACCAAAGAAGTTTAGCGTGTGTGGTCAACGTTCGCAACTCATAACACAAGTAAAAATTGGGCAGAGGGAGAAACAATGGTTTGGGAATACGTGGTATCGACTAGCAAGTACAAAGACCTTCGATAAGTGGTGCCACGGTGTGGCTACCATGCACAATGACCAACCAAAGTATTCTTGTGTCACTGAATAGCATAAAAAGAGTTTCACTGTGTGTTGTCAACTTTCATTCTTACGGCTGGTCAATCGGAGCAATGGTTGACAGGTTATTCAATCTCGAAGTTGCAAAATTTGAAATTCCGTATGTGTCGATTCTTTATGAATAAACTAACTTTGTTATCATTAACAAATTTGAAAACTACCCTCTAATCTTACACCCCCTTATTTCATGCCCTTTGCACATAGGAACCCTTATAATGTCATTTGGACGCATATGAACACCGTGTGAGTTGGCTTAGTGTTTATAGAGTTAGATTCTGGAGCGGTAGGTCCTAGGTTTGAATCCTCGTACGCGCAATATAGAATAGGCTCGCAACCTGAAGGGGGGGGGGGCGGCCGTGTTGTGATACCTCAACTCTACTTTCGAGCCTAGGCCGTGGGGGGGTAGGGGGGTGTCATAATGCGGTCGCAAATCTGTCCTCCAGGTCGTCCACGGAACATCCCTCTAGGGGGGTGGGAGGGAGTATTCCAGTGAAGGCACCTACGCGT
>SZWC01000864.1:135013-263488 GCA_023375785.1 Penium margaritaceum | reverse complement strand
CGTAGCAGGTACAAGTCGTCCTCCCTCTTGGCACGCGCAATCACCTCACCTTTGTCCTCTTTGCGGATGACGGCCTCCTTCTTTGTGAAGAGCACCTCAAGTCCCTCGTCGGTAAGGCGCCTGACGGAGAGCAGGTTTGGCCCAAAGTTGGGCATATGCAGCACATCGTAGATTGTGCTCGTGACAGGTTTCCCATCCACAATTGACTCAATGCGGACGTTACCCTCACCGGCGGCCACCTCTGTTTTTCCATTGGCCACCGTCATGCGTCTCTCCGAGGCGCCGTAGGTGACAAATGCCGCCCTGTTGCATTGTGTGTGGCGGCCTGATCCGGAGTCGATAATGGCAACTCACGGATCCTTCAAGTTGGTGGAGTTGTACGCCATAAGGGCGTGCTCATCTTTCTTTCCGCCCCATTGCGACCGATCTGTTTTCTTCTTGGGACAGTTGCGCGCGTAGTGGCCCTCCTTGCCGCAGTTGAAGCACTCCCCCTTCTTGTCACCCTTCTTGGTGCCCTGTTTGGCACCCTTCCAGTTGTTGCCTCGGCCTCCACTTTGAGGATGAACCGTGTAAGTTGAACTTGATGTCGCTGCACTCTCTCGACCGCCACGTCGCATCCACTCATTGCGCACGTACTCAGCAACCTTCGGGTACTTCAGCTCGTCGGAAGGCTAGCCACCAAGGACTGTGATCATGGGACTCCAACTGCCCGGCAAGGCCAGAAGGAGGATCATAGCTTGCAACTGAGAGTCGACCTCCCAACCAGTGGCCACGCACTCCGCTGCAAGTGATTCAATCTGCTGCATGATCTCCATGATGTTGTCGCCTTCATTGGCTCGGAGGGTGACGAGCCGTTTGAAGATGAAGAGCAGATTGGCAAGGTTGCTTGACTGGTAGATGGAGCAAAGTTTTGAACATGCGTCTGCGGCCAGGTTGCATCCTTGGATGTGCCCAAGTTGTGGTGGGCATAACGCGGACACAAGGAGCGCCAACGCCTTTTTGTTGCGCTTCTTGTATGCCTCCTTCACCTCAGCCGTTGCAGTCTCCGGCGGAGCAGTCTCATCACCTTTTACAAGCTCAAGTAGTCCCTTGTTGTCGAGGAAGACCTCAATTTGCCACCTCCACAAGGCGAAGCCTGTCCCATCAAACTTAAGGACAGCGCGGCTTCTCTCTTGCTCGCTGGTTGCCATGTCTTACTGTTGGAAGCGTGAAATCAAGCTGGCTTTGAGCCCTTTAGAGGCGTGGGCCCATAACCCTTTGTTGGCCTGAGGGTGAGTGTGCACCCTGGAGGGTCCCTAGCAATGGCTGGGTCACACCACCAACTGTTTTTGGAGAGACTGAAACTGTGGAGGTAACTCGTTCCAAGGATGGCAGAAAACTAGTCAGAGTGTGTGGCAACAATTTTTGGCCCCAATTGACTGGGAATGAACACTTCATCAAGGCTCACAAGCAGTGGCATTTTATTGCCACTGATCTAAGCTTTCCAGAACACCAAAGCATGCCAGATTTGAAGCTTCCTAGCAGATTCTATGGCTTCTAGAGTGTCCCTTGGTAGTCTTTCCTTTTCCCACCTAGGAAGGCATCCCTTCCTTCCTCTAGAAGCGTCTACCCCTTCCTAGAGTCCTCAGCTTGCTTCTAGCAGGAGGGAAGGTGTCCAGAAGACAAAGACACCTCTAGATGCCTTGTAGGACAAGTCACCCCTTCTAGAAGGTGTGCCACCTTCTTGGACCCTCACCTGGCCTTCTAGAAACTTAAAGAGGAACTCTAGAGGTTGAGCTGGCTTCCTAGCATCTTTTTTCCACCTCCCTTGAGGCAGGGCACAAATTCATCTTGTGGGACTTGAACCCGGGCCCCTGCCTCTATAGGTGAACACCATTAACCACTAAACCACCTTGGCTTGTCTTTTTTGTGTTCCTTTTTGGAGTCACTCTTCCCATGGTGAGGAGCATTACTCCAACAATAACACGACTCACAAATGATCAGAGGGAGAGACAACGGTTTGGGAAGCCTATGTATTGACTAAAAAGGACAAAAAACTTCAATATGTAGTGGCATGGTGTGGCTAATATGCACACCAAACAACCAAACTAGGCATATGTCACTGATCATGACCAGAGAATTTAAATAAGGGTGGTCAACGTTGACCAACCATAACACGAGTCACAAACAGTCAGGAGAGGAAACAATGCTATGGGAATATCTGTTCTCAACTACCAAGTACAACGACCTTCAGTCAGTACTAGCACGGTGTGCCTGCCATGCACAATGATTGACCAAACTAGGCATATGTACTGCCTTTGACCAAAGAAATCCGCTGTGTGTGGTCAATGTTGACAACTCATAATACGAGTCACAAATGGTCAGAGGGGGAAACAATGGTTTGGGAACACCAAGTATCAAATAGCAAGCACAAGGGGCATCACTACACTGTGGCACGGTGTGCAGACCATGCACGATGACCAACCAAAGTAGGCATATGTCACTGACCAAGACCAATTAATGTCACCAAGTCTGGTAAACTTTGACAACTCATAACATGAGTCACAAATGGTCAGGGTGGAAGATAATGGTTTGTGAATACTAGTTATCCACTAGCAAGTACAAATACTTTCAATATGTAGTGGCACAATGTGGCTTCAATGCACAGTGACCAACCAAAGTACGCAGATGTCACTAACCATGACCAACAAATTTCACTCCATGTGGTCAAGTTTGAAAACGCATAACACAAGTCACAAATGGTCAGAGGGGAAAACAATGAGTTGGGAACACTAGTTATCAACTAGAAAGTACAAAGACCTACAACAAGCAGTGGCACGGTATGGCTAGCGTGCACAGTGACCAACCAAAGGATGCATACGTCACTGACTACGACCGAATAAGTCCACTATGTGTGGTCAACATTGACAACTCATAACACGAGTCACAAATGGTCAGAGGGAGAGACAATGGTGTGGGAAGCCTATGTATTGACGATAAAGGACAAAGAACTTCGATACGTTGTGGCACGGTGTGGCTAATATGCACACGAAACACCCAAACTATGCATATGTCACTAACCATGACCAACAAATTTCACTTCATGTGGTCAACGTTGACAACTCATAATACGAGTCGCAAATGGTCAGAGGGAGAGACAATGGTGTGGGAAGCCTATGTATTGACGATAAAGGACAAAGAACTTCGATACGTTGTGGCACGGTGTGGCTAATATGCACACGAAACACCCAAACTATGCATATGTCACTAACCATGACCAACAAATTTCACTTCATGTGGTCAACGTTGACAACTCATAATACGAGTCGCAAATGGTCAGAGGGAGAGACAATGGTGTGGGAAGCCTATGTATTGACGATAAAGGACAAAGAACTTCGATACGTTGTGGCACGGTGTGGCTAATATGCACACGAAACACCCAAACTATGCATATGTCACTAACCATGACCAACAAATTTCACTTCATGTGGTCAACGTTGACAACTCATAATACGAGTCGCAAATGGTCAGAGGGGAAAACAATGAGTTGGGAACACTAGTTATCAACTAGAAAGTACAAAGACCTATAACAAGCAGTGGCACGGTATGGCTAGCGTGCACAAGGACCAACCAAAGGATGCATACGTCACTGACTACGACCGAATAAGTCCACTATGTGTGGTCAACATTGACAACTCATAACACGAGTCACAAATGATCAGAGGGAGAGACAATGGTTTGGGAAGCCTATGTATTGACTATAAAGGACAAAGAACTTCAATACGTTGTGGCACGGTGTGGCTAATATGCACACGAAACAACCAAACTATGCATATGTCACTGATCATGACCAGAGACTTTCAATATGGGTGGTCAACATTGACCAACCATAACACTATTCACAAACGGTCAGTAGAGGAAACAATGCTATGGGAATATTGGTTCTCAACTACCAAGTACAACGACCGTCAATCAGTAGTAGCACGGTGTGGCTACCATGCAAAATGACCGACCAAAGTAGGCGTATATACTGCCTTTGCGCAAAGAAATCCGTTGTGTGTGGTCAACGTTGACAACTCATAATACGAGTCGCAAATGGTCAGAGGGGGAAGCAATGGTTTGGGAACACCAGGTATCAAATAGCAAGCACAAGGGGCTTCAATACGCTGTGGCACAGTGTGGAGACCATGCACGATGACCAACCAAAGTAGGCATATGTCACTGACCATGACCAAGTAATGTCACTAAGTGTGGTAAACTTTGACAACGCATAACACGAGTCACAAATGGTCGGGGTTGAAGATAATGGTTTTTGACTACTAGTTTTCGACTAGCAAGTAAAAACAACTTCAATATGTAGTGGCACGGTGTGGCTTCAATGCACAGTGACCAACTAAATTATGCATATGTCACTAATAATGACCAACAAATTTCACTTCATGTGGTCAACGTTGAAAACGCATAACACGAGTCACAAATGGTCAGAGGGGAAATCAATGGGTTGGGAACACTAGTTATCAACTAGCAAGTACAAATACCTTCAACAAGCAGTGGCACGATATGGCTAGCATGCACAGTGACCAACCAAAGGATGCATACGTCACTGACTACGACCGAATAAGTCCACTATGTGTGGTCAACATTGACAACTCATAACTCGAGTCACAAATGGTCAGAGGGAGAGACAATGGTTTGGGAAGCCTATGTATCGAATAGAAAGGACAAGTAATTTACATACATAGTGGCACGGTGTGGCTAATATACACACCAAACAACCAAACTAGGCATATGTCACTGATCATGACTAGAGGGAAAAAAAAGGGTGGTCAACGTTGACCAACCATAACACGAGTCACAAACGGTCAGGAGAGGAAACAATGCTGTGGGAATATTGGTTTTCAACTACCAAGTACAACGAACTTCAGTCAGTAGTATCACGGTGTGGCTGCCATGCACAATGACCGGCCAAAGTAGGCATATGTTCTATCTTTGACCAAAGAAATCCGCTGTGTGTGGTCAACGTTGACAACTCATAATACGAGTCACAAATGGTCAGAGGGGGAAACAATGGTTTGGGAACACCAGGTATCAAGTAGCAAGCACAAGGGGCTTCAATACATTGTGGCACGGTGTGGAGACCATGCACGATGACCAGCCAAAGGAAACATATGTCACTAACCATGACCAAATAATGTCACTAAGTGTGGTAAACTTTGACAACTCATAACACGACTCACAAATGGTCAGGGTGGAAGATAATGGTTTGTGGATACTAGTTATCGACTAGCAAGTACAAATACCTTCAATATGTAGTGGCACAATGTGGCTTCAATGCATAGTGACCATCCAAAGTATGCATATGTCACTGACCATGACAAAAAAAATCACTTCATATGGTCAATGTAGACAACTCACAACACGAGTCACAGATATTCAGAGGGGGTAGCAATGATTTGGGAACACTAGCTATCAACTAGAAAGCACATAGACCTTCCATACGTAGTGAAACGGCGTGGTAACCATGTACAATGACAAACCAAAGTAGGCATATGTCACTAACCATGACCAAACGGATTTCACAGTTTGTGGTCAACGTTGAAAACTCATAACATGAGTCACAAATGGTCAGAGGGGGGAACCATGGGTTGGGAACACTAGTTATTAACTAGCAAGTAGAAATATTTTCAACAAGTAGTGGCACGGTGTGGCTAGCATGCACAGTGATCAACAAAAGGATGCATGTGTCACTGACTATGACCGAAGAAGTCCACTATGTATGGTCAACATTGACAACTCATAACACGAGTCACAAATGGTCAGAGGGAGAGACAATGGTTTGGGAACACTATATATAGACTGGAAACGACAACGAACTTCAATACGAAGTGGCACGTTGTGGCTACTATGCACACGAAACAACCCAAACCAGGCATATGTCACTGACCATGACCAGAGATTTTCAATATGGGTGGTCAACATTCACCAACCACAACACGAGTCACAAACGGTCAGAGGGGGAAACAATGGTCTGGGAATATCAGTTCTCAACTAGCAAGTACAGCGACCTTCAAGCATTATAAACACGGTGTGGCTACCATGCACAATGACCGACCAAAGTAGGCACATGTACTGCCTTTGACCAAAGAAATCCGCTGTGTGTGGTCAATGCTGACAACTCATAATAGGAGTCACAAATGGTCAGAGGGGGAGACAATGGTTTGGGAACACCTGGCATCAACTAGCAAGCACAATGACCTTCAATAAGCTGTGCCACGGAGTGGATACCATGCACGATGTCCAACCAAAGTAAGCATATGTCACTGACCATGACCAAATAATGTCACTAAGTGTTGTAAACTTTGACATCTCATAACACAAGTCACAAATGGTCAGGGTGCAAGAGAATGGTTTGTGAATACTAGTTATCGACTAGCAAGTACAAATACCTTCAATATGTAGTGGCACCGTGTGGCTACAATGCACAGTGACCAACCAAAGTATGCACATGTCACTGACCATGAAAAACAAATTTCACTACATGTGGTCAACATTGACAACTCACAACACGAGTTACTGATAGTCAGAGGGGGGTAACAATGGTTTGGAAACACTAGTTATCAACTAGAAAGCACAAAGACCTTCAATACATAGTGACACGGCGTGGTAACCACTGACAGTGCCAAACCAAACTAGGCATATGTTACTAACCATGACCAAAGAATTTCAATATGGGTGGTCAACGTTCACAACCCATAACATGAGTCACAAGTGGTCAGATGAAGAAACAATGGTTTCAAAACGCTATGTATCTTCTAGCAAGTACAAATATCTTTCGTGTGTATTTGCACGGTGTGGCTACGGTGCACAATGACCTATCCAAGTAGGCATACATCACTGCTCATGAACAAAGAAGTTTAGCATGTGTGGTCAACGTTCACAGCTCATAACATAAGTAAAAAATGGGCAGAGGGAGAAAAAATGGTGTGGGAATACGTGGTATCAACTAGCAAGTACAAAGACCTTCGATAAGTGGTGGCACGGTGTGGCTACCATGCACAATGACCAACCAAAGTATTATTGTGTCACTGAATATCATAAAAAGAGTTTCACTGTGTGTTGTCAACTTTCCTTCTTACGGCTGGTCAATTGGAGCAATGGTTGAGATGTTATTCAAGCTCGAAGTTGCAAAATTTGGAATTCCGTCTGCGTCAATTCTTTATGAATAAACTAACTTTGTTATCATTGATAATTTTGAAAACTACCCTCTAATCTTACACCCCCTTATTTAATGCCCTTTACACATAGGAACCCTTGCAATGTCATTTGGACATCATATGAACACCGTGTGAGTTGGCTTAGTGCTTATAGAGTTAGATTATGGAGCGGTAGGTCCTAGGTTTGAATCCTCGTACGCGCAATATAGAATAGGGTCGCGACCTGGGGGGGTGGCTGTGTTGTGATACCTCAACTCTACCTTCGAGCCTAAGCCGTGGTGGGGTAGTGGGGGTGTCATAATGCGGTCGCAAATCTGTCCTCCAGGTCGTCCGCGGAACATCCCTCCAGGGGGGTGGGAGGGAGTATTCCAGTGAAGGCACCTACACGTAACAAATCAACAAAAACCAACCTGGTGTCAAAGGGAGAAACCTTTTGCTATTTATTGACTAGCAAGAGTGGTAAACTTTGACAACTCATAACACGAGTCACAAATGGTCAGGGTGGAAGATAATGGTTTGTGAATACTAGTTATTGACTAGCACGTACAAATACCTTCAATATGTAGTGGCACAATGTCGCTTCAATGCGCAGTGACCAACCAAAGTATGCATATGTCACTAACCATGGCCAACAAATTTCACTTCATGTGGTCAACGTTGAAAACGCATAACACGAGTCACAAATGGTCAGAGGGGAAAACAATGGGTTGGGAACACTAGTTATCAACTAGCAAGTACAAAGACCTTCAACCAGCAGTGGCAGGGTATGGCTAGCGTGCACAGTGACCAACCAAAGGATGCATATGTCACTGACTACAACCGAATAAGTCCACTATGTGTGGTCAACATTGACAACTCATAACACAAGTCACAAATGATCAGAGGGAGAGACAATGGTTTGGGAAGCCTATGTATTGACTAGAAAGAACAATGAACTTCAATACGTAGTGGCACGGTGTGGCTAATATGCACACGGTCAGTGAAAATATGTCACTGACCATGACCAAATAATGTCACCATGTGTGGTAAACGTTGACAAATAATAACACAAGTCACAAATGGTCAGAGTGGAAGAGAATGGTTTGTGAATACTAGTTGTCGACTAGCAAGTACAAACACCTTCAATATGTAGTGGAAAAGTGTGGCTACAATGCACAGTGACTAACCAAAGTATGCATATGTCACTGACCATGACCAAAGAATTTCACTTCATGTGGTCAACGTTGACAACTCACAACACAAGTCACAGATAGTCAGAGGGGGTAATAATGGTTTGGGAAGACCAGCCATCAACTAGAAACCACGAATACCTTCAATACGTAGTGACACGGCGTGGTAACCATGTACAATGACAAACCAACGTAGGCATATGTCACTAACCATGACCAAACAAAATTCACAGTGTGTGGTCAACGTAAAAAACTCATAACACGAGTCAAAAATGGTCAGAGGGGGAAACAGTGGGTTGGAAACCCTAGTTATCAACTAGCAAGTACAAAGGCCTTCAACAAGTAGCGGCACGGTGTGGATAGCGTGCAGAGTGACCAACCAAAGGATGCATACGTCACTGAATATGACCAAAGAAGTCCACTATGTGTGGTCAATATTGACTACTCATAACACGAGTCAAATGGTCAGGGGTAGAGACAATGGTTTGGGAACCCTATGTATCGACTAGAATGGATAAAGAACTTCAATACGTAGTGGCACGGTGTGGCTACTATGCACACCAAAGAACCAAACTAAGCATATGTCACTGACCATGACCAAAGAAGTTAAATATCGGTGGTCAACGTTCACCAACCATAACACGAGTCACAAACGGTCAGAGGGGGAAACAATGGTCTGGGAATATCAGTTCTCAACTAGCAAGTACAACGACCTTCAATCAGTAGTAGCACGGGCTGGCTACAAAGAACAATGACTGACCAGATTAGGCATATGTACTGCTTTTGACCAAATAAATCCTTTGTGTGTGGTCAACGTTGACAACTCATAATACGAGTTGCAAATGGTCAGAGGGGAAAACAATGGGTTGGGAACACCAGGTGTCAAATAGCAAGCACAGGGACCTTCAATAAGTTGAGGCACGGTCTGGATACCATACACGATGACCAACCAAAGTAGGCATATGTCACTGACCATGAAAAAATAGTGTCACTATGTGTGGTAAACTTAGACAACTCATAACATGAGTCGTAAATAGTCAGAGGGGACGATAGTGGTTTTGAATACTATTTATTGACTACCAAGTACAAATACATTCAATATGTAGTGGCACAGTGTGGTTACAATGCACAGTGACCAACCAAAGTATGCATATGTCACTGACCATGACCAAAGAAATTCCCTTCATGTGGTCAACGTTGACAACTCACAACACGAGTCACATATAGTCAAAGGGGGTAACAATGGTTTGCGAAGACTGACTATCAACTAGAAAGAACAAAGACCTTCAATACGTAGCAACATGGCGTGGTAAACATGTACAATGACCAACCAAAGTAGGCATATTTCACCGACCATGACCAAAAGAATTTCACAGTGTGTGGTCAACGTTGAAAAGTCATAACACGAGTCACAAATGGTCAGAGGGGGAAACAATGGGTTGGGAACACTATTTATCAACTAGTGAGTACAAAGACATTCAACAAGTAGAGGCACGGTATGGCTAGCTTGCACACCTACCAATCAAAGGATGCATACGTCACTGACTATGACCAAAGAAGTCCACTATGTGTGGTCAACATTGACAACTCATAACACGAGTCACAAATGGTCAGAAGGAGAGACAATGGTTTGGGAAACCTATGTATCGACTAGAAAGGAGAAAGAACTTCAATACGTAGTGGCACGGTGTGGCTACTATGCACACCCAACAACCAAACTAGGCAATTGTCACTGACCATGACCAAAGAATTTCAATATGGGTGGTCAATGTCCACCAACCAGAACACGAGTCACAAATGGACAGACGGGAGAATAATGGTCTGGAAATATCAGTTCTCAACTGGCAAGTGTACCGACCTTCAATCAGTAGTAGCACGGTGTGGCTACCATGCACAACGACCGACCAAAGTAGGCATATGTACTGCCTTTGATCAAAGATATCCGCTATGTGTGGTCGACATTGACAACTCATACGAGTCAAAAATGGTCAGAGGGGGCACCAATGGTTTGGGAACACCAGGTATCAACTATCAAGTACGAGGAACTTCAATACGTTGTGGCACGGTGTGGTTACCATGCATGATGACCAACCAAAGTAGGCATATGTCACTGGCCATGACCAAAGAATGTCTCTATGTGTGGTAAACTTTGACAACTCATAACACGAGTCACAAATGGTCAGAGTGGAAGATGATGGTTTGTGAATGCTAGTTATCGACTAGCAAGTACAAATACCTTCAAAATGTAGTGGCACAGTGTGGCTACCTTGCACATTGTCCAACCAAAGTATGCATATGTCACTCACCATGACCAACGAATTTCACTTCATGTGGTCAACGTTGACAACTCACAACACGAGTCATAGATAGTCAGAGGGGGGTTACAATGGTTTGGGAACACTAGCTATCAACTAGAAAGCACAATGACCTTGAATACGTAGTGACACGGAGTGGTAACCATGTGCAGTGTGAAACCAAAGTAGGCATATGTCACTGACCATGACCAAAAGAATTTCACAGTGTGTGGTCAACGTTGAAAACCCATAACACGAGTCACAAATGCTCTTAGGGGGAAACAATGGGTTGGGAACACTAGTTATCAACTAGCAAGTACAAAGACCTTCAACAAGTAGTGGCACGGTGTGGCTAGCGTGCACAGTGACCAACCAAAGAATGCATACGTCACTGACTATGACCGAAGAAGTCCACTATGTGTGGTCAACATTGACAACTCATAACACGAGTCACGAATGGTCAAAGGGAGAGACAATGGTTTTGGAAACCTATGTATCGACTAGAACGTACAAATAACCTCAATACGCAGTGGCACGGTGTGGCTACTATGCACACAAAACAACCAAACTAGGCATATTTCACTGACCATGACCAAATTATTTCAATATGGGTGGTCAACATTCACCAACCATAGCACGAGTCACAGACGGTCAGGGGGGGGGGGGAACAGTGGTCTGGCAATATCAGTTCTCAACTAGCAAGTAGAACAACCTTCAATCAGTAGTAGCACGGTGTGGCTACTATGCACACAAAACAACCAAACTAGGCATATTTCACTGACCATGACCAAATTATTTCAATATGGGTGGTCAACATTCACCAACCATAGCACGAGTCACAGACGGTCAGGGGGGGGGGGGAACAGTGGTCTGGCAATATCAGTTCTCAACTAGCAAGTAGAACAACCTTCAATCAGTAGTAGCACGGTGTGGCTACCATGCACAATGACCGACCAAATTAGGCATGTGTACTCCCTTTGACCAAAGTAATCCGCTGTGTGAGGTCAACGTTGACAACTCATAATACGAGTCACAGATGGTCAGAGTGGGAAACAATGGGTTGCAAACACCAGGTATCAAGTAGAAAGCACAAGGAACTTCAATAGGTTGTGGTAGGGTATGGATACCATGCACGATGACCGGCCAAAGTAGGCATATGTCACTGACTATGACCAAAGAATATCACTTTGTGGTAAACTTCCACAACTCATAACACGAGTCACAAATTGCCAGAGTGGAAGATAATGGTTTGTGAATACTAGTCATCAACTAGCAAGTACAAATACCTTCAACATGTAGTGGCACGGTGTGGCTACCATGCGCAGTGACCAACCAATGTATCCATATGTCAGTGACCATGACCAACGAGTTTCACTTCACGTGGTCAACGTTGACAACTCACAACACGAGTCACAGATAGTCAGAGGGGGGTGACAATGGTTTGGGAAGACTAGCTATCAACTAGAAAGCACAAATACCTTCAATACGTAGTGACACGGCGTGGTAACCACGTACAATGACCAACCATCATAGGCATATGTCACCGACCATGACCCAAAGAACTTCACAGTGTGTGGTCAACGTTGAAAACTCATAACACGAGTCACAAATGGTCAGAGGGGGAAAGTGCCCAATCACAGTACACGTGTATTAGGCATGACCTTTTAGGTATAAACAAGTTAAAATACTAGTGGTTCTCTGTGCCTGTTTTGTGCAGTGTCTGGACAAAGTTGGCCTGTGCCACTGACCATGACCACAAAGTTAACCACATTATATTCACTTCCATTAATCATAACACGTGTCAGCCATGGTCAGAGTGCCCAGTCACAGTGCAAGCGTACCAGGCATGAACTTGCAGGTGTAACCAAGGTAAAATACCGGTGGCTCGGTATGTCTATTGTGTGCAATGTCTTGACAAAGTTGGCTTGTGCCACTGACCATGAGCACAAAATTAACCAAGTGACTTTAACTTAAATGAATCAAAGCACGAGTCAGCCACGGTCAAAGTGCCAAATCATTGTGCACGTTTACTAGGCATGACCTTGCAGGTATAAACAAGGTAAAATACTAGTAGCTTGGTGTGGCTATTGTGCGCAATGTCTTGGCAAAGTTGGCTTGTGCCACTCACCATGAGCACAAAGTTAACCAAGTGACTTTAACGTCTATGAATCACAGCACGAGTCAGCCACGGTCATATTGTCCGATCACAATGCACGTGTACTAGGCTTGACATTGCAGGGATGAAAAAGGTAAGATACTGGTGGCTCGTTGTGGCTATTGTTTGCAATGTCTTCACAAAGTTGGCCAGTGCCACTGACTATGAGCACAACGTTAACGATGTGACATTAACTTATATGAATCAAAACATGAGGAAGCCACGAACAGAGTGCCCAATCACAGTCTGCATGTACTATGCATGACCTTGCAGGTATAAACAAGGTAAATACTGGTGGCTCGGTGTGGCTATTGTGCGCAATGTATTGACAAAGATGGCCTGTGCCACTGACCATGATCACCAAATGAACCAAGTGACTCTAACTTGTATGAATCATAGCACGAGTCAGCCATGGTCAGAGGGCCCAATCACAGTGCACGTGTACTAGGCATGAACTTACAGGTATAACAAGAGTAAAATAATAGTGGCTCAATGTGGCTAGTGTTTGCAATGTCGTGACAAAGTTGGCCTGTGCCAATGACCAAGAGTACAAAGTTAACCAAGTGACTTTGACTTCTATGCATCATAGCACGAGTCAGCCATGGTTAAAGTGCCCAATCACAGTGCAGGTGTACTAGGTATGACCTTGTAGGTATAAACAAGGTAAAATACTGGTGGCTCGGTATGGCTACTGTGCGCAGTGGCTTGAAACAACTGGCATGTGCCGCTGACCATGACGACAATGTTGCACCAAGTGACTTTAACTTACATGAATCATAACGCGAGTCAGCCACGGTCAGAGTGTCCAATCACAGTGCATGTTTACTAGGAGTGACCTTGCAGGTATAAACAAGGTAAAATACTGGTGGCTCGAAGTGGCTAGTGTGTGTGGTGTCTTGACAAGGTTGGCCTGTGCCACTGACCATGAGCACAAAGTTAACCAAGTGACTTTAACTTCTATCAATCATAACACAAGTCAGGCACGGTCTGAGTGCCCAAAAACAGTGCACGTGTTCTATGCATGACCTTGCAGGTGAAAAAAAGGTAAAATACTGGTGGCTCGGTGTGGCTATTCTGCGCAATGTTCTGACAAAGTTGGCCTGTGCCACTGACCATGACCACAAAGTTAACCCAGTTGTGCGCATGTCCTTGACAGAGTTGGCCTTTGCCACTGACCATGAACACGAAGTTAACCAAGTGACTTTAACGTCTATGAGTCATAACACGCGTCAGCCACGGTCAGAGTGCCCAATCACAGTGCACTTGTACTAGGCATGACCTTGTAGGTATAGACAAGGTAATATATTAGTGGCTCGGTGTGGCTATTGTGCGCAATGCCTTGACAAAGTTGGCCTGTGCTACTGACCATTAACACAAAGTTAACCAAGTAACTTTGAATTCTATGAATAATAACACGAGTCAGCCACAGTCAGAGTGCCCAATCACACTGCACGTGTTCTACACATGACCTTGCAGGTATAAACACTGTATAATACTAGTGGCTCGGTGTGGCTATAGTGCACAATGTCTTGAACAACTTGGCCTGTGCCACTGACCATGACCACAAAGTTAACCAATTTACTTAAACTTATATGAATCGTAACACGAGTCAGCCACGGTCAGAGTGCCCAACCACAGTGCACGTGTACTATACATGACCTTACAGGTATGAACAATGTAAGATACTATTGGCTTGGTGTGGCTATTGGACGCAATTCCTCGACAAAATTGGCATGTGCCGCTGACCATGACGACAAAAGGTAACCAGGTAGCTTTAACTTCTCTGAATCACAACGCGGATCAGCCACGGTCAAAGTGCCCAATCACAGTGCACGTGAACTATGCATGATCTTTTAGGTATAAACAAGGTAAAATACTAGTGGCTCCCTTTGGCTGTTGTGCGCAGTGTCTTCACAAAGTTGGCCTGTGCCACTGACCATGATCACAAAGTTAACCGCATTATTTTAACTTCTATGAATCATAACACGTGGCAGCCACGGTCAGAGTGCCCAGTCACAGTGCACGTGTACAGGGCATGAACTTGCAGGTATAAACAAGGTAACATACTGGTGGCTCAGTGTGGCTATTATGCGCAATGCCTTGACAAAGTTGGCCTGTTCCACTGACCATGAGCACGGAGTTAACCAAGTGACTTTAACTTGTATGAATCATAGCACGAGTCAGCCACAGTCATAGTGCCCAATCACAGTGCAAGTGTACTAGGCATGACATTCCATGTATGAAAAAGGATCAATACTGGTGGCTCGTTGCGGCTATTGTTTGAAATGTCTTCACAATGTTGGCCTGTGCCACTGAACATGAGCACGAAATTAACCATGTGACTTTAACTTTTATGAATCAAAACACTAGCCAGCCACAATCAGTGTGCCCAATAGCAGCTCGCATGAACTAGGCATGACCGTGCAGGTATAAACAAGGTAAAATACTGGTGGCTCGGTGTGACTATTGTGTGCAATGTCTTGACAAAGTTGGCCTGTGCCACTGACCATGACCACCAAGTTAACCAAGTGACTTTAACTTATATGAATCATAGCACGAGTCAGCCATGGTCAGAGTGCCCAATCACAGTGCACGTGTACTAGGTATGAACTTGCAGGTATAAAAAGTGTAAAATACTTTTGGCTCGGTGTGCCTTTTGTACGCAATGCCGTGAAAAAGTTGGCTGGTGCCACTGACCATGAGCACAAAGTTAACCAAGTGACTTTGACTTATATGAATAATAGCACGATTCAGTTACGGTCAGAGTACCCAATCACAGTGCACGTGTACTAGACATGACTTGTAGGTATAAGCAAGGGAAAATACTGGTGGCTTGGGGTGGCTATTGCGTGCAGTGTCTTGAATAAGTTGGCCTGTGCCACTGGCCATGAGCACAAAGTTAACAAAATAATGCTGACTTTTATGAATCACAACACAAGTCAGCCACGGTCAGAGTGCTCAATCACAGCGCACGTGTACTAGGAGTGACATTGCAGGTATAAACAAGGTAGAAGACTGGTGGCGCGATATGGCTATTGTGCGCAGTGCCTTCACAAAGTTGACCTGTGCCACTGACCATGACAACAAAGTTAACCAAGTGACTTTAACTTGGATGAATCATAACACGATTCAGCCACGGTCAGAGTGCCCAATCACAGTGCACGTGTACTAGGTATGACCTTGCAGGTTTAAACAAGGTAAAATACTTGTGGCTCGATGTGGCTATTGTGTGCATTGCCTTGGCAAAATTGGCATGTGCCGCTGACCATGACGACAAAGTTTACCAATTGCCTCTAACTTCTATGAATCATAACACGGGTCAGCCAATGTCAGAGTGCCGAATCAGAGTGTACATGTACTACGCATGAGCTTGAAGATATAAACAAGGTAAAATACAAGTTGCTCAGTGTGGCTATTGTGCGCAATGTCTTGAAAAAGTTGGCTTGTGCCACTGACCGTGACCACAAAGTTAACCACGTTATCTTAACTTTTATTTATCATAACACGAGTCAGCCACGGTCAGCGTGCCTAATCACAGTGCACGTGTACTAGGTATGACCTTGCACGTGTAAACAAGGTAATATACTGGTGGCTCGGTGTGGCTATTGTGCGCAATGCATTGACAAAGTTGGCCTGTGCCACTAACCATGAGCACAACGTTAACCAAGTGACTTTAGCTTCAATCAATTATAGCACGAGTCGTCCACGGTAAGAGTGTCCAATCAAAGTTCACGTGTACTAGGCATGACCTTGCAGGTATAAATAGGGTAATATTCTGGTGGCTCCGTGTGGCTACTGTGCACGATGTCTTGAAAAAGTTGGCATGTGCCACTGGCCATGACCACAAAGTTAACCAAGTGACTTTAACTTCTGTGAATCATAACACAAGTCAGCCACGGTCAGAGTGCCCAGTCACAGTGCACCTGTACTAGGCATGATCTTGACGGTATAAACTAAGTAAAATACTAGTGGCTCAATGTGGCTATTGTGCGCAATGTATTGACAAAGTTGGCATGTGCCGCTGACCATGAGCACAAAGTGAACCTAGTGACTTTAACCTCCATAAATCATAGCACGGATCAGCAACGGTCAGAGTGCCCAATCACAGTGCGAGTGTAATAGGAATGACATTGCAGGTATAAACAAGGTAAAATACTGGTGTCTTTGTATTGCTATTGTCCGCAATGCCTTGACAAGTTGGCCCGTGCCACTGACCATGACCACAGAGTTAACCAGGTGACTTTAACTTCTATGAATCATAACACGTGTTTGCCAAGGTCAGAGTGCCCAATCACATTACACGTGTACTACGCATGACCTTCCAGGTATAAACAAGGTCAAATACTGGTAGCTCAGTTTGGCTATTGTGCGCAACGTCCTGACAAAATTGGCCTGTGCCACTGACAATGACCACAAACTTAACCAAGTGAGTTTAACTTCTATGAATCATAACACGATTCAGCCACGGTAAGAGTGCCCAGTCACAGTGCACGTGTACTAGGCATGACCTTGCAGGTATAAACAAGGTAAAATACTGGTCGCTTGATGTGGCTATTGTGCGTAATGTCTTGGAAAACTTGGCATGTCTCACTGACCATGAGCACAAAGTTAACCAAGTGACTTTAACTTCTATGACTCATATAACAAGTCAGCCACGGTCAGAATGCCCAATAACTGTGCACGTAAACTAGGCATGACCTTGCAGGTAAAAACAAGGTAAAATACTGGTGGCTCGGTGTGGCTGTTTTGCACAATGTCTTGACAACGTTGGCCTGTGTCACTGACCATGGCCACAAGGTTCACCAAATGTCTGTAACTTCTATGAAGCATAGCACGGGAAAGCCACGGTCAGAGTGCCCAATAACAGTGCACGTGTACTAGGCATGAACTTGCAGGTATATAAAAGGTAGAATTCTGGTGGCTCGGTGTGGCTTTTGTGCGCAATGCCTTGACAAAGCTGGCATGTGCTACTGACCGTGACCACAAATTTAACAAAGTGACTTTAACTTCTGTGAATCATGGCACGAGTCAGCCACGGTCAGGGTGCCCAATCACAGTGCAAGTGTACTAGGCATGACCTTGCAGGCATGAACAAGGTAAAATACTGGTGCCTTGTTGTCGCAATTGCGCGCAATGTCTTGACAAGGTTGGCCTGTGCCACTGACCATGACCACTAAGTTAACCAAGTGACTTTAACTTCTATGAATCACAACACGGATCAGCCACTGTCAGAGTGTCGAATCACATTCCACGTGTACTAGGCATGACCATTTAGGTATAAAAAAGGTAAAATACTAGTGGCTCTCTGTGGATATTGTACGCAACATTTTGACAAAGTTGGCCTGTGCCACTGACCGAGGCCACAAAGCTAACCACGTCATTTAAACTTATATGAATCATATCATGAGTGAGCCATGGTCAGAGTGCCCAATTACAATGCACGTGTACTAGGCATGACCTTGCAGGTATAAACAAGGTAAGATACGGGTGGCTCCATATGGCTATCGTGCGCAGTGTCTTGGCAAGGTTGGCCTATGCCACTGACCATGAGCACAAACTAACCAAGTTACTTTCACTTCTATGAATTATAGCACGAGTCAGCCACGATCAGAGTGCCCAATTACCGTGCACATGTACTAGGCATGACCTTGCAGGTATCAACGAGGTGAACTACTGCTGGCTCGGGGAGGCTATTGTGCGCAATGTCGTGACAACGTTGGCTGGTGCCACTGACCATTAGCACAAAGTTAACCAAGTGATTTTCACTTTTATGAATCACAACACGAGTCAGCCGCGGTCAGAGTGCCCAATCACAATGCATGTGTACTAGGCATGACCTTGCAGGCTTAAACAAGGTAAAATACTGGAGGCTGTGCATGGCTATTGTGTGCGATGTCTTGGCAAAGTTGGCCTGTGTCACTGACCATGAGCATAAAGGTAACCAAGTGACTTTAACTTCTATATATCCTAGTATGGGTCAGCCACGGTCAGAGTGTCCAATCACAGTTCATGTGTACTAGGCATGAACTTGCAGGTATAAACAAGGTACAATACTGGTGGCTCGGTGTGGCTATTGTGTGTAATGTCTGGAAAAAGTTGGCCTGTGCCACTGACAATGACCACAAAGTTGACCAAATGTCTCTATCTTCTGTGAATCATAGCACGAGTCAGTCACGGCCAGAGTGCCCAATCATAGTGCACGTGTACCAGGCATGAACTTGCAGGTTTAACAAGGTAAAATACTGGTGGCTCGGTGTGGCTATTGCGTGCAATGCCTTGACAGAGTTGGTCTTGTTGGAAATGAGCAAGAACCAGCCTCACTCTTCTCACCCCTCGGGAAATCTGAGTCTCAAAAGGGTTCAAGTCTCATTAGAACCAACTTGATTAAACGGCTCTTTAGTCATCTGACAATTTAACTGAAAAGTCAAGTCATCCCCTAATAAAGTGATAAACTGTCACCCGCATCCGGCTAGTGGAAATAAGTTATTTTCCTTTGCCGTCTTTCCCTGTTCTAATTTATATATCGAGGATGTTCATTTCCTTCCAACTTAACCAGAACAGTTCTTTCCATCCTGTTTGCCTTTGGTTCCACAGCTTCGCCGCCGTGTCTTTGCTTTGCTCGCCTCTCGCTCATTCTCCTCTTGCGGACCACTCTCAGCTCACGGCTCCTTGCTCCGTCACTCCTAATTCTTCGCCCAGCGGGCATCAACCCATCACTCGCCATGGTCCAACTTTCTCTCACTAGTTTCCTCTACCTCATGTCTCTGGAGCTCCACTTCTTTCCAAGCTCTTGCGACTAACTCCTCGGAACTTCTCGTGCCTCTCTCATTTTGTCACTCTGTTGAAAGGCCCCCGCATGTGTTTCTGCTTCTGCCTGTTTCTACCATTGCCATCCCCTCTCGTTGCATTCTTCTGACATGGTATCAGAGCATCAGGCAACATCACCTGGTGTCCCGTGATCTACTCATCGCTTCACCTATACAATCGGGTTGCTCCTCTATCCAGCATTTCTCTACCGACGCCTCTACCGCTTCGCGCCGTTAAGCTTCACCAACAGCTGACGTCATGAGCACTACATTTATTTCTCTTCAAGTTGAAGTGACTCCTCGCCGTCCTAACCAAGCCCTACGTCCAACCCGTGCCCGTGGCCAACATTTGGTGATGTGCCGTTGATAACATCCGTGACCATTTCTCGAGCCTCTGCTTCCGCCATCTTCCTCAAAGCTTCCTATAGCCCGCAACCTGTCCTTCTTCATCCCTCAGCCGCCACAAGCATCTTTACCTTCCTTATCTGCTCCATCTGCCCCATCTACATTAGCCTCATAGTCTTTATCTTCTCGAGCCACTCTCTCGCATCGCCTTCTCGCGTCGTCAGGACCAGCAGATTGCAGTGTGCCATCGGGACATCGGACACCACTAGTCTTCCTGCTCATGCTTTGAGCTAACTTGAGAACAATCTGTCACTTTGCTGACATCCGCAGACCGACGTCTCTACTCACCTCACAATTTCCTCCACTGCAGCTGACTTCCTCTCGCTTCCAGGATATCGGAAACCACCAGACTTCGTGCTCGTTGGTCTCGGGCCAATTGGGGAACAAGCTGCCACTTTACTGACAGTAGAGCAGCTCGTTGCCTCACGTGCGCTCACTACTGCCACTCACCTCACATCTCCTTCATCCTCCTCTACTACCACTGCTCCGTCGTCTTCATCTTCTTGTCCCGCATTGCCTACGTCAGTCCCATTCTCTTCGTCCTCATCAACAACACAAACTCACCTCATCAAATCTTAGCACCCTCTACATCCTCCTTCCTTCTTCAACATCAGCTCCATGATCGTCAGCATTCTCATCTTCGAGTCTCATCATCGCTCTGCAGCGCACGAGGTTTCGCCCATGCGCCCACTCCACCATTGATCATTCCTCCATCATCATCTGCAATTATCATCTGCTCGATACAAGTAACCGCCCGGTCGCATCGCCATTCTCGTCATGACCTGCGCCCATGTTGAAAACATCCGCAACGCATGCGGCTCGTCCCTGCATCTAGACCTTCTCTCAGCAATCATCTGTCAGCATCCTCATCCTCAGGATCATCCACATCTGCCATCAGCAAACGGATCTGCACGAGCCAGCTGCCCGCTTCACAGCAGCCTGCACCCATGCTAACAGCAGATTTCTTGCGGCGCATCGGTGTTTGCCTTCCCCTTGCCGATTTGTATCCCTCTACTTCGCAGCGCACGTGGTTTCACCCCTATGCCCACTCCAGCAAACCATCTTCCCATCACCTGCCATCAGCCTCAATCATCCGCTCGGCTCCGTGTCACTATGTATTGAATGTCTTTGTGCTTTCTAGTTGATATCTAGCCTTCCCAAACCATTATTACCCCCTCTGGCTATCTGTCACTCGTGTTGTGAGTTGTCAAGATTGACCACGTGAAGTGAAATTCTTTGGTCATAGTCGGTGACATATGCATACTTTGATTGGTCACTGTGCACTGTAGCCACACTGTGCCACTACATATGGAAGGTATTTGTACTTGCTAGTCGATAACTAGTATTCACAAACCATTATCTTCCACTCTGACCATTTATGACTCGTGTTATGAGTTGTCAGCGTTTACCACACAAAGTGACATTCTTTGGTAATGGTAAGTGACATATACCTACTTTGGTTGGTCATCGTGCATGGTATCCACACCGTGCCACACGTTATTGAAGGTCCTTGTGCTTGCTAGTTGATACCTGGTGTTCCCAAACCATTGTTTCCCCCTGTGACCATTTGTGACTTGTATTATGAACTGTCAAAGTTGACCACACACAGTGGATTTCTTTGGTTAAAGGCAGTACATATGCCTACTTTGGTCGGTTGTTGTGCATGGTAGCCACATCGTGCTACTACTGAATGGAGATCGTTGTACTTTTCAGTTGAGAACTGATATTCCCAGACCATTCTTTCCCCCTCTGACCATTTGTGACTCGTGTTATGGTTGGTGAACGTTGACCACCCACATTGAAATTCTGTGGTCATGGTCAGTGACATATGCCTAGTTTGGTTGTTTGGTGTGCATAGTAGCCACACCGTACCACTACGTATTAAAGTTCTTTGTCCTTTGTAGTCAATACATAGGGTTCCCAAACCATTGTCCCACCCTCTGACCATTTGTGACCCGTGTTATGAGTTGTCCATGTTGACCACACATAGTGGAATTCTTCGGTCATAGTCAGTGACGTATGCATCCTTTCGTTGGTCATTGTGCACGCTAGCCACACCGTGCCACTACTTGTTGACGGACTTTGTACTTTCTAGTTGATAACTAGTGTTCCCAACCCATTGTTTTCCCCTATGACCGTTTGTGACTCGTGTTATGAATTGTGAACGTTGACAACCCATATTGAAATTCTTTGCTCATGGTCAGTGATATATGCCTAGTTTGGGTTGTCACTCTACATGGTTACCACGCCGTGTCACTGCGTATTGAAGGTCTTTGTGCTTTCTAGTTGATAGCTAGTCTTCCCAAACCAGTGTTACCCCCTCTAACTATATGTGACTCGTGTCGCGAGTTGTCAACGTTGACCGCATGAAGGGAAATTATTTGGTCATGGTCAGTGACCTATGCATACTTTGGTTGGTTACTGTGCATTGTAGCCGCACTGTGCCACTATATATTGAAGATATTTGTACTTGCTAGTCAATAGCTAGTATTCACAAACCATTATTTACCACTCTGACCATTTGTTTCTCGTGTTATGAGTTGTCAAAGTTTACCACACATAGTGACATTCTTTGGTCATGATCATTGACATATGCCTACTTTGGTTGGTCATCGTGCATGGTATCCACACCGTGCCACAACTTATTGAGATCCTTATGCTTGCTAGTTTATACCTTGTGTTCCCAAACCATTGTTTCTCCCTCTGGCCATTTGAGACTCGTATTATGACTTGTCAACGTTGGCCACACACATCGGATTTCTTTGATCAAAGGCAATACACATGCCTACTTTGGTCGATCATTGTGCATGGTAGCCACACCGTGCCACTATTGATTCGAGGTCGTTGTACTTGCTAGTTGAAAACTCATATTCCCAGACCATTGTTTCCCCCTCTGACCGTTTGTGACTCGTGTTATGGTTGGTGAACGTTAATCACCCATATTGAAATACTTTGGCCATGGTCAGTGACATATGCCTAGTTTGGTTGTCTGGTGTGCATAGTAGCCACAGCGTGCCACTACGTATTGAATTTCTTTGTCCTTTCTATTCCATACACATGGTTCTAAATCCATTGTCTCTCCACTTGACCATTTGTGACTCGTGTTATGAGTTGTCAAATGTTGAACACACATGGTGGACTTCTCCGGTCAGTCAGTGACGTATGCATCCTTTGGTTGGTCATTGTACATGGTAGCCGCACCGTACCTCTACTTATTAAATGTCTTTGTACTTGCAAGTCAATAACTAGTATCCCCAAACCATTGTTTCTCCCTCTGACCAGGTGTGATTCACTTATAGAGTTCTCGACGTTTACCACACATAGTGAAATTCTTTCGCCATGGTCTGTGACATTTGCCTACTTTGGTTGGTCATTGTGCATGGTAGCCGCAAAGATTCACTAGTTATTGAAGGTATTTGTACTTTATATTTGTTAACTAGTATTCCCAAACCATTATTTTCCCCTCTGACCATTTGTGGCTCGTAATATGAGTTGGCAACTTTGGCCACATACAGTGAAATTCTTTTGTCATGGTCAGTGACATATGCCTACTTTGGCTGGTCACTGTGCATGGAAGCCACACCGTGCTACTACTCATTGAAGGTCTTTGTAATTGGTAGTCGATAACTAGTATTCCGAAACCATTGCTTCCCCCCTCTGATAGTGTGTGACTCGTATTATGAATTTTCAACGTTGACCACACATAGTGAAATACATAGGTTATGTTCTGTGACATATGTCTACTTTGGTTGGTCATTGTGCATGGTAGCCACACCATACCACTACTTATTGAAGGTCTTTATATATGCTATTTGATATATAGTATACCCAAACCATTGTTTCCCCCTCTGACCTTTTGTGACTTGTACTACGAGTTGTCAACGTTGACCACCCATAGTGAAATTCTTTGCTCATGGTCAGTGACATATGTCCACTTTGGTTGGTCATTGTGCATGGTAGCCACACCTTGCTACTGCTTTTTGAAGATCTTTGTACTTGCTAGTTGATACTTAGTATCCCCAAATAATAATCTCCCCATCTGACCATGTTTGAATTGTATAAAGAGTAATCAAAGTTGACCAAACATAGTGAGGTTCTTTGGTCATGGACAGTGACATATGCCTACTTTGGTTAGTCATTGTGCATGGTAGCCTCACCGTGCTACTACTTATTAAATGTATTCTTACTTGCCAGTCGATAATTAGTATTCCCAAAACCATTGTTTCCCCCTCTGACCAATTGTGACTCGTAGTATGACGTGTCAATGTTGACCATCCATAGTGAAATTCTTTGGTCATGGTCAGTGACACATGCCTATTTTGGATGATCATTGTGCATGGTAGCCACACTGTGCCACTACTTATTGAAGGTCCTTGTACATGATATTTGATAGCTAGAATCTCCAAACCATTGTTTCCTCCCTGACTATTTGTGACCTGTATTATGGGTTGTCAGCGTTGACCACACGTAGTGAAATTCTCTGGTTATGGTCAGTGACATTGTGCACGGTAGGCACACCATGCCACATTCCATAAATACTGGCAAGGTATGGCTACCATGCATAATGACCAACCAAAGCAGGCATATGTCACTGACCACGACCAAAGAATTTCACTATGTGTGGTCAACGTTGCCAAATCATAATACGAGTCACAATCAGTCAGAGGGGAAAACAATGGCTTGAAAATACTGGTTATCAACTAGCAAATACAAAGACCTTCAATTAGTAGTAGAACGGCGTGGCTTCCATGCAAAATGCCCAACCAAACTAGGCATGTGTCACTGGCCATAACCAGAGAATTTTACTATGTGTCGTCAACGTTGACGACTCGTAATACGAGACACGAATGGTCAGATGGGGAAACAATGGGTTGGGAATACTAGTTATCGACTGGCAAATTCAAAGACTTTCAATAAGAAGTGGCATGGCGTGGCTACCATGCACAATGACCAACCAAATTAGGCATATGACACTGACCATGACCAAATAATTTAACTATACGTTGTCAACGTTGACAACTCATAATACGAGTCACAAATGGTCAGAAGAAGAAACAATGGTGTGGGAATACCAGTTAATAACTAGCAAGTACAAAGACTTTCAATTAGTAACGGGACGGTGGGACTACCATGCACAATGACCAACCAAAGTAGGCATATGTCATTGTCCATGACCAACTAATATCGCAATGTGTGGTCAATGTTGGCAAATCAGTATACGAGTCACAAATGGTCAGAGGGGGAAATAATGGTTTGGAAATTATAGTTTTCGTCTAGCAAGTACAAAGACCTTCAATAAGTAGTGGCACGGCGTGGCTACCATGCACAATGACCACCAAAAGTAGGCATATGTCACTAGCCATGACCAAAGAATTCCACTATGTGTGGTCAATGTTAACAACTCATAGTACGAGTCACAAATGGTCAAAGGGGGGGGGGGACAGTGGTTTGGAAATACTAGTTATCAACTAGCAAGTAGAAAGACCCTGAATACGTAGTGGCACGGTGTGACTACCATGCACAATGACCATCCAAATGAGGCATATGTCAGTAACCATGACCAAAGAATTTCACGATGTGTCGTCAACGTTGCCAACTCATAATACGAGTCACAAATGGTTAGAGAGGGGAACAATGGTTTAGGAACGCTAGTTATCAACTAGCAAGTACAAAGCTCTTCAAAAAGTAGTGGCACAGTGTGGCTACCATGCACAATGACCATCTAAAGTCGGTATATGTCACTGACCACGACGAACAAACTTCACTATAGATGGTCAACGTTGACAGCTCATACTACGAGTCACAAATGGTCGGAGGGTGAAACAATGGTTTTGGGAATACTAATTATCGACTGGCAAGTAGAAAGACCTTCAATGCGTAGTGAGACGGTGAGGCTACCATGCACAATGACCAATAAAAGCAGGCATATGTCACTGACCATGACCAAAGAATCTCACTATGTTTGGTCGAATTTGACTACTATTTATACGAGTCACAAATGGTCAGAGGGAGAAACAATGGTTTTGGAACACTAGGTATAAATTACAAGTACAAAGATCCCCAAAATGCAGTGGCAAGGTGTGGCTACCATACACAATTACCAACCAAAGTAGACATATGTCACTGACCACGAGCAAAGAATTACACGTTGGGTGGTCAACGTTGATAACTCATAACACAACTCACGAAAGGTCAGAGGGGGAAGCAGTGGTTTGGGATTACTAGTTGTCAAATAGCAAGTACAAAGACCTTCAAGAGGTAGTGGTTTGGTGTGGCTACCGTGCACAATGACCAACCAAAGTAGACATATGTAAATGACCATAACCTAAGAATTTCACTAAGCATGGTCAATGTTGACAATTCATAATACGAGTCACAAATGGTCAGAGGGGGAAGCAATGGTTTGGGAATACTAGTTATCGACTACCAAGTACAAAGACCTTCAACCAGCAGTGGCTCGGTGTGGCTACCATGCACAATGACCAACCAAAGTAGGCATATGTCACTGACAATGAGCAAAGAATTTCACTGTATGCGGCCAAAGTTGAGAACTAATATTACAAGACACAAATGGTAAGAGGGGAAAACAAAGGTTTGGGAAAACTAGTTCTTAAATGGTAAGTACAAAGACCTCCAACAACTAGTGACTCTCTGTGGCTACCATGCACAATGACCAACCAAAGTTGGCATATGTCACTGACCATGACCAAAACATTTCACTGTGTGGTAAACGTTGACAACTCTTTAAGTGAGTCACAACTGTTCAGAGGGGGAAACAATGGTTTGGGAATACTAGTTGTTGACTAGCAATTATAAAGACCTTTGATAAGTAGTGGTACAGCATGGCTACCATGTACAATGACCAACCAAAGTAGGCATTTGTCACTGATCATGACCAAATAATTCCACTATGTGTGGTCAACGTTGACAGCTCCTAATATAAGTCACAAATGGTCAGAGGGGGAAACAATGGTTGGGGAACCCTAGTTTTTGACAAGCAAGTACAAAGACCTTTAATAAGTATTGGCACAGTGTGGCTACCATGCACAACAACCAACCAAAGTAGGCATATGTCACTGAACATGACCAAATAATTTCACTATCTGTGGCCAACATTGACAAATCATGCTACAAGTCACAAATGGTGAGAGGGGGAAGCTTTGGTTTGGGATTATTATTTATTGACGAGAAAGTACAAATACCTTCAATAAGTAGTGGCACGGTGTGGCTACCATGCACAATGACAACCCAAAGTAGGCATATGTCACTGACCATGACCAAAGAATTTCACTATGTGTGGTCAACGCTGACAACTCATAGTATGAGTCACAAATGGTCAGAGGGGGGAGTAATGATTAGGGAGCACTAGTTATCAACTGGCAAGTACAAATACTGTAAATAAGTAGTGGCACGGCGTGGCTACCATGCACAATGACCAACCAAAGCAGGCAGATGTCACTGAACATGACCAAATCATTTCACTATGTGTGGTCAACATTGACAACTCATAATACGATTCACAAATGGGCAGAGGGGGGAAACGATGGGTTTATAATACTAGTTCAGACTAGCAAGTACAAAGACCTGCAGTAAGCAGTGGTGTGGTGTGGCTTTGTGCACACTGACCAAAAAAAGTAGGCCCATGTCACTGATTATGGGCAAACAATTTCACTATGTGTGGTCAACGTTGACAACTCATAATACGATTCAAAAATGGTCGAAGGGGGGAACGATGGTTTGGAAATACTAGTTATCGACTAGCAAGTACAACTACCTTCAATAAGTAGTGGCACAGTGTGGCTACCATGCACAATGACCAACCAAAGTAGGCATATGACACAGACAAGGACCAAAGAATTTCACCATGTGTGGTCAACGTTGACAGCTCATAACATGGGTCACAAATGGTCAAAGAGGGAAACAATGGTTTTGGAATACTATTTTCTGACTAGCAAGTACAAATACCTTCAATAAGTAGTGGTACGGTGTGATTACCATGCACAATGACCAACCAAATAGGCATATTTCACTGACCATGACCGAAGAAATTCATAATGATGGGTCAACGTTGAGAACTCATAATAGGAGTCACAAATGGTCAGAGGGGGAAACAATAGTTTGGGAATACTAGCATCGACTAGCAAGTACAAAGATATTCATTTAGTAGTTGCACGGAGTGGCTACCATGCACAATGACCAACCAAAGCAGGCATATGTCACTGACCATGACCAAAGATTTTCACTATGTGTGCTCAACGCTGATAGCTCGTAATACGATTCACAAATGGTCCAAGACATCCGGGGCAAGCCCAAGACCACTGGAGCAAGCCCAAGACAACTGGAGCAAGGCCAAGACAACTGGAGCAGGCAAAAGACAACTGGAGCAAGGCCAAGACAACTGGAGCACGCCCAAGACAAATGGAGCAAGCCCAGGACAACTGGAGCAAGGTCAAGACAATTGGAGCAAGCCGAAGACAACTGGAACAAGCCCAAGACGACAAGAGCAAGCCCAAAACAACGAGAGCAAGGCCAAGAAAACTGGAGCAAGGGCAGGACATATGCCTACTTTGGTTGGTCACTGTACCTGGTTACCACGCCGTGTCACTATGTATTGAAGGTCTTTGTGCTTTCTAGTTGGTAGCTAGTCTTCCCAAACCATTGTTACCCCCCTCTGACTATCTATGACTCGTGTTGTGAGTTGTCAACGTTGACCACATGAAGTGAAATTCCTTGGCCATGGTCAGTGACATATACATACTTTGGTTTTTCCCTCTGCATGATAGCCATACTGTGCCACTACAGATTGAAGGTAGTTGTACTTGCTACTCAATAACTAGTATTCACAAACCATTATCTTCCAATCTGACCACTAGTGACTCGTGTTATGAGTTGTCAAAGTTTACCACACATAGTGACATTCTTTGGTCATGGTCAGTGACACATTCCTACTTTGGTTGATAATCGTGCATGGTATCCACACAGTGCCACAACTTATTGAAGGTCCTTGTGCTTGCTAGTTGATACTTGGTGTTCCCAAACCATTGTTTCCCCCTCTGACCATTGTGACTCGCATTATGAGTTGTCAAAGTTGACCACACACAGCGGGTTTCTTTGGTCAAAGGCAGTACACATGTCTACTTTGGTCGGTCATTGTGCATGGTAGCCACACCGTGCTATTACTGATTGAAGGTCGTTGTACTTGCTAGTTGAGAACTGATATTCCCAGACCATTGTTTCCCCCTCTGACCATTTGTGACTCCTGTTATGGTTGGTGAACGTTCACCACTCATATTGAAATTTTTTGGTCATGGTCAGTGACATATGCCTAGTTTGGTTCTTAAGTGTGCATAGTAGCCACACCGCGCCACTACGTATTGAAGTTCTTTGTCCTCTATAGTCGATACATAGGATTCCCAAACCATTGCATCTCCCTCTGACCATTAGTGACTCGTGTTATGAGTTGTCAAGGTTGACCACACATAGTGGACTTCTTTGGTCATGGTGAGTGACGTATGCATTCTTTGGTTGGTCACTGTGTACGCTAGCCACACCGTGCCACTACTTGTTGAAGGTCTTTGTACTTGCTAATGCATAACTAGCGTTCCCAACCCATTATTCCCCCTCTAATCATTTGTGACTCGGGTTATGAGTTTTCAACGTTGACCACACACTGTAATTTTTTTTGGGTCATTGTTAATGACATATGCCTATCTTAGTTTTTCACTATACATGGTTACCACGCCGTGTCACTACGTATTGAAGGTCTTTGTGCTCTTTAGTTGATAGATAGTCTTCCCAAACACTTTTTATCCCCTCTGACTATATGTGACTCGTGTTGTAAGTTGTCAACATTGACCTCATGAAGTGAAATTCTTTGGTCATGGTCAGTGACATATGCATACTTTAGTTGCTCAATGTGCATTGTAGCCACACTGTGCCACTACATATTGAAGATATTTGTACTTGCTAGTCAATAACTAGTATTCACAAACCATTATCTTCCACTCTGACCACTTTTTACTCGTGTTATGAGTTGTCAAAGTTTACCACACATAGTGACATTTTTTGGTCATGATCAGTGACATATGCCTACTTTGGTTGGTCATCGTGCATGGTATCCACACCGTGCCACAACTTATTGAAGGTCCTTTTGCTTGCTAGTTGATACCTTGTGTTTCCAAACCATTGTTTCTCCTTCTGACCATTTGAGACTCATATTATGACTTGTCAACGTTGGCCACACACATCGGATTTCTTTGGTCAAAGGCAGTACACATGCCTCCCTTGGTCGGTCATTGTGCATGGTAGCCACACCGTGCCACTATTGATTGAAGGTCGTTGTACTTGCTAGTTGAGAACTGATATTCCCAGACCATTGTTTCCCCCTCTGACCATTTGTGACTCGTGTTATGGTTGGTGATCGTTGACCACCCATATTGAAATCCTTTGGCCATGGTCAGTCACATATGCATAGTTTGGTTGTTTGGTGTGCATAGTAGCCACAACGTGCCACTGCGTAAGTTATTTATCCTTTCTAGTCCATACATAGGGTTCCCAAATCATTGTCTCTCCCTCTGACCATTTGTGACTCGTGTTATGAGAGCAATGTTGACAACGCATAGTGGACTTCTTCGGTCATAGTCAGTGACGTGGGCATCCTTTGACTGGTCACTGTGCAGGCTATCCACACCGTGCCACTACTTGTTGAAGGTCTTTGTACTTGCTAGTTGATAACTAGTGTTCCCAACCTATTGTTCACCCATCTGACCATTTGTGACTCGTATTATGAGTTCTCAACGTTGACCACACTCTGTGAAATTATGTTGGTCATTGTCGGGGAATATGCCTACTTTGGTTGGTCATTGTACATGATTACCACGCCGTGTCACTACGTATTGAAGGTCTTTGTGCTTCTAGTTGATAGCTAGTCTTCCCGAACCATTGTTACCCCCTAAGACTATCTGTGACTCGTGTTGTGGGTTTTCAACATGACCACATGGATTAAAATTCTTTGGTCATGGTCAGTGACATATGCATCCTTTGGTTGGTCACTGTGCATTATAGCCACACGGTGCCACTACATGTTGAAGGTACCTGTTATTGCTAGTCAATAACTAGTATTCACAAACCATTATCTTCCACTCTGACCATTTGTGACTCGTGTTATGAGTTGTTAACGTTTACCACGGATTGTGACGTTCTTTGATCATGGTCAGTGACATATGCCTGCTTTGGTTGGTCATCGTGCATGGTATCCACACAATGTCACAACTTATTGAAGGTCCGTGTGCTTGCTAGTTGATACCTAGTGTTCCCAAACCATTGTTTCCCCCTCTTACCATTTGTGACTCGTATTATGAGTTGTCAATGTTGACCACACACAGCGGATTTCTTTGGTCAAATGTAGTACATATGCCTACTTTGGTCGGTCGTTGTGCATGGTAGCCATGCCGTGCTACTACTGATTGAAGGTCGTTGTACTTGCTAGTTGAGAACTGATACTCCCAGACCATTGATTTCCCATCTGACCGTTTGTGACTCGTGTTATGGTTGGTGAACGTTTGACCACCCATATTGAAATTCTTTGGTCATGGTCAGTGACATATGCCTGGTTTTGTTGTTTGTTGTGTATAGTTGCCACATTATGCTACTCTGTATTGAAGTTATTTTTCCTTTCTAGTAGATACATCGGGTGTCCAAACCACTGTCTCTCCCTTTGACCATTTGTGACTCGTCTTGGATACATAGATTTGTCAGTGTTGACCACGCATAGTGGACTTCTTTGGTCATAGTCAGTGACGTATGCATCCTTTGGTTCATCAATGTGCATGCTAGCCACACCGTGCCACTACTTGTTAAAGGTATTTATACTTGCTAGTTGATAACTATTGGTCCCAACCCGTTATTTCCCCCCTCTGACTATTTGTCACTCGTGTTATGCGTTTTCAACATTGACCACACACTATGAACTTCTCTTGGTCGGTTAGTGACATATGCCTACCTTGGTTTGTCACTGTACATGGTTACCACGCCGTATCACTACGTATTGACAGTCTTTGTGCATACTAGTTGATAGCTAGTGTTCCCAAACCATTGTTACCCCCCTCTGACTATCTGTGACTCGTCTTGTGGGTTGTCAACATTGACCACATGAAGTTAAATTTGTTGGTCATGGTCAGTGACATATGCATACTTTGGTTGGTCACTGTGCATGGTAGCCACACTGTGCCACTACATATTGAAGGTATCTGTACTTGCTAGTCGATAGCTAGTATTCACAAACCATTATCTTCCACTCTGACCATTTGTGACTCGTGTTATGAGTTGTCAACATTTACCACACATAGTGACATTCTTTGGTCATGGTCAGTGACACATTCGTACTTTGGTTAGTCATTGTACATGGTATCCACACCGTGCCACAACGTATTGAAGGTCCTTGTGCTTACTAGTTGATATCTTGTGTTCCCAAACCATTGTTTCCCCCTCTGACCATTTGTGACTCGTACAATGAGTTGTCAACATTGCCCACACGCAGCGGATTTCTTTCGTCAAAGGCAGTACATATGCCTCCTTTGGTCGGTCATTGTGCATGGTAGCCACACCGTGCTACTACTGAGTGAAGGTCGTTGTACTTGCTAGTTGAGAAATGATATTCCCAGACCATTGTTTCCCCCTCTGACCGTTTGTGACTCGTGTTATGGTTGGTGAACGTTGACGAAACATATTGAAATCCTTTGGTCATGCTCAGTGACATATGCCAAGTTTGGTTGTTTGGAGTGCATAGTAGCCATATCGTGCCACTAAATATTGAAATTCTTCGTCCTTTCTAGTCGATAAATAGGCTTCCCAAACCATTGTCTCTCCCTCTGACCAGTTGTGACTCGTGTTATGAGTTGTCAATGTTGACCACACATAGTGGACTTCTTTGGTCATAGTCAGTGACGTATGCATCCTTTGGTTGGTCACTGTCTACGCGAGCCACACCGTGCCACAATTTGTTGAAGGTCTTTGTACTTGTTAGTTGATGACTAGTATTCCCAACCCATTGTTTCCCCATCTGAACATCTGTGACTCGTGTTATGGGTTGTGAACGTTGACCACCCGTATTGAAATTCTTTGGTCATGGTCAATGATATATGCCTAGTTTGGTTTGTCACTGTACATGGTTACCATGCCGTGTCACTATATATTGAAGGTCTTTGTTCTTTCTAGTTGATAGCTATTCGTTCGAAACCATTGTTATCCCCTCTGAGTATTTGTGACTCGTGTTATGAGTTGTCAACGTTGACCACATGAAGTGAAATTAGTTGGTCATGTTCAGTAACATATGCATACTTTTTTTGGTCACTGTGCATTGTAGCCACAGTGTGCCACAACATATTGAAGGTATTTGTACTCGCTAGTTGATAAGCATTATTCACAAACCACCATCTTCCACTCTGACCATTTGTGACTCGTGTTATGAGTTGTCAAAGTTTACCAGACATAGTGACATTCCTTGGTCATGGTCAGTGACATATGCCTACTTTGGTTGGTCATCGTGCATGGTATCCACACCGTACCACAACTTATTGACGGTCCTTGTGCTTGCTAGTTGATACCTGGTGTTCCGAAACCATTGTTTCCCCCTCTGACCATTTGTGACTCGTACAATGAGTCGTCAACGTTGACCACACACAGCAGGTTTCTTATGTCAAAGGCAGTACATATGCCTACTTTGGTCGGTCATTGTGCATGGTAGCCACACCGTGCTACTACTGATTGAAGGTCGTTGTACTTGCTAGTTGAGAACTGATATTCCCAGACCATTGTTCCCCCCTCTGACCGTTTGTGACGCGTGCTATGGTTGGTGAATCTTTGTACTTGCTAGTCGACAACTAGTGTTCCCAACCCATTGTTTCCCCATCTGACCATTTGTGACTCGTGTAATGCGTTTTCAATGTTGACCACACACTGTGAAATTTGTTTGGTCATGGTCAGTGACATATGCCTACTTTGGTTTGTCACTGTACATAGTTACCACGCATTGTCACTACATATAAAGGATTGTTGTGCTTTCTAGTTGATACATAGTCTTAGCAAACCATTGTTACCCCCTCTGACTATTTCTGACTTGTGTTGTGAGTTGTCAATGTTGACCACATGAAGTCAATTTTTTTGGTCATGGTCAGTGACATATGCATACTTTGGTTTTCCACAGTGCATGGTAGCCACACTGTGCCACTACATATTGAAGGTATTTGTACTTGCTAGTCAATAACTATTATTCGCAAACCATTATCTTACACTATGACCATTTGTGACTTGTGTTATGAGTTGTCAAAGTTTACCACACCTAGTGACATTATTTGGTCATTCTCAGTGACATATACCTACTTTGGTTGGTCATCGTGCACGGTATCCACACAGTGGTACAATTTATTGAAGGTCCTTGTGCTTGCTAGTTGATATCTGGTGTTCCCAAACCATTGTCTCCCCCCCTGAACATTTGTGACTCGTATTATGAGTTGTCAACGTTGCCCACACACAGCAGATTTCTTTGATCAAAGGCAGTTCTTATCCCTACTTTGGACAGTCATTGTGCATGGTAGGCACACCGTGCTACTACTGATTGAAGGTCGTTGTACTTGCTCATTGAGAATCGATATTCCCAGACCATTGTTTCCCCCTCCGACTGTTTGTGACTCGTGTTATGGTTGGTGAACGTTGACCACCTATATTTAAATTCTTTGGTCATGGTCAGTGACATATGCCTAGTTTGTTTGTTTGGTGTGCATAGGACCCACACCGTGCCTCTACGTATTGAATTTATTTGTCCTTTCTAGTTGATACATAGGGTTACCAAACCATTGTCTCTCCCTCTGACCATTTGTGACTCGTGTTATGAGTTGTCAATGTTCACCACACATAGTGGACTTCTTCGGTCATAGTCAGTGACGTATGTATCCTTTGGTTGGTCATTGTGTACGCTAGCCACACCATGGCACTACTTGTTGAAGGTCTTTGTACTTGCTAGTTGATAACTAGTGTTCCCAATGCATTGTTTCCCAATCTGACCATTTGTGACTCATGTTATGAGTTTTCAATGTTCACCACACACTGTGAAATTCCTTTGGTCATGGTCAGTGACATATGCCTACTTTGGTTTGTCACCGTACATGGTTACCACGCCTTGTCACTGCATGATGAAAGTCTTTGTGCTTTCTAGTTGATAGCTAGTCTTCACAAACCATTGTTACCCCCATATGACTATTTCTGACTCGTGTTGTGAGTTGTCAACGTTGACCACATGAAGTCAAACTCCTTGGTCATGGTCAGTGACATATGCATACATTGCTTTTTCAATGTGCATGGTAGCCACACTGTGCCACTACATATTGAAAGTATTTGTACTTGCTAGTCGATAACTAGTATTCACAAAACCATTATCTTCCACTCTGACAATTTGTGACTCGTGTTATGAGTTGTCAGAGTTTACCACACATAGTGACGTTATTTGGTCCTGGTTAGTGACATATGCCTACTTTGGTTGGTCATCGTGCATGGTATCCACGTCGTGCCACAACTTATTGAAGGTCCTTGTGCTTGCTAGTTGATACTTGGTGTTCCCAACCCATTGTTTCCACCTCTAACCATTTGTGACTCCTATTATGAGTTGTCAACGTTGACCACACACAGCGGATTTATTTGGTAAAATGCAGTACATATGCCTACTTTGGTCGGTCATTGTGCATGGTAGCCACACCTTGCTACTACTGATTGAAGGTCGTTGTACTTGCTACTTGAGAACTGACATTCCCAGAACATTGTTTTCCCCTCTGACCGTTTGTGACTCGTGTTATGGTTGGTGAACATTGACCACCCATATTAAAATTCTTTGGTCATGGTCAGTGACATGTGCCTAGTTTGGTTGTTTGGTGTGCATAGTAGCCACACCGTGCCACTACGTATTTAAGTTATTTGTCCTTTCTAGTTGATACATAGGGTTCCCAAACCATTGTCTCTCCGTCTGACCATTAGTGACTCGTGTTATGAGTTGTCAATGCTGACCACACATAGTGGACTTCTTCGGTCATAGTCAGTGACGTTTGCATCCTTTGGTTGGTCACAGAGCGCGCTAGCCACACCGTGCCACTACTTGTTGAAGGTCTCTGTACTTGCTAGTTGATAACTAGTGTTCCCAACCCATTGTTTCCCCCTCTGACCATTTGTGACTCGTGTTATAGGTTTTCAACGTTGACCACACACTGTGAAATTCTTTTGTTCATGGTTAGTGACATATGCCTACTTTGGGTTGTCACTATACATGGTTACCACGCCGTGTCACTACGTATTGAAGGGCTTTGTACTTTTATGTTGATAGCTAGTCTTCCCAACCCATTGTTACCCCCGCTGACTATCTGTGACTCGTGTTGTGAGTTGTCAACGTTGACCACGTGAAGTGAACTTCTTTTGTCATGGTCAGTGACATATGCATACTTTGGATGGTGAATGTGCATTGTAGCCACACTGTGCCACTACATGTCGAAGTTATTTTTACTTGCTATTCAAGAACTAGTATTCACAACCCATTGTCTTCCACTATGACCATGTGTGACTCGTGTTATGAGTTGTCACAGTTTACCACACATAGTGAAATTTTTTGGTCATGGTCAGTGACATATGCCTACTTTGGTTGGTCATCGTGCATGGTGTCCACGCCGTGCCACTATTTATTGAAGGTCCTTGCGCTTGCTAGTTGATACCTGCTGTTCCCAAACCATTGCTTCCCCCTCTGACCATTGGTAACTCGTATTTAGAGTTGTCAACGTTGACCACACACAGCGGATTTCTTTGGTCAAAGGCAGTACATATGCCTACTTTGGTCGGTCATTGTGCATGGTAGCCACACCGTGCTACTCCTGATTGAAAGTCGTTGTACTTGATAGTTGAGAAATGATATTCCCAGACCAGTGTTTCCCCCAGTGACCGATTGTGACTTGTGCTATGGTTGGTGAACGTTGACCACCCATATTGAAATTCTTTGGCAATGGGCAGTGACATATGCCTAGTTTGATTGTTTGGTGTGCATAGTAGCCACACCATGCCACTACGTATTGAAATTCTTTGTCCTTTCTAGTCGATACATGGGGTTCCCAAATGATTGTCTCTCCCTCTGACCATTTGTGACTTGAGTTATGAGTTGTCAATGTTGACCACACATAGAGTCTTCTTCGGTCATAGTCAGTGACGTATGCATCCTTTGATTCGTCACTGTGCACGCGAGCCACACCATGCCACTACTTGCTGAAGGTCTTTGTACTTGCTTTTTGATAACTGGTGTTCCCAGTCCATTGTTTCCCCCTCTGACCATTTGTGACTCGTGCGATGAGTTTTCAACATTGACCACACACTGTGAAATTCGTTTGGTCATGGTCGGTGACATATGCATACTTTGGTTGGTCTTTGGACATGGTTACCATGCTGTGTCCCTACGTATTGAATTTATGTGTGCTTTTTTGTTGATAGCTAGTCGTCCCAAACCATTGTTACCCCCTCTAACTATCAGTGACTCGTGTTGTGAGTTATCAATATTGACCACATGAAGTGAAATTCTTTGGCCATGGTCAGTGACATATGCACACTTTGGTTGGTCAATGTGCATTGTAGCCACACTGTGCCACTACATATTGAAGGTGTTTGTACTTGCTAGTCGGTGACTAGTATTCACAAACCATTACCTTCCACTCTGACCATTTGTGACTCGTGTTATAAGTTGTCAAAGTTTACCACACATAGTGACATTAATTTGTCATGGTCAGTGACATATGCCTACTTTGGTTGGTCACCGTGCATGGTATCCCCACTGTGCCACAACTTATTGAAGGTCCTTCTACTTGCTAGGTTATACCCAGTGTTCCCAAACCATTGTTTCCCCCTCTGACCATTTGTGACTCGTATTATGAGTTGTCAACGTTGACCACACACAGCGGATTTCTGTCGTCAAAGGCAGTACATATGCCTGTTGGAAATCATCGACTCCGACAAGAGTTATTCCCACTTTCTCAATAGCGGTTCAGGTCCGAGACCAAGCCACCTTGACCTTACGGTCCTCTGTCAGACTGAACGTTGAGTTCGATGCGTCAAGTCATCCCCTAATAACGTGAAACTTGTTACCCGCATCTGGCTAGCGGAAATATGCCGTTGCTCTACTCGTTTCTCCCATTCTGTCCTTATGCCGAGGATGTTCATTCCCTCGAGTTAACCAGAACAGTTATACCCATCGTGTTCCCTTCGGTTCCGCGGCCTCACCGGCGTGTCTTCGCTCTGCTCGCAGCCTGTCTTCGCCAGCCTCTCACGAGCTCTCAGTTGCTCGCTCCGTTGCTCTTGCTCCTTCACTCAGCCATCACTCCACTTACCCTTGCTTCCTCTCTCATTTGGACGTCTGCCTCTCTGTCCGGACCCTTCAATCCTCCTCAAGTCCTGCGACTAACTCCTTGAGACCACGCTCGCTTACGTCACCGTACTGATGCACTCGTGCATGATCCAATGCTTCTGCCTGCTTCTGCTGTTGCCTTCCGTGCTCCTACATTCTTCTAACATGGTATGAGAGCATTAGGCGACATCACCTCGTGCCCCGTAACCTTGTCATTACTCTATCGCATACCTTCCTCCATTGCCTCGATCTGCATTCCTCTACTATCGCTACCATCGCTCCGCGCGTCTCAACTTCGTCAGCAGCCGACATCAAGCAGCATCGCATGGAAACGTTCTCACGCTGAATAAATGCTACGTCACCATGAGAAAGCCCTGCGTCCATATCGCACCCGTGACCAACTATTGATAACCTGCCGTCCACAGCAGCCGCAAGAACACTCCCGAGCCGACGCCTGCCGTCATCTTCCTGGAAGCTTCCTGTCGTCAACCCTCCACTCCTCCTCATCTCTTCCGTCTCCGCCAGCACCTTCGCCCTTATCTTCTTCCTGCATCTGCCGCATCTGCTTCTACTGATCTATCATCTCCAGTCCATTATCTCGTGCCGCCCTCTCGCATCTTCCTCTCGCTTTGTCAGTAGCTGCAGCCAAACTACCGCCTTTAGGATATCGGACACCACCAGTCTTCATGCTCCCATTCCGAGCCAACTAGGGAACAAGCCGTCGCTCTCCTGACATCAGCGGACCAGTGCCTCTGCCCGCTGCCTGACTTCTCTGTTGTAACCAACCTCCTTCAGCTCCTAGGATATCGGACACTGCTAGTCTTCCTGCCAACCAAAGGGCCAATTGGGGAACAGTCCGTCACGCTCCTGGAAGCGGAGGAAGCGGTTGCTTCGCTCTCTCCTCCTACCACGCTTCCTCTCATCCCGTTGCTCTCTACTCACCACGCTATCCACTTTCTTCTCTCCACCTTCATCCTTCGGCATTGTCATCCATCCCCATTCCTTGCGTCATCCTCATCTGCTGCCATCATTCCTCTTCATCCTCCTCGCCTCTGCCAGAACAGTCTCATCATCCCCCTTCCTCACCTCGTCGTCATCTGCCGTCCTCCAGCCTCTGCATCATCCGCATCATCCGCGCTGCCTTCACGTCTGTCATCTTCATCAGCATTGTTTCGCAGCACACGTGGTTCTACCCGTGCGCCCACTCATCCATCAATTGCCTCCTCCGCTTCCGCATCAGTTTCAGCTCGGCACAAGGATCCGCCCGGTCGCATCACCTATTCCGCGACGACCTGCGCCCACGCCGAAACTTCCTTCAGCACACGCGGCTCGCCCCTGTGCCCACTCCGCCATCATCATCAGCCTCCATTTCTTCATCAGAAATCATCAGCATTTGTGACCAGCACAAGGATCTGCACGAGCTAGCCGCCTACTTTGCAGCAGCCTGCACCCACGCTGGTAGCAAATTTCTCTCGGCGCGTTGGCTTCTACCTTCCCCTTGCCGTATCCTATTCCCCTATTTCAGTAGAGCACGTGGTTTCACCCCTGCGCCCACTCTATCATCAATCGCTTCTCCACTGTCCGCATCATCCTCTGCTCGGCACAAGGATCCACTCGGTCGCATCGCCCACTCTGTGACGACTCGCGCCCACACCAAAAAGTTCCTGCACGTGGTTCCACCCCTGCGCCCACTCAACCATCCATCATTGCTCTGCTGTCCGTCTCCGCCTCTTCCGGTTGACACAATCGATCTGTCTGCAACAACCTGCACCCACGCCAAATCTTCCTCAGCGCACGCGACTCGTCCTTGCGCCCATTCTGATCACCATTTGCCCTCCGGCTCTTCATCATCACTCAGTTGCAGCCTGCTGCTCCAGCTGTATCTGCTCCTCTGCCTCATCCAGCAGGGCTAGCCCTTGGCATACCTGTCACACTCTTGAGGAAGATGGAAGCAACATCTAAAGTTGGTGACATTCTGTACGGACCGTGACCAGCACCATCTTCATCAATGAGTACCGTGTCTCGGATTTCCTTCTTGGGGCCTACGAGCATCAACGCATGCCCCATCATTCCCCACGCCTTTATCACGCAACATTCCTTCTGATATGGGGAGATATCTTCAACCTCGTGGATATGTCCTTCCATCATCTACGCACCAACAATGGACCAGAACGCTGTTCAGCCTGCAGCAAGAAGGATGGAAACGGTGGTGGATCACCCTCTTCTGCCGAGACAATCCTGTTCCTCCACCCCTACCCAAAGACCTCAGCGCCAGACCCTACCTCGAATTGACCTGGTAGAACCAGAAGAAGAAGAAGAGGTAGAAGAGCCAGTGGAAGAAGGATCCCCAGCACCTTCCCCCACCCCTGCAGCAGTGGGACAAGGACAAGCTGCCAAAATCGTCTACGAAGAAGAAAGCAACATCCAGAAGTGGCAGACTCAAATCTGCAATCTCCTCTGCCCAGAACTCATTGGTGGATTTGCAACTAAAGATGCCCTCCTTGGAAGATCCAAGTATCTCGGCAAGCGCTGCTCCCCAACTGAGATGACCAGAAAGCAGGACAGCCTTGACTATGGTCTCCGTGCCTGGTTGGGATGCCTCATGTCCAGAAATCTATACTACCTCGTGGCAGCTCATCCTAATGATCTGCATGCCATGTGGAAGGGTCTCCTTGAATGCTGCAACGGTCAACTCCCTGGAAATTGGGAGAGGTAGTGCTACTAACTCTTGTCGGACTCAAGGGGTCTGTTGGAAACCATCGACTCCAACAAGAGTTATTCCCACTTTCTCAATAACGGTTCAGGTCCAAGACCGAGCCACCTTGACCTAACGGCCCTCGGTCAGACTGATCGTTGAGTTCGATGCGTCAAGTCATCCCCTAATAACGTGACACTTGTCACCTGCGTCCGGCTAGCGGAAAGAAGCCGTTGCTCTGCTCATTTGTCCTGTTCTGTCCTTCTTATGCCAGTGATGTTCATTCCCTCGAGTTAACCAGAACAGTTCTGCCCATCCTGTTCCCTTCGGTTCCGCGGCCTCGCCGCCGTGTCTTCGCTCTGCTCGCAGCCTTTCTTCGCCAGCCTCTCACAAGCTCTCGGTTTCTCGCTCCGTCGCTGTCTCTCCTTCACTCATCCATCACTCCACTCACCCTTGCGTCCTCTCTCAACTGGACGTCTGGCTCTCTGTCCTGACCCTTCAATCCTGCTCAAGTCCTGCAACCAACTCCTTGAGACCACGCTCGCTTACGTCACTCGTGCATGATCCAATGCTTCTGCCTTCTTTTGCTGCTGCCTTCCGTGCTCCTACATTATTCTGACAATGCCTACTTTGGTCTGTCATTGTGCATGGTAGCCACACCGTGCTACTACTGATTGAATGTCATTGTACTTGCTAGTTGAGAACTGATATTCCCAGACCATTGTTCCCGCCCTCTGACCGATTGTGACTCGTGTTACATTCTTTGGTCATGGTGAGTGACATATGCCTAGTTTGGTTGTCTTGTGTGCATAGTAGCCATATCGTGCCAGTACTTATTGAAGTTCTTTGTCCTTTCGAGTCGATACATAGGGTTCCCAAACCATTTGTTATGGTTGGTCACCGTTGACCAACCATATTGAAATTATTTGGTCATGGTCAGTGACATATGCCTGGTTTGGTTGTTTGGTGTGCATAGTAGCCACACCGTGCCACTAAGTATTTAAGTTTTTTTGTCCTTTCTAGCCGATACATAGGGTTCCCAAACCTTTATCTCTCCCTCTGACCATATGTGACTCGTGTTATGAGTTGTCAATGTTGACCACACATGGTGGACTTCTTCGGTCATAGTCAGTGACATATGCATCATTTGGTTGGTCACTGTGCACGCTAGCTACACCATACCACTACTTGATAAAGGACTTTGTACTTGCTAGTTGATAACTAGTGTTCCCAACCCATTTTTCCCCCTCCGACCATTTATGACTCGTGTTATGAGTTTTCAACGTTGACCACACACTGTGAAATTCTTTTGGTCATCGTTAGTGACATATACTTACTTTGGTTTGTCACCGTACATGGTTACCACGCCGTGTCACTACTTTGTGACGGTCTTTGTGCTTTCTAGTTGAATACTAGTCTTCCCAAACCATTGTTACTCCCCTCTGACTATCTGTGACTCGTGTTGTGAGTTGTCAACATTGACCGCATGGAGTGAAATTCTTTGGTAATGGTCAGTGACATATGCATACTTTGGTTGGTCACTGTGCATTGTAGCCACAGTGTGCTACTACATCTGGAAGGTAATTGTAATTGCTAGTCGATAACTAGTATTCACCAACCACTATATTCCACTATGACCATTTGTGACTCATGTTATGAGTTGTTAACGTTTACCACACATAGTGACATTCTTTGTTAATGGTCAGTGACATATGCCTACTTTGGTTGGTCATCGTGCATGGTAACCACACCGTGCCACAACTTATTAAAGGTCATTGTGCTTGCCAGTTGGTACCTGGCGTTCCCAAACCATTGTTTCCCCCTATGACCATTTGTGACTCGTATTATGAGCTGTCAACGTTGACCACACACAGCGGATCTCTTTGGTAAAAGGCAGTACATATGCCTTCTTTGGTCAGTCATTGTGCATGGTAGCCACACTGTGCTACTACTGATTGAATGTCGTTGTACTTGCTAGTTGAGAACTGATATTCTCAGACCATTGGTTCCCCCTCTGACCGTTTGTGACTCGTGTTATGGTTGGTGAACGTTCACCACCCATATTGAAATTGTTTGGTCATGGTCAGTAACATATGCCTAGTTTGGTTGTTTTTTGTGCATAGTAGCCACGCCGTGCCACTACGTATTGAAGTTCTTTGTCCTTTCTAGTCGATACATAGGGTTCCCAAACCATTGTCTCACCCTCTGACCATTTGTGACTCGTGTTATGGGTTGTCAATGTTGACCACACAGTGGAATTCTTCAGTCATAGTCAACGACGTATGCATCCTTAGGTTGGTCACTGTGCACGCTAGCCACACCGTGCCACTACTTGTTGAAGGTATTCATACTTGCTAGTTGATGACTAGTGTTCCCAACCCATTGTTGTCCCCTCTGACCATTTGTGACTCGTGTTATGGGTTGTGAACGTTGACCACCCATCTTGAAATTCTTTGATCATGGTCAGTGACATATGCCTACTTTGGTTTGTCACTGTACATGGCTACCACGCATTGTCACTATGTATTGAAGGTCTTTGTGCTTTCTACTTGATAGCTAGTCTTCCCAAACCATTGTTCCCCCCCTCTGTCTATCTGTGACTCGTGTTATGAGTTGTCAATGTTGACCACACATAGTGGACTTATTCAGTCATAGTTAGTGACACATGCATCCTTTGGTTTGTCACTGTGCATGATAGCTACACCGTGCCACTACATATTGAAGGTATTTGTAGTTGCTAGTCAATAACTAGTATCCACAAACCATTATCTTCCACTCTGAACATTTGTGACTCGTGTTTTGAGTTGTCAAAGTTTACCACACATAGTGACATTATTTGGTCATGGTCAGTGACATATGCCTACTTTGGTTGGTCGTCGTGCATGGTATCCACACCTTGCCACAACTGATTGAAGGTCGTTGTGCTTGCTAGTTGATACGTGGTGTTCCAAAACCACTGTTTCCCCCCTCTCACCATTTTTGACTCGTATTATGAGTTGATAACGTTGACCACACAGAGCGGATTTCTTTGGTCAAAGGCAGAACATGTGTCTACTTTGGTCGGTGATTGTGCATTGTAGCCACACTGTGCTACTACTGATTGAAAGTTGTTGTACTTGCTAGTCGATAACTGATATTTCCAGACCATGTTATGGTTGCTTCCCCCTCTGGCCGTTTGTGACTCGTGTTATGGTTGGTGAACGTAGACCACCCATTTTGAAATTCTTTGGTCATGGCCAGTGACTTATGCCTAGTTTGGTTGTTTGTGTGCATAGTAGCCACGCCGTGCCACTATGTATTGAAGTTCTTTGTCCTTTCTAGTCAAAACATAGGGTTTCCAGACCATTGTCTCTCCATCTGACCATTTTTGACTCGTATGATGAGTTTTCAATGTTGACCACACACATCGGACTTCCTCGGTCAGAGTTAGTGACGTATGCATCCTTTGGTTGGTCACTGTGCATGCTGGCCCCACCGTGCCACTACTTGTTGAAGGTATTTGTACTTGCTAGTCGATAACTAGTGTTCCCAACCCATTGTTTCCCCCTCTGACCATTTGTGACTCGTGTTATGAGTTTTCAACGTTGACCACACACTGTGAAATTCTTGTGGTCATGGATAGTTACATATGCCTACTTTTCTTTGTCACTGTACATGGTTACCACGCCGTGTCACTACATATTGCATGTCTTTGTGCTTTCTAGTTGATAGCTATTCTTCCCAGACCATTGTTACCCCCTCTGACTATCTGCGACTCGTGTTGTGAGTTGTCAACATTGACCACGTGATTTGAAATTCTTTGGTCATGGTCAGTGACATGTGCATACTTTGGTTGGTCACTGTGCATTGTAGCCACACTGTACCACTACATTTTGAAGGTGTTTTTACTTGCTAGTCGATAACTAGTATTCACAAACCAGTATCTTCCACTCTGAACACTTCTGACTCGTGTTATGAGGTGTCAAAGTTTACCACACGTAGTGACATTCTTTGGTCATGGTCAGTGACATATGCCTACTTTGGTTGGTCATCGTGCTGGGTATCCACACCGTGCAACAACCTATTGGAGGTCCTTGTACTTGCTAGTTGATACCTGGTGTTCCCAAACCATTTTTCCCCCTCTGACCATGTGTGACTCGTATTATGAGTTGTCAACGTTGACCACACACAGCAGATTTCTTTGGTCAAGGGCAGTACATATGCCTACTTTGGTCAGTCATTGTGCATGGTAGCCACACCGTGCTACTACTGATTGAAGGTTGTTGTACTTGCTAGTTGAGAACTGATATTCCCATACCATTGTTTCCCCCTCTAACCGTTTGTGACTTGTGTTATCGTTGCTGAACGTTGACCACCCATATTGAAATTCTTTGGTCATGTTCAGTGACATGTGCCTTGTTTGGTTGTTTGGTGTGCAAAGTAGCCACACCGTGCCACTGCGTATTCAAGTTCTTTGTTCTTTCTAGTCGATACATAGGGTTCCCAAACCATTGTCTCTCCCTCTGACCGTTTGTGACTCGTGTTATGAGTTGTCAATGTTGACCACACAAAGTGGAATTCTTTGGTCATAGTCAGTGACACATGCATCCTTTGGTTGGTCATTGTGCGCGCTAGCCACACCGTGCCACTACGTGTTGAAGGTCTTTGTACTTTCTAGCTGATAACTAGTGTTCCAAACCCATTGTTTCCCGTTCTGATCATTTGTGACTCGTGTTATGAGTTCTCAGCGTTGACCATACAATGTGAATTGCTTATCGTCATGGTAGTGACATATGCCTACTCTGGTTTGTCACTGTATATGGTTACCACATCGTGTCACTACGTATTGAATGTCTTTGTGCTTTCTAGTTGATAGCTAGTCTTCCCAATCCATTGTTATCCCCTCTTACTATCCGTGAATTGTGTTGTGAGTTGTCAACATTGACCACATGAAGTGAAATTCTTTCGTCATGGTTAGTGACATATACATACATTGGTTTGTCACTATGTAGTGTAGCCACACTGTGCCACTACATATGGAAGGTATTTGTACTTGCTAGTCGATAAATTGTATTCACAAGCCATTATCTTCCTCTCTGACCATTTTTGACTCGTGTTATGAGTTGTCAAAGTTTACCACACATGGTGACATTCTTTGGTCATGGTCAGTGACATATGCCTACTTTTGTTGGTCATTGTACATGGTATCCACACCGTGCCACAACTTATTGAAGGTCCTTGTGCTTGCTAGTTGATACATGGTGTCCCCAAACCATTGTTTCCCCCTCTGACCATTTGTGACTCGTATTATGAGTTTCAACGTTGACCACACACAGCGGATTTCTTTGGTCAAAGGCAGTACATATGCCTACTTTGGTCGGTCAGTGTGCATGGTAGCCACACCGTCCTACTACTGATTGAAGGTCGTTGTACTTGCTGGTTGAGAACCGATACTCCCAGACCATTGTTTACCCCTCTGACAGTTTGTGAGTCGTGCTATGGTTCGTGAACGTTGACCACCCATATTGAAATTCTTTGGTCATGGTCAGTGACATATGCCTAGTTTGGTTGTTTGGTGTGCATAGTAGCCACATCATGTCACTACGTATTGAAGTTCTTAGTCCTTTCTAGTCGATACATAGGGTTCCTGAACCATTGTCTCTCCCTCTGACCATTTGTGACTCGTGTTATGAGTTGTAAATGTTGACCACACATAGTGGACTTCTTCGGTCATAGTCAGTGCCGTTTGCATCCTTTGGTTGGTCACTGTGTACGCTATCCACACCGTGCCACTACTTGTTGAAGGTCTTTGTACTTGCTAGTTGATAACTAGTGTTCCCAACCCATTGTTTCCCCCTCTGACCATTTGTGACTCATATTATGGGTTGTGAACGTTGACCACCCGTATTGAAATCAATTGGTCATGGTCAGTGACATATGCCTAGTTTGGTTTGTCACTGTGCATGGTTACCACGCCGTGTCACTACGTATTGAAGATCTTTCTGCTTTCTAGTTGATAGCTAGTCTTCCCAAACCATTGTTACCCCATCAGACTAGCTGTGACTCGTGTTGTGAGTTGTCAACGTTGATCATATGAAGTGAAATTCTTTGGTCATGTTCAGTGACATATGCATACTTTGGTTGGTCACTGTGCATTGTACCTACGATGTGCCACTATGTATTGAAGGTAGTTGTGTTACATATTGCCCCGTGCCATGCCCTGGAGATGCCGTTTTCATGGCGATGGCTCCAGCTCCTTGTATAGTGCATGTTTGTATGCATGGATGAATGTTTCTGAAACTAGATGATAAGCTGGACCAGCTGCAATTTGAATTGCAGCAATTGGCTACGAATTGAGGGATTTATGGTCCGTCAAAGTTGGGAGGTGGTGCTGGCCGTCCGGGTTTGGACGGCAGACTTGGAACAGGCTGGAAAATTGATCTGGCGGTGACCAGTTCGACTCCCATCATGCACACCATGGCCGAGGCGCCCCTTGGGGGATGCTAGCAGAAATATCCCATGGTTCATTGGAGCCATGTTTGCTTTGGAATGGCGGTCTGATGATTCATTGGGGTCCAGGGCGCTTCGGGCGCCCGTCACTCACGCTAGTGCTCTGTCAGGGACAGAGACTCGATGATGCACTCCGAATCCTGTATCGGGCGCTACGGTGGTCCAAATCGTACGCGGTTTAGTGCGTTGGAAAGCTTGTGACTAGCACTAAAACCTTTTTGACGTGGTTTGTGTCCAGTTATCCACTCTAAATTGATCCCTAGCCCTTCGAACTTTGGGTGTTGCTGAATTCCGTCAGAACCCGGCTCACATAGTGTGTGGCGACCAGAAAGTACACACTTCGTCTAAGACTGCCGCCCAAAAGAGTTGTGAACCTCAGGAAGTGGTCAGGCCACGTTGGAACCACATTTCCAACAAAGGGTTATGGGCCCATAGCCCTGACCGGTCCCAAACGTTCACGGCTTCCACGGCGGACAGGAGGAGCGTCTCGAACAACCTCACCGTCAACGTCTGACGACCCAGGTAGCAGAAGCGCAACATGGCACTGAGAACGGAGTCGCATCTGATCCAGAAGTATGCGGGTGGCCCTGGCTTTGGGCCGTGGAGGTGGCACTTTTAGATCTACCTCGCACACAAGGGGCTACTCGATCTGATGAGGGGCACGGAGGTTCTCAACGATAAGACTACGACAGACGAAGAGAAGCAGGCCTTTGCAAAGAAAAACACCGAGACGCTCATGCTCTTGCTGTCGGCTACTGCCGATAACTAGTGGGGCTACTTCCAAGGCAGCGCATTGGCTGCCGAGGCATGGCAACAGCTTTGCACCATCCATCAATCGACGTCGCTTGCAAACCGGATCTTCGCGATGAAGCGGCTTCTAATGGTGAGGATCGAGGAGGGCGAGGACATTCTTGCCGCCATGCAGCAGATTGAGTCGCTCGCCTCGCAATGTAACGATGTGGGGTGGAAGGTTGACTCTCAACTGCAGGCGATGGCTCTCCTCATGGCTCTACCTGACAGTTGGAGTCCCCTCATTACCGTCCTCGGTGGATGGGTGGAGGACAAGCTGACCTATGGCGCAGTCGGCGAGTATATCCGCAACGAGGCGCAACGTCGCAGTGGCGGCAAGGCCTCCTCGTCCTCGTTGGCCCTGGTCACCAAAATGCGTGGTGGCGGCAGTGGCGGCAAGGGAGGCAGCAGAAAGGGTGGCGGCAAGAAGGGCGTCAAGAAAGGTGCGTGCCACAATTGTGGAAAGGAGGGCCATTGGGCCCGCGAGTGTCCACAGGAGGCAAAATCTGGTGGCAAGGATGCCAAAGGCAAGAAGGCGCTCCTCAACGGCACCACAAACCACAACCTCAAAGGGGCCAACAGGCGGTGCCTGGATTCCGGCACCGAGGAGCACACCCAAGTCGAGCAGGTGGGATTCGTCCGCTACACAAGTTCTGCCAAGTCTATGGTGGTCGCAACCGACAAAGCCGAGCCGGCGGCCGGCCAAGGAGACGTTGAGGTGTACGTGGAGGTGAACGGTAAAAAGATGTTGTGTGTCATCCATGATGTGCAACATGTCCCCGGCCTGGCTGACATTGTAAGTGTTAGTCGCTTGACGGATAAGGGATGTGAGGTGCTCTTCCGCAAGAAAGGCACAGTGGTGTGCATGGACAACGACGGCGAAGTCGTGCTGGATGCAAAGCGCGAGGGCGGTCTCTACATCGTGGAGACAACGGTGATCTCCGCAGCAGCAGACGCAGCAGATTTGCAAGAACGTGCCGCCAACTTGGCCGAAGGAGAGGGAGATGATCTGGAGCTCTGGCACCGGCGGCTGGGGCATTCGTCGCCCGCAGTCGTGAAGGAGATGGCGAAGCGCGACATGGTCCACGGCCTCAACATCACCGGTGCAATAGACGCGGTACCAGATGCAGCAGCGCACAAAAAGTGCGAGCCTTGCATTTTGGGTAAGGCGAGGCGCAAGCCGTTCAACGAGAACGTGGGGCACACCCATGACCTGCTGGAGATCGTGCACAGTGATGTGTGGGGACCGTTCAAAACAACGTCAAAAGGCGGCGCGCGGTACTTTGTCACCTTCATCGATGACTGTAGCAGAAAACTCTACGTGTACTTCATGCAGCGAAAGGGCATAGTGCTGGACCGGCTGAAGGAGTACGTCACCGCAGTGGAGAGGCAGACAGGCCGCAAGGTCAGAGCGCTACGCAGCAACAATGGCGGAGAGTACGTGGGCTACACTGAGTGGCTGAAGGAGCAGGGCATTAAGTGGGCGCACACAAATCCCTACTCGCCACAATCTAATGGCGTGGCGGAGCGAGCAAACCAGACGCTGCTCAACATGGTGCGTACGATGCTCGTGGACGCGGGATTACCGCGGAGCTTCTGGGCGGAAGCGGTGCGTACGGCAAGCTACACCATCAACCTGACCCCGACGGCGGTGTTTAAGGGGAAGAGCGGCTGGAAGACGCCGCAGGAGGTATGGAGCGGGCGCAAGCCAGGTGTGGCGTACCTGAAGGTCTTCGGGTGCAAGGCACACGCGATGGTGCATGCGGCATAACAGCGCAATGGAAAACTAGACCCACGCGCCAAACCGTGTCTCTTCCTTGGCTACGAGAGTGTGCTTAAGGCGTACCGGCTCTACGACGTGAGCAAGGAGATCTTCAGCAGCCGTGATGTTGAGTTTGACGAGCACCAGACCTACAGCAGCAGCAGCAGTGACATCGGCGAGGTGGACTCTCCGAAGCAGGGGGGGTGGTTCCACCTCCTAACCAATGAGAAGGAGCCGGCGGACGCCGACACTGACAAAGAGTATTCAGAGTGTGACGGTGCTGGGGTGCAGCAGGGCGGCGGTGCAAACACAGGTGTCGCAGAGGCACAGGACGCAACAGCCAAAGCAAAGAAAGCCAAGGACGCAAACGGGGCTGTCGAGGAGCAGCAACAGGACCAGCCACCGGCGTCACCAAAATCACCGTGACGCAGCCGAAGGCAGCGAAATGTGGCAAAACGGTATGATGCAGCAACGGGCAGCTGGATGGGCATGGCGCGGTGCATGATGGCAGCCATAGCGGAGCCGAAACCGTGCAAGAGGCGCTTGCACGACCTGGAGCGGAGCAGTGGGACGCAGATATCAAGTCAGAGCTTGCATCCATTGCCGAGAACGACACTTGGGAGCTCGTGGATCGGCCAAAAGATGCCAAGGTCATCGGCTCCAAGTGGGTCTTCAAAACAAAGTACAAGGAGGGTACAGTGGAGAAGTACAAAGCGCGGCTGGTGGCAAAGGGGTTTGCACAACGCAAGGACGAGCACTACGACGAGACGTTTGCCCCCGTCGCCAAGTTCACGAGCATCCGGGCGATCCTCACAGTGGCAGCTGCCAAGGACATGGAGCTGCACCAAATGGACGTGAAAACTGTGTTCCTGAACGGCGTTCTCGACAAGGAGATCTTCATGGAGGTGCCGGAGGGGGTGGACGCACCGGAGGGCAAAGTGTGCAAATTGCGCAAGTCCTTGTACGGTTTAAAAATGTCGCCAAGGTGCTGGTATCAGCAGATGGATGGATACATGGCGCAGCTTGGCTTCAAGCGCTGTGAATCTGATCACAGTGTGTACGTGCGGCGCAACAACCAGCTCCATCAGACCGTCACACTCTATGTGGATGACCTGATTTTGTGTGCATCTGACTTGCCGGCTCTATAGCTACCGAAGGAGCTGCTGAGCAGCAGATTTAAGATGTCCAACATGGGGGAGTTGGAGTACTATCTTGGGGTGAGCATAACGCGAAACCGGAGGGCGCGCACTCTTGAGCTGGGGCAGGCCAAGTACGTTGCCAAAGTGCTGAAGCGGTACGGCATGCAGGACTGCAAACCGGTTGGCAGTCCGGTCTCCACAACGTGTGACCTCAGCGCGACAATGTCGCCGTAAACAAAAGAAGAGCGGGAGGACATGGCGGGGGTGCTGTACCAATCTGCGGTGGGCAGCCTCATGTACGCCATGGTGGCGAATCGACCGGACCTTGCCTACGCGGTGGGTCAAGTGAACAGGTACGTGGCCGATCCAGGGCCACTACCCTGACAGGCGGTCAAGTGCATCCTCCGCTACCTGCATGCGACGCGGCACGCGTGCCTGAGGTTTGACGGCAAGGGGAGGACCGAACCCTTGCGCCTGGTCTGCTACACGGATGCAGACTACGCCGGCGACATGGACAAGCGGAAGTCCACCTCCGGCTACGTTTTTTTCCTTGCAGGTACAACGGTCTCGTGGTACAGCAGAAAACTGGACTACGTCGTCACCTCCACAGTGGAAGCAGAGTACATCGGGTTGGCTGAAGCGGTCAAGGAGGTGGTGTGGCTCCGCAGGTTATTGGGCGAGCTCAGCGTGCCGCAACAGGAGCCTACGGTGGTACAAGAGGACAACACCGGTTCTATCTCGCGGATCAACAACCCGACACAGCACAGGAGGACGAAACACATTGACGTGCGCTACAACTATGCACGCGACATGGTCCAAAAGGGACAGGTTGTGCTACAACATTGTAGTACAACGCATATGCTCGCAGATTGCTTGACCAATGCGCAGCCCAGAGATCGGCATGTCCTCAGTGTGGCGGGCCTTGGGCTTACGGGCTATGATGGGCTCAAGAGCGCTATGGACGATGAGCAGGAGTGAGCAGGGAGACATCCGGCATGGTAGGAGCAAGGGGTAGATCGTTACATATTGCCCCGTGCGATGCCCAGGAGTTGCCGTTTTCAGGGTGATGGCTCCAGATCCTTGTACAGTGCATTTTTTCATGCATGGATGAATGTTTCAGAAATTAGAGGACAAGCTGAACCAGCTGCAATTTTAATCGCAGCAATCAGCTAAGAATTGAGGGATTTATGGTCCGTCAAAGTTGGGAGGTGGTGCTGGCCGTCCGGGTTTGGACGGCAAACTTGGAACCGGCCAAAAAATTGATCTGGCGGTGACCAGTTCGACTCCCACCACGCATAACATAAACAAGGCGCCCCTTGGGGGATGCTAGCAGCAATATCCCATGGTTCATTGGAGCCATGTGCGCTTTGGAATGGCGGTCTGATGCTTCATTGGGGTCCAGGGCGCTTCGGGCGCCCGTCACTCACGCTAGTGCTCTGTCAGGGACAGAGACTCAATGATGCACTCCGAATCATGTATCGGGCACTACGGTTCTCCAAATCGCACGCCGTTTGGTGCATTGGAAAGCTTGTGACTAGCACTATAACTTTGTTGACGTGGTCCGTGTCGAGTGATCCACTAAAAATTTATCCCCAGCCCTTCTAACTTTGGGTGTTGCTGAATTCCGTCAGAACCCTGCTCACATAGTGTGTGGCGACCAGAAAGCACACACTTCGTCTGAGACTGCCGCCCAAAAGAGTTGTGAACCTCAGGATGTGGTCAGGCCACATTGTAACCACATTTCCAACATTTTTTACTTGCTAGTCGATAACTAGTATTCACAAAACATTCTCTTCCACTCTGACCATTTGTGACTCGTGTTATGAGTTGTCAAGGTTTACAACACATTGTGACATTCTTTGGTCATGATCAGTGACATATGCCTACTTTGGTTGGTCATCGTGCATGGTATCCACACCGTGACACAAAGTATTGAAGGTCCTTGTGCTTTCTAGTTGAAACCTGGTATTCCCAAACCATTGTTTCCCCCTCTGGCCATTTGTGACTTGTATTATGAGTTGTCAACGTTGACCACACACTGCGGATTTCTGTGGTCGAAGGCACTATATATGCCCACTTTGGTCGGTGAGTGTGCATGGTAGCCACACCGTGCTACTACTGATTGAAGGTTGTTGTACTTGCTAGTTGAGACCTGATACTCCCAGACCATTGTTTCCCCCTCTGACTGTTTGTGACTCGTGTTATGGTTGGTGAACGTTGACCACCCATATTGAAATTCTTTGGTCATGGTCAGTGACATGTGCCTAGTTTGGTTGTTTGGTGTGCATAGTAGCCACACCGTGCCACTACGTATTGAAGTTCTTAGTCCTTTCTAGTTGATACGTAGGGTTCCCAAACCATTGTCTCTCCCTCTGACCATTTGTAACTCGTGTTATGAGTTGTCAATGTTGACCACACATAGTGGTCTTCTTCGGTCATAGTCAGTGACGTATGCATCCTTTGGTTGGTCACTGTGCACGCTTTCCACACCGTGCCACTACTTGTTGAAGGTCTTTGTATTGATAGTTTATAAGTAGTGTTCCCAACCCATTGTTTCCCCCTCTGATCATTTGTGACTCGTGTTATGGGTTGTTAACGTTGACCACCCATATTGAAATTAATTGGTCATGGTCAGTGACATATGCCTAGTTTGGTTTATCACTGTACATGGTTACCACGCCGTGTCACTACATATTTAAGATGTTTCTGCTTTCTAGTTGATAGCTAGTCTTCCCAAACCATTGTTACCCCCTCAGACTATATATGACTCGTGTTATGAGTTGTCAACGCTGATCATATTAAGTGAAATATTTTTGGTAATGGTCAGTGGCATATGCATACTTTAGTTGGTCACTGTGCATTGTAGCCACACTGTGCCACTACGTATTGAAGGTATTTGTAATTGCTAGTCGATAAGTATTATTGAAAAACCATTATCTTCCACTCTGACCATTTGTGACTCGTGTTATGAGTGGTCAAAGTTTACCACACATAGTGACATTCTTTGGTCATGGTCAGTGACATATGCCTACTTCGTTCGGTCATTGTGCATGGTCGCCATACCGTGCTACTACTGATTGAAGGTCGTTGTACTTGCTAGTTGATAAATAGTGTTCCCAACCCATTGTTCCCCCCTTTGATCATTGGTGACTCNTATGAGTTTCCAATGTTGACCACACACTGTCAAATTATTTTGGTCATGGGTAGTGACATATGCCTCCTTTGCTCTGTCACTGTACATGGTTACCACACCGTGTCACTACGTATTGAATGTCTTTGTGCTTTCTAGTTGATAGCTAGTCTTCCCAAACCACAATTACCCACTCTGACCATCTGTGACTCGTGTTGTGAGTTGTCAACATTGACCACATGAAGTGAAATTATTTGGTCATGGTCAGTGTTATATGCATACTTTGGTTGGTCACTGTGTACTATATCCACTCTGTGCCACTACATATGGAAGGTATTTGTACTTGCTAGTTGATAAATAGTATTCACAGACCATTATCTTCCACTCTGGTCATTGTGCATGGTAGCCTCACCGTGCTACTACTTATTAAATGTCTTCTTACTTGCCAGTCGATAATTAGTATTCCCAAAACCATTGTTTCCCCCTCTGACCATTTGTGACTCGTAGTATGACATGTCAATGTTGACCATCCATAGTGAAATTCTTTGGTCATGGTCAGTGACACATACCTATTTTGGATGATCATTGTGCATGGTAGCCACACTGTGCCACTACTTATTGAAGGTCCTTGTACATGATGTTTGATAGCTAGAATCTCCAAACCATTGTTTCCTCCCTGACTATTTGTGACTTGTATTATGGGTTGTCAGCGTTGACCACACGTAGTGAAATTCTTTTTTCATGGTCAGTGACATTGTGCACGGTAGGCACACCATGCCACATTCCATAAATACTGGCAAGGTATGGCTACCATGCATAATGACCAACCAAAGCAGGCATATGTCACTGACCACGACCAAAGAATTTCACTATGTGTGGTCAACGTTGCCAAATCATAATACGAGTCACAATCAGTCAGAGGGGAAAGAAATGGCTTGAAAATACTGGTTATCAACTAGCAAGTACAAAGACCTTCAAATAGTAGTAGCACGGTGTGTCTTCCATGCACAATGCCCAACCAAACTAGGCACGTGTCACTGGCCATAACCAGAGAATTTCACTATGTGTCGTCAACGTTGACGACTTGTAATACGAGACACGAATGGTCAGATGGGGAAACAATGGGTTGGGAATACTAGTTATCGACTGGCAAATTCAAAGACTTTCAATAAGAAGTGGCATGGCGTGGCTACCATACACAATGACCAACCAAATTAGGCATATGACACTGACCATGACCAAATAATTTAACTATACGTTGTCAACGTTGACAACTCATAATACGAGTCACAAATGGTCAGAAGAAGAAACAATGGTGTGGGAATACCAGATAATAACTAGCAAGTACAAAGACCTTCAATTAGTAACGGGACGGTGTGACTACCATGCACAATGACCAACCAAAGTAGGCATATGTCATTGACCATGACCAAATAATATCACAATGTGTGGTCAATGTTGGCAAATCAGTATATGAGTCACAAATGGTAAGAGGGGGAAATAATGGTTTGGAAATTATAGTTTTCGTCTAGCAAGTACAAAGACCTTCAATAAGTAGTGGCACGGCGTGGCTACCATGCACAATGACCACCAAAAGTAGGCATATGTCACTAGCCATGACCAAAGAATTTCACTATGTGTGGTCAATGTTAACAACTCATAATACGAGTCACAAATGGTCAAAGGGGGGGGGGAACAGTGGTTTGGAAATACTAGTTGTCAACTAGCAAGTAGAAAGACCCTGAATACGTAGTGGCACGGTGTGACTACCATGCACAATGACCATCCAAATGAGGCATATGTCAGTAACCATGACCAAAGAATTTCACGATGTGTCGTCAACGTTGCCAACTCATAATACGAGTCACAAATGGTCAGAGAGGGGAACAATGGTTTATGAACGCTAGTTATCAACTAGCAAGTACAAAGCTCTTCAAAAAGTAGTGGCACAGTGTGGCTACCATGCACAATGACCATCCAAAGTCGGTATATGTCACTGACCACGACGAACGAGTTTCAATATAGATGATCAACGTTGACAGCTCATACTACGAGTCACAAATGGTCGGAGGGTGAAACAATGGTTTTGGGAATACTAATTATCGACTGGCAAGTAGAAATACCTTCAATGCGTAGTGAGACGGTGAGGCTACCATGCACAATGACCAACCAAAGCAGGCATATGTCACTGACCATGACCAAAGAATCTCACTATGTTTGGTCGAATTTGATTACTATTTATACGAGTCACAAATGGTCAGAGGGAGAAACAATGGTTTTGGAACACTAGGTATAAATTACAAGTACAAAGATCCCCAAAATGCAGTGGCAAGGTGTGTCTACCATACACAATTACCAACCAAAGTAGACATATGTCACTGACCACGAGCACAGAATTACACGTTGGGTGGTCAACGTTGACAACTCATAACACAACACACGAAAGGTCAGAGGGGGAAACAGTGGTTTGGGATTACTAGTTGTCAAATAGCAAGTACAAAGACCTTCACGAGGTAGTGGTTTGGTGTGGCTACCGTGCACAATGACCAACCAAAGTAGACATATGTCAATGACCATAACCTAAGAATTTCACTAAGTGTGGTCAATGTTGACAATTCATAATACGAGTCACAAATGGTCAGAGGGGGAAGCAATGGTTTGTGAATACTAGTTATCGACTACCAAGTACAAAGACTTTCAACCAGCAGTGGCTCGGTGTGGCTACCATGCACAATGACCAACCAAAGTAGGCATATGTCACTGACCATGAGCAAAGAATTTCACTGTATGCGGCCAAAGTTGAGAACTCATATTACAAGACACGAATGGTAAGAGGGGAAAACAAAGGTTTGGGAAACTAGTTCTGAAATGGTAAGTACAAGGACCTCCAACAACTAGTGACTCTCTATGGCTACCATGCACAATGACCAACCAAAGTAGGCATCTGTCACTGACCATGACCAAAACATTTCACTGTGTGGTAAACGTTGACAACTCTTTAAGTGAGTCACAACTGTTCAGAGGGGGAAACAATGGTTTGGGAATACTAGTTGTTGACTAGCAATTATAAAGACCTTTGATAAGTAGTGGTACAGCATGGCTACCATGTACAATGACCAACCAAAGTAGGCATTTGTCACTGATCATGACCAAATAATTCCACTATGTGTGGTCAACATTGACAGTTCCTAATATAAGTCACAAATGGTCAGAGGGGGAAACAATGGTTGGAGAACCCTAGTTTTTGACTTGCAAGTACAAAGACCTTTAATAAGTATTGGCACGGTGTGGCTACCATGCACAACAACCAACCAAAGTAGGCATATGTCACTGAACACGACCAAAGAATTTCACTATCTGTGGCCAACATTGACAAATCATGGTACAAGTCACAAATGGTCAGAGGGGGAAGCTTTGGTTTGGGATTATTATTTATTGACTAGAAAGTACAGATACCTTCAATAAGTAGTGGCACGGTGTGGCTACCATGCACAATGACAACCCAAAGTAGGCATATGTCACTGACCATGACCAAAGAATTTCACTATGTGTGGTCAACGTTGACAACTCATAGTATGAGTCACAAATGGTCAGAGGGGGGAGTAATGATTTGGGAGCACTAGTTATCAACTGGCAATTACAAATATCGTAAATAAGTAGTGGCACAGCGTGGCTACCATGCACAATGACCAACCAAAGCAGGCATATGTCACTGAACATGACCAAATCATTTCACTATGTGTGGTCAACATTGACAACTCATAATACGATTCACAAATGGGCAGATGGGGGAAACGATGGGTTTATAATACTAGTTCAGACTAGCAAGTACAAAGACCTTCAGTAAGCAGTGGTATGGCGTGGCTTTGTGCACACTGACCAAAAAAAGTAGGCACATGTCACTGAACATGGGCAAACAATTTCACTATGTGTGGTCAACGCTGACAACTCATAATACGATTCAAAAATGGTCGAAGGGGGGAACGATGGTTTGGAAATACTAGTTATCGACTAGCAAGTACAACTACCTTCAATAAGTAGTGGCACGGTGTGGCTTCCATGCACAATGATCAACCAAAGTAGGCATATGACACAGACAAGGACCAAAGAATTTCACCATGTGTGGTCAACGTTGACAACTCATAACATGGGTCACAAATGGTCAAAGAGGGAAACAATGGTTTTGGAATACTATTTTATGACTAGCAAGTACAAATACCTTCAATAAGTAGTGGTACGGTGTGATTACCATGCACAATGACCAACCAAATAGGCATATGTCACTGACCATGACCGAAGAAATTCATAATGATGGGTCAACGTTGAGAACTCACAATAGGAGTCACAAATGGTCAGAGGGGGAAACAATAGTTTGGGAATACTAACATCGACTAGCAAGTACAAAGACATTCATTTGGTAGTTGCACGGAGTGGCTACCATGCACAATGACCAACCAAAGCAGGCATATGTCACTGACCATGACCAAAGATTTTCACTATGTGTGCTCAACGCTGACAGCTCGTAATACGAGTCACAAATGGTCCAAGACATCCAGGGCAAGCCCAAGACCACTGGAGCAAGCCCAAGACAACTGGAGCAAGGCCAAGACAACTGGAGCAGGCAAAAGACAACTGGAGCAAGGCCAAGACAACTGGAGCAAGCCCAAGACATTTGGAGCAAGCCCAGGACAACTGGAGCAAGGTCAAGAAAACTGGAGCAAGCCGAAGACAACTGGAGCAAGCCCAAGACGACTGGAGCAAGCCCAAAACAACGAGAGCAAGGCCAAGAAAACTGGAGCAAGGGCAGGACATATGCCTACTTTGGTTGGTCACTGTACCTGATTACCACGCCGTGTCACTATGTATTGAAGGTCTTTGTGCTTTCTAGTTGGTAGCTAGTCTTCCCAAACCATTGTTACCCCCCTCTGACTATCTATGACTCGTGTTGTGAGTTGTCAACGTTGACCACATGAAGTGAAATTCCTTGGCCATGGTCAGTGACATATAGATACTTTGGTTTTTCACTCTGCATGATAGCCACACTGTGCCACTACAGATTGAAGGTAGTTGTACTTGTTACTCGATAACTAGTATTCACAAACCATTATCTTCCAATCTGACCACTAGTGACTCGTGTTATGAGTTGTCAAAGTTTACCACACATAGTGACATTCTTTGGTCATGGTCAGTGACACATTCCTACTTTGGTTGGTAATCGTCCATGGTATCCACACCGTGCCACAACTTATTGAAGGTCCTTGTGCTTGCTAGTTGATACTTGGTGTTCCCAAACCATTGTTTCCCCCTCTGACCATTGTGACTCGCATTATGAGTTGTCAAAGTTGACCACACACAGCGGGTTTCTTTGGTTAAAGGCAGTACACATGTCTACTTTGGTTGGTCATTGTGCATGGTAGCCACACCGTGCTACTACTGATTGAAGGTCGTTGTACTTGCTAGTTGAGAACTGATATTCCCAGACCATTGTTTCCCCCCTCTGACCATTTGTGACTCCTGTTATGGTTGGTGAACGTTCACTACTCATATTGAAATTCTTTGGTCATGGTCAGTGACATATGCCTAGTTTGGTTGTTAAGTGTGCATAGTAGCCACATCGCGCCACTACATATTGAAGTTCGTTGTCCTCTATAGTCGATACATAGGATTCCCAAACCATTGCATCTCCCTCTGACCATTAGTGACTCGTGCTATGAGTTGTCAAGGTTGATCACACATAGTGGACTTCTTTGGTCATGGTCAGTGACGTATGCATTCTTTGGTTGGTCACTGTGTACGCTAGCCACACCGTGCCCCTACTTGTTGAAGGTCTTTGTACTTGCTAGTTCATAACTAGCGTTCCCAACCCATTATTCCCCCTCTGATCATTTGTGACTCGGGTTATGAGTTTTCAACGTTGACCACACACTGTATATTTTTTTTTGTCATTGTTAATGACATATGCCTACCTTAGTTTTTCACTATACATGGTTACCACGCCGTGTCACTACGTATTGAAGGTATTTGTGCTCTCTAGTTGATAGATAGTCTTCCCAAACCATTTTTATCCCCTCTGACTATATGTGACTCGTGTTGTAAGTTGTCAACATTGACCTCATGAAGTGAAATTCTTTGGTCATGGTCAGTGACATATGCATGCTTTGGTTGGTCACTGTGCATTGTAGCCACACTGTGCCACTACATATTGAAGATATTTGTACTTGCTAGTCAATAACTAGTATTCACAAACCATTATCTTCCACTCTGACCATCTTTTACTCGTGTTATGAGTTGTCAAAGTTTACCACACATAGTGACATTGTTTGGTCATGATCAGTGACATATGCCTACTTTGGTTGGTCATCGTGCATGGTATCCACACCGTGCCACAACTTATTGAAGGTCCTTCTGCTTGCTAGTTGATACCTTGTGTTCCCAAACCATTGTTTATCCCTCTGACCATTTGAGACTCGTATTATGACTTGTCAACGTTGGCCACACACATCGGATTTCTTTGGTCAAAGGCAGTACACATGCCTACTTTGGTCGATCATTGTGCATGGTAGCCATACCGTGCCACTATTGATTGAAGGTCGTCGTACTTGCTAGTTGAGAACTGATATTCCCAGACCATTGTTTCCCCCTCTGACTGTTTGTGACTCGTGTTATGGTTGGTGATCGTTGACCACCCATATTGAAATACTTTGGCCATGGTCAGTCACATATGCTTAGTTCGGTTGTTTGGTGTGCATAGTAGCCACACCGTGCCACTACGTAAGTTTTTTGTCCTTTCTAGTCCATACATAGGGTTCCCAAATCATTGTCTCTCCCTCTGACCATTTGTGACTCGTGTTATGAGTTGTCAATGTTGACCACACATAGTGGACTTCTTCGGTCATAGTCAGTGACGTGTGCATCCTTTGACTGGTCACTGTGCAGGCTATCCACACCGTGCCACTACTTGTTGAAGGTCTTTGTACTTGCTAGTTGATAACTAGTGTTCCCAACCCATTGTTTCCCCATCTGACCATTTGTGACTCGTATTATGAGTTCTCAACGTTGACCACACTCTGTGAAATTCTTTTGGTAATTGTCGGGGAATATGCCTACTTTGGTTGGTCATTGTACATGATTACCACGCCGTGTCACTACGTATTGAAGGTCTTTATGCTTTCTAGTTGATAGCTAGTCTTCCCGAACCATTGTTACCCCCTAAGACTATCTGTGACTCGTGTTGTGGGTTTTCATCATTGACCAAATGGATTAAAATTCTTTGGTCATGGTCAGTGACATATGCATGCTTTAGTTGGTCACGGTGCATTATAGCCACACTGTGCCACTACATGTTGAAGGTACTTGTAATTGCTAGTCAATAACTAGTATTCACAAACCATTATCTTCCACTCTGACCATTTGTGACTCGTGTTATGAGTTGTTAATGTTTACCACAGATTGTGACATTCTTTGATCATGGTCAGTGACATATGCCTGCTTTGGTTGGTCATCGTGCATGGTATCCACACAATGTCACAACTTATTGAAGGTCCGTGTGCTTGCTAGTTAATACCTGGTGTTCCCAAACCATTGTTTCCCCCTCTTACCATTTTTGACTCGTATTATGAGTTGTCAATGTTGACCACACAGCGGATTTCTTTGGTCAAATGTAGTACATATGCCTACTTTGGTCGGTCATTGTGCATGGTAGCCATGCCGTGCTACTACTGATTGAAGGTCGTTGTACTTGCTAGTTGAGAACTCATACTCCCAGACCATTGTTTTCCCATCTGACCGTTTGTGACTCGTGTTATGGTTGGTGAACGTTTGACCACCCATATTGAAATTATTTGGTCATGGTCAGTGACATATGCCTGGTTTCGTTGTTTGTTGTGTATAGTTGCCATACTGTGCTACTCTGTATTGAAGTTATTTTTCCTTTCTAGTAGATACATAGGGTGTCCAAACCACTGTCTCTCCCTTTGACCATTTGTGACTCGTCTTAGATACATAGAGTTGTCAGTGTTGACCACGCATAGTGGACTTCTTTGGTCATAGTCAGTGACGTATGCATCCTTTGGTTCATCAATGTGCATGCTAGCCACACCATGCCACTACTTGTTAAAGGTCTTTATACTTGCTAGTTGATAACTATTGGTCCCAACCCGTTATTTCCCCCCTCTGCCTATTTTTCACTCGTGTTATGCGTTTTCATTATTGACCACACACTGTGAACTTCTCTTGGTGGGTTAGTGACATATGCCTACCTTGGTTTGTCACTGTACATGGTTACCACGCCGTATCACTATGTATTGACGATCTTTGTGCTTACTAGTTGATAGCTAGTGTTCCCAAACCATTGTTACCCCCCTCTGACTATCTGTGACTCGTCTTGTGGGTTGTCAACATTGACCACATGAAGTGAAATTTGTTGGTCATGGTCAGTGACATATGCATACTTTGGTTGGTCACAGTGCATGGTAGCCACACTGTGCCACAACATATTGAAGGTATTTGTACTTGCTAGTCGATAGCTAGTAGTCACAAACCATTATCTTCCACTCTGACCATTTGTGACTCGTGTCATGAGTTGTCAACATTTACCACACATAGTGACATTCTTTGGTCATGGTCAGTGACATATGCCTCCTTTGGTTAGTCATTGTGCATGGTATCCACACCGTGCAACAACGTATTGAAGGTCCTTGTGCTTACTAGTTGATATCTTGTGTTCCCAAACCATTGTTTCCCCCTCTGACCATTTGTGACTCGTACAATGAGTTGTCAACATTGCCCACACGCAGCGGATTTCTTTCGTCAAAGGCAGTACATATGCCTCCTTTGGTCGGTCATTGTGCATGGTAGCCACACGGTGCTACTACTGAGTGAAGGTCGTTGTACTTGCTAGTTGAGAAATGATATTCCCAGACCATTGTTTCCCCCTCTGACCGTTTGGGACTCGTGTTATGGTTGGTGAACGTTGACAAAACATCTTGAAATCCTTTGGTCATGGTCAGTGACATATGCCTAGTTTGGTTGTTTGGAGTGCATAGTAGTCATACTGTGCCACTACGTATTGAAATTCTTTGTCCTTTCTAGTCAATAAATAGGGTTCCCAAACCACTGTCTATCCCTCTGACCATTTGTGACTCGTGTTATGAGTTGTCAATGTTGACCACACATAGTGGACTTCTTCGGTCATAGTCAGTGACGTATGCATCCTTTGGTTGGTCACTGTCTACGCGAGCCACACCGTGCCACTATTTGTTGAAGGTCTTTGTACTTGTTAGTTGATGACTAGTATTCCCAATCCATTGTTTCCCCATCTGAACATTTGTGACTCGTGTTATGGGTTGTGAACGTTGACCACCCGTATTGAAATTCTTTGGTCATGGTCAATGATATATGCCTAGTTTGGTTTGTCACTGTACATGGTTACCATGCCGTGTCACTATATATTGAAGGTCTTTGTTCTTTCTAGTTGATAGCTATTCTTTCGAAACCATTGTTATCCCCTCTGAGTACTTGTGACTTGTGTTGTGAGTTGTCAACGTTGACCACATGAAGTGAAATTAGTTGGTCATGTTCAGTAACATATGCATACTTTTTTTTGGTCACTGTGCACTGTAGCCACAGTGTGCCACTACATATTGAAGGTATTTGTACTTTCTAGTCGATAAGTAATATTCACAAACCATTATCCTCCACTATGACCATTTGTGACTCGTGTTATGAGTTGTCAAAGTTTACCAGACATAGTGACATTCCTTGGTCATGGTCAGTGACATATGCCTACTTTGGTTGGTCATCGTGCATTGTATCCACACCGTACCACAACTTATTGAAGGTCTTTGTGCTTGCTAGTTGATACCTGGTGTTCTAAAACCATTGTTTCCCCCTCTGACCATTTGTGACTCGTAAAATGAGTCGTCAACGTTGACCACACACAGCGGGTTTCTTATGTCAAAGGCAGTACATATGCCTACTTTGGTCGGTCATTGTGCATGGTAGCCACACCGTGCTACTACTGATTGAAGGTCGTTGTACTTGCTAGTTGAGAACTGATATTCCCAGACCATTGTTCCCCCCTCTGACCGTTTGTGACTCATGCTATGATGAACATAGGTGGTCAACGTTCACCAACCATAACACGAGTCACAAACAGTCAGAGGGGGAAACAATGGTCTGGGAATATCAGTTCTCAATGGGCAAGTACAACGACCTTCAATCAGTAGTAGCACGGTGTGCTTGTACGTATTGAAGTTCTTGACCGTTTGTGACTCATGCTACCACACCGTGCCTCTATGTATTGAAGTTCTTTGTCCTTTCTAGTTGATACATAGGGTTACCAAACCATTGTCTCTCCCTCTGACCATTTGTGACTCGTGTTATGAGTTGTCAATGTTCACCACACATAGTGGACTTCTTTGGTCATATTCAGTGACGTATGTATCCTTTGGTTGGTCACTGTGCACGCTAGCCACACCATGGCACTACTTGTTGAAGGTCTTTGTACTTGCTAGTTGATAACTAGTGTTCCCAATGCATTGTTTCCCCATCTAACCATTTGTGACTCATGTTATGAGTTTTCAACGTTCACCACACACTGTGAAATTCCTTTGGTCATGGTCAGTGACATATGCCTACTTTGGGTTGTCACCGTACATGGTTACCACGCCTTGTCACTACATGATGAAAGTCTTTGTGCTTTCTAGTTGATAGCTAGTCTTCACAAACCATTGTTACCCCCATATGACTATTTCTGACTCGTTTTGTGAGTTGTCAACGTTGACCACATGAAGTGAAACTCCTTGGTCATGGTCAGTGACATATGCATACATTGCTTTTTCAATGTGCATGGTAGCCACACTGTGCCACTACATATTGAAGGTATTTATACTTGCTAGTCGATAACTAGTATTCACAAAACCATGATCTTCCACTCTGACCATTTGTGACTCGTGTTATGAGTTGTCAGAGTTTACCACACATAGTGACGTTATTTGGTCCTGGTTAGTGACATATGCCTACTTTGGTTGGTCATCGTGCATGGTATCCACGCCGTGCAACAACTTATTGAAGGTCCTTGTGCTTGCTAGTTGATACTTGGTGTTCCCGACCCATTGTTTCCACCTCTGACCATTTGTGACTCCTATTATGTTTTGTCAACGTTGACCACACACAGCGGATTTATTTGGTAAAAGGCAGTACATATGCCTACTTTGGTCGGTCATTGTGCATGATAGCCGCACCTTGCTACTACTGATTGAAGGTCGTTGTACTTGCTACTTGAGAACTGACATTCCCAGAACATTGTTTCCCCCTCTGACCGTTTGTGACTCGTGTTATGGTTGGTGAACATTGACCACCCATATTAAAATTCTTTGGTCATGGTCAGTGACATGTGCCTAGTTTGGTTGTTTGGTGTGCATAGTAGCCACACCGTGCCACTACGTATTTAAGTTCTTTGCCCTTTCTAGTTGATACATAGGGTTCCCAAACCATTGTCTCTCCCTCTGACCATTAGTGACTCGTGTTATGAGTTGTCAATGTTGACCACACATAGTGGACTTCTTCGGTCATAGTCAGTGACGTATGCATAATTTGGTTGGTCACAGAGCGCGCTAGCCACACCGTGCCACTACTTGTTGAAGGTCTTTGTACTTGCTAGTTGATAACTAGTGTTCCCAACCCATTGTTTCCCCCTCTGACCATTTGTGACTCGTGTTATGAGTTTTCAACGTTGAACACACACTATGAAAATCTTTTGTTCATGGTTAGTGACATATGCCTACTTTGGGTTTTCACTATACATGGTTACCACGCCGTGTCACTACGTATTGAGGGGCTTTGTACTTTGATGTTGATAGCTAGTCTTCCCAACCCATTGTGACCCCCGCTGACTATCTGTGACTCGTGTTGTGAGTTGTCAACGTTGACCACGTGAAGTGAAATTCTTTTTTCATGGTCAGTGACATATGCATACTTTGGATGGTGAATGTGCATTGTAGCCACACTGTGCCACTACATGTCGAAGTTATTTTTACTTGCTATTCAATAACTAGTATTCACAACCCATTATCTTCCACTATGACCATGTGTGACTCGTGCTATGAGTTGTCACGGTTAACCACACATAGTGAAATTCTTTGGTCATGGTCAGTGACTCATATTTGGAGTTGTCAACGTTGACCACACACAGCGGATTTCTTTGGTCAAAGGCAGTACATATGCCTACTTTGGTCGGTCATTGTGCATGGAAGCCACACCGTGCTACTCCTGATTGAAGGTCGTTGTACTTGATAGTTCAGAACTGATATTCCCAGACCAGTGTTTCCCCCAGTGACCGATTGTGACTTGTGCCATGGTTGTTGAACGTTGACCACCCATATTGAAATTCTTTGGCAATGGGCTGTGACATATGCCTAGTTTGATTGTTTGGTGTGCATGGTAGCCACACCGTGCCACTACGTTTTGAAATTCTTTGTCCTTTCTAGTCGATACATGGGGTTCCCAAATGATTGTCTATCCCTCAGACCATTTGTAACTTGAGTTATGAGTTGTCAATGTTGACCACACATAGAGTCTTCTTCGGTCATAGTCAGTGACGTATGCATACTTTGATTCGTCACTGCGATGCTAGCCACGCCATGGCACTACTTGCTGAAGGTCTTTGTACTTGCTTTTTGATAACTGGTGTTCCCAGTCCATTGTTTCCCCCTCTGACCATTTGTGACTCGTGCTATGAGTTTTCAACATTGACCACACACTGTGAAATTCTTTTGGTCATGGTCGGTGACATATGCATACTTTGGTTGGTCTTTGTACATGGTTACCATGCTGTGTCCCTACGTATTGAATTTCTGTGTGCTTTCTTGTTGATAGCTAGTCGTCCCAAACCATTGTTACCCCCTCTAACTATCAGTGACTCGTGTTGTGAGTTATCAATGTTGACCACATGAAGTGAAATTCTTTGGCCATGGTCAGTGACATATGCACACTTTGGTTGGTCAATGTGCATTGTAGCCACACTGTGCCACTACATATTGAAGGTGTTTGTACTTGCTAGTCAATGACTAGTATTCACAAACCATTACCTTCCACTCTGACCATTTGTGACTCGTGTTATAAGTTGTCAAAGTTTACCACACATAGTGACATTAATTGGTCATGGTCAGTGACATATGCCTACTTTGGTTGGTCACCGTGCATGGTATCCCCACTGTGCCACAACTTATTGAAGGTCCTTCTACTTGCTAGGTTATACCCGGTGTTTCCAAACCATTGTTTCCCCCTCTGACCATTTGTGACTCGTATTATGAGTTGTCAACGTTGACCACACACAGCGGATTTCTTTCGTCAAAGGCAGTACATATGCCTGTTGGAAATCATCGACTCCGACAAGAGTTATTCCCACTTTCTCAATAGCGGTTCAGGTCCGAGACCAAGCCACCTTGACCTTACGGTCCTCGGTCAGACTGAACGTTGAGTTCGATGCGTCAAGTCATCCCCTAATAACGTGAAACTTGTTACCCGCATCTGGCTAGCGGAAATAAGCCGTTGCTCTGCTCGTTTTTCCCATTCTGTCCTTCTTATGCCGAGGATGTTCATTCCCTTGAGTTAGCTAGAACAGTTCTACCCATTGTGTTCCCTTCGGTTCCGCGGCCTCACCGGCGTGTCTTCGCTCTGCTTTCAGCCTGTCTTCGCCAGCCTCTCACGAGCTCTCAGTTGCTCGCTCCGTTGCTCTCGCTCCTTCACTCAGCCATCACTCCACTTACCCTTGCTTCCTCTCTCAACTGGACGTCTGCCTCTCTGTCCGGACCCTTCAATCCTCCTCAAGTCCTGCGACTAACTCCTTGAGACCACGCTCGCTTACGTCACCGTACTAACGCACTCGTGCATGATCCAATGCTTCTGCCTGCTTCTGCTGTTGTCTTCTGTGCTCCTACATTCGTCTAACATGGTATGAGAGCATTAGGCGACATCACCTCGTGCCCCGTAACCTTGTCATTACTCTATCGCATACCTTCCTCCATTGCCCCGATCTGCATTCCTCTGCTGTCTTTACCATCGCTCCGCGCGTCTCAACTTCGTCAGCAGCCGACATCAAGCAGCATTGCCTGGAAATGTTCTCACGCTGAATAAATGCTACGTCATCCTGAGAAAGCCCTGCGTCCATATCGCACCCGTGACCAACTCTTGATAACCTGCCGGCCACAGCAGCCGCAAGAACACTCCCGAGCCGACGCCTGCCGTCATCTTCCTGGAAGCTTCCTGTCGTCAACCCTCCACTCCTCCTCATCTCTTCCGTCTCCGCCAGCACCTTTGCCCTTATCTTCCTCCTGCATCTTCCGCATCTGCTTCCACTGATCTATCATCTCTAGTCCATTATCTCGTGCCGCCCTCTCGCATCTTCCTCTCGCTTTGTCAGTAGCTGCAGCCAAACTACCGCCTTTAGGATATCGGACACCACCAGCCTTCATGCTCCCATTCCGAGCCAACTAGGGAACAAGCCGTCGCTCTCTTGACATCAGCGGACCAGTGCCTCTGCCCGCTGCCGACTTCTCTGTTGTAACCAACCTCCTTCAGCTCCCAGGATATCGGACACCGCTAGTCTTCCTGCCAACCAAAGGGCCAATTGGGGAACAATCAGTCACGCTCCTGGATGCGGAGGAAGCGGTTGCTTTGCTCTCTCCTCCTACCACGCATCCTCTCATCCCGTCGCTCTTTACTCACCACGCCATCCTCTTTCTTCTCTCCACCTTCTTCCTTCGGCATTGTCATCCATCCCCTTTCCTTGCGTCATCCTCATCTGCTGCCATCATTCCTCCTCGTCCTCCTCGCCTCTGCCAGAACAGTCTCATCATCCCCCTTCCTCACCTCATTGTCATCTGCCGTCTTCCAGCCTCTGCATCATCCGCGTCATCTGCACGGCCTTCACGTCTGTCATCTTCATCAGCATTGTTTCGCAGCACACGTGGTTCTCCCCGTGCGCCCACTCATCCATCAATTGCCTCCTCCGCTTCCGCATCGGTTTCAGCTCGGCACAAGGATCCGCCCGGTCACATTGCCTGTTCCGCGACGACCTCCGCCCACGCCGAAACTTCCTTCAGCACACGTGGCTCGCCCCTGCGCCCACTCCGCCATCATCATCAGCCTCCATTTCTTCATCAGAAATCATCAGCATCTGTTACCAGCACAAGGATCTGCACGAGCTAGCCGCCCACTTTGCTGCAGCCTGCACCCACACTGGTAGCAGATTTCTCGCGGCGCGTTGGCTTCTGCCTTCCCCAAGCCGCATCCTATTCCCCTATTTCAGTAGAGCACGTGGTTTCACCCCTGCGCCCACTCTATCATCAATCACTTCTCCACTGTCCGCATCATCCTCTGCTCGGCACAAGGATCCGCTCGGTCGCATCGCCCACTCCGTGACGACCCGCGCCCACATTGAAAAGTTCGTGCACGTGGTTCCATCCCTGCGCCCACTCAACCATCCATCATTTCTCTGCTGTCCGTCTCCGCCTCTTCCGCTTGACACAATCGATCTGTCTGCAACGACCTGCACCCACGCCGAATCTTCCTCAGCGCACGCGGCTCGTCCTTGCGCCCATTCTGATCACCATTTGCCCTCCGGCTCTTCATCATCAATCAGTTGCAGCCTGCTGCTCGAACTGTCTCTGCTCCTCTGCCTCATCCAGCAGGGCTAGCCCTTGGCATACCTGTCCCACTCTTGAGGAAGATGGAAGAAACATCTACAGTTGGTCACATTCTGTACGGACCGTGACCAGCACCATCTTCATCAATGAGTACCGTGTCTCGGATTTCCTTCTTGGGGCCTACGAGCATCAATGCACGCCCCATCATTCCCCACGCCTTTATCACGCAACCTTCCTTCTGATCTGGGGAGATCTCTTCAACCTCGTGGATATGTCCTTCCATCATCTACGCACCAACAACGGACCAGAACGCTGGTTCAGCCTGCAGCAAGAAGGATGGAAACGGTGGTGGATCACCCTCTTCTGCCGAGACAATCCTGTTCCTCCACCCCTACCCAAAGACCTCAGCTCCAGACCCTACCTCAAATTGACCTGGTAGAACCAGAAGAAGAAGAAGAGGTAGAGGAGCCAGTGGAAGAAGGATCCCCAGCACCTTCCCCCATCCCTGCAGCAGTGGGACAAGGACAAGCTGCCGAAATCGTCTACAAAGAAGAAAGCAACATCCAGAAGTGGCAGACTCAAGTCTGCAATCTCCTCTGCCCAGAACTCATTGGTGGATTTGCAACTAAAAATGCCCTCCTTGGAAGATCCAAGTATCTCGGCAAGCGCTGCTCTCCAGCTGAGATGACCAGAAAGCAGGACAGCCTTGACTATGGTCTCCGTGCCTGGTTGGGACGCCTCATGTCCAGAAATCTAGACTACCTCGTGGCAGCTCATCCTAATGATCTGCATGCCATGTGGAAGGGTCTCCTTGAATGATGCAACGGTCAACTCCCTGGAAATTGGGAGAGGTAGTGCTACTAACTCTTGTCGGACTCAAGGGGTCTGTTGGAAACCATCGACTCCGACAAGAGTTATTCCCACTTTCTCAATAACGGTTCAGGTCCAAGACCGAGCCACCTTGACCTAACGGCCCTCGGTCAGACTGACCGTTGAGTTCAATGCGTCAAGTCATCCCCTAATAACGTGACACTTGTCACCTGCGTCCGGCTAGCGGAAAGAAGCCGTTGCTCTGCTCATTTGTCCTGTTCTGTCCTTATGCCGATGATGTTCATTCCCTCGAGTTAACCAGAACAGTTCTGCCCATCCTGTTCCCTTCGGTTCCGCGGCCTCGCCGCCGTGTCTTCGCTCTGCTCGCAGCCTTTCTTTGCCAGCCTCTCACAAGCTCTCGGTTTCTCGCTCCGTCACTGTCTCTCCTTCGCTCAGCCATCACTCCACTTACCCTTGCGTCCTCTCTCAACTGGACGTCTGGCTCTCTGTCCTGACCCTTCAATCCTGCTCAAGTCCTGCGAACAACTCCTTTAGACCACGCTCGCTTACGTCACTCGTGCATGATCCAATGCTTCTGCCTTCTTTTGCTGCTGCCTTTCGTGCTCCTACATTATTCTGACAATGCCTACTTTGGTCTGTCATTGTGCATGGTAGCCACACCGTGCTACTACTGATTGAATGTCATTGTACTTGCTAGTTGAAAACTGATATTCCCAGACCATTGTTCCCGCCCTCTGACCGATTGTGACTCGTGTTAAAATATTTGGTCATGGTGAGTGACATATGCCTAGTTTGGTTGTCTTGTGTGCATAGTAGCCATATCGTGTCAGTACTTATTGAAGTTCTTTGTCCTTTCGAGTCGATACATAGGGTTCCCAAACCATTTGTTATGGTTGGTGACCGTTGACCATCCATATTGAAATTATTTGGTCATGGTCAGTGACATATGCCTGGTTTGGCTGTTTGGTGTGCATAGTAGCCACACCGTGCCACTAAGTATTTAAGTTTTTTTGTCCTTTCTAGCCGAAAAATAGGGTTCCCAAACATTTATCTCTCCCTCTGACCATATGTGACTCGTGTTATGAGTTGTCAATGTTGACCACACATGGTGGACTTCTTCGGTCATAGTCAGTGACATATGCATCCTTTGGTTGGTCACTGTGCACGCTAGCCACACCATACCACTACTTGATAAAGGACTTTGTACTTGCTAGTTGATAACTAGTGTTCCCAACCCATTTTTTCCCCCTCCAACCATCTGTGACTCGTGTTATGAGTTTTCAACGTTGACCACACACCGTGAAATTCTTTTGGTCATGGTTAGTGACATATACCTACTTTGGTTTGTCACCGTACACGGTTACCACGCCATGTCACTACTTTGTGACGGTCTTTGTGCTTTCTAGTTGAATACTAGTCTTCCCAACCCATTGTTACTCCCCTCTAACTATCTGTGACTGGTGTTGTGAGTTGTCAACATTGACCGCATGGAGTTAAATTCTTTGGTAATGGTCAGTGACATATGCATACTTTGGTTGGTCACTGTGCATTGTAGCCACACTGTGCTACTACATCTGGAAGGTAATTATAAATGCTAGTCGATAACTAATATTCACAAACCACTGTATTTCACTATGACCATTTGTGACTCATCTTATGAGTTGTTAACGTTTACCACACATAGTGACATTCTTTGTTAATGGTCAGTGACATATGCCTACTTTGGTTGGTCATCGTGCATGGTAACCACACCGTGCCACAACTTATTAAAGGTCATTGTGCTTGCCAGTTGATACCTGGCGTTCCCAAACCATTGTTTCCCCCTATGACCATTTGTGACTCGTAATATGAGCTGTCAACGTTGACCACACACAGCGGATCTCTTTGGTAAAAGGCCGTACATATGCCTTCTTTGGTCAGTCATTGTGCATGGTAGCCACACTGTGCTACTACTGATTGAAGGTCGTTGTACTTGCTAGTTGAGAACTGATATTCTCAGACCATTGTTTCCCCCTCTGACCGTTTGTGACTCGTGTTATGGTTGGTGAACGTTCACCACCCATATTGAAATTCTTTGGTCATGGTCAGTAACATATGCCTAGTTTGGTTGCTTTTTGTGCATAGTAGCCACGCCGTGCCACTACGTATTGAAGTTCTTTGTCCTTTCTAGTCGATACATAGGGTTCTCAAACCATTGTCTCTCCCTCTGACCATTTGTGACTCGTGTTATGAGTTGTCAATGTTGACCACAAAGTGGAATTATTCAGTCATAGTCAATGACGTATGCATCCCTTGGTTGGTCATTGTGCACGCTAGCCACACCGTGCCACTACTTGTTGAAGGTATTCGTACTTGCTAGTTGATAACTAGTGTTCCCAACCCATTGTTTCCCCCTCTGACCATTTGTGACTCGTGTTATGGGTTGTGAACGTTGACCACCCATGTTGAAATTCTGTGGTCATGGTCAGTGACATATGCCTACTTTGGTTTGTCACTGTACATGGCTACCACGCATTGTCACTATGTATTGAAGGTCTTTGTGCTTTCTACTTGATAGCTAGTCTTCCCAAACCATTATTCCCCACCTCTGTCTATCTGTGGCTCGTGTTATGAGTTGTCAATGTTGACCACACATAGTGGACTTATTTAGTCATAGTTAGTGACACATGAATCCTTTGGTTTGTCACTGTGCATGCTAGCCACACCGTGCCACTACATATTGAAGGTATTTGTAGTTGCTAGTCAATAGCCAGTATCCACAAACCATTATCTTCCACTCTGACCATTTGTGACTCGTGTTTTGAGTTGTCAAGGCTTACCACACATAGTGACATTATTTGGTCATGGTCAGTGACATATGCCTACTTTGGTTGGTCGTCGTGCATGGTATCCACACCTTGCCACAACTGATTGAAGGTCGTTGTGCTTGCTAGTTGATACTTGGTGTTCCAAAACCACTGTTTCCTCCCTCTCACCATTTGTGACTCGTATTATGAGTTGACAACGTTGACCACACAGAGCGGATTTCTTTGGTCAAAGGCAGAACATGTGTCTACTTTGGTCGGTGATTGTGCATTGTAGCCACACTGTGCTACTACTGATTGAAAGTTGTTGTACTTGCTAGTCGATAACTGATTTTTCCAGACCATTGCTTCCCCCTCTGGCCGTTTGTGACTCGTATTATGAGTTGACAACGTTGACCACACAGAGCGGATTTCTTTGGTCAAAGGCAGAACATGTGTCTACTTTGGTCGGTGATTGTGCATTGTAGCCACACTGTGCAACTACTGATTGAAAGTTGTTGTACTTGCTAGTCGATAACTGATATTTCCATACCATTGTTTCCCCCTCTCACCATTTGTGACTCGTATTATGATTTGATAATGTTGACCACACAGAGCGGATTTCTTTGGTCAAAGGCAGAACATGTGTCTACTTTGGTCGGTGATTGTGCATTGTAGCCACACTGTGCTACTACTGATTGAAAGTTGTTGTACTTGCTAGTCGATAACTGATATTTCCAGACCATTGCTTCCCCCCCTGTGACTCGTGTTATGGTTGGTGAACGTAGACCACCCATCTTGAAATTCTTTGGTCATGGTCAGTGGATTATGCCTAGTTTGGTTGTTTGTGTGCATAGTAGCCACACCGTGCCACTACGTATTGAAGTTCTTTGTCCTTTTTAGTCGAAATATATGGTTCCCAGACCATTGTCTCTCCATCTGACCATTTGTGACTTGTGTGATGAGTTGTCAATGTTGACCACACACATCGGCCTTCCTCGGTCAGAGTTAGTGACGTATGCATCCTTTGGTTGGTCACCGTGCATGCTGGCCACACCGTGCCACTACTTGTTGAAGGTCTTTGTACTTGCTAGTTGATAACTAGTGTTCCCAACCCATTGTTTCCTCCTCTGACCATTTGTGACTCGTGTTATGAGTTTTCAACGTTGACCACACATTGTGAAATTCTTGTGGTCATGGATAGTGACATATGCCTACTTTTCTTTGTCACTATACATGGTTACCACGCCGTGTCACTACATATTGCATGTCTTTGTGCTTTCTAGTTGATAGCTATTCTTCCCAGACCATTGTTACCCCCTCTGACTATCTCTCACTCGTGTTGTGAGTTGTCAACATTGACCACGTGATGTGAAATTCTTTGGTCATGGTTAGTGACATGTGCATACTTTGGTTGGTCACTGTGCATTGTAGCCACACTGTACCACTACATTTTGAAGGTATTTGTACTTGCTAGTCGATAACTAGTATTCACAAACCAATATCTTCCCCTCTGAACACTTCTGACTCGTGTTATGAGTTGTCAAAGTTTACCACACGTAGTGACATTCTTTGGTCATGGTCAGTGACATATGCCTACTTTGGTTGGTCATCGTGTTGGGTATCCACACCGTGCAACAACCTATTGGAGGTCCTCGTACTTGCTAGTTGATACCTGGTGTTCCCAAACCATTTTTCCCCCTCTGACCATTTGTGACTCGTATTATGAGTTGTCAACGTTGACCACACACAGCAGATTTCTTTGGTGAAGGGCAGTACATATGCTTACTTTGGTCGGTCATTGTGCATGGTAGCCACACCGTGCTACTACTGATTGAAGGTTGTTGTACTTGCTAGTTGAGAACTGATATTCCCAGACCATTGTTCCCCCCTCTGACCGTTTGTGACTTGTGTTATCGTTGCTGAACGTTGACCACCCATATTGAAATTCTTTGGTCATGTTCAGTGACATATGCCTTGTTTGGTTGTTTGGTGTGCAAAGTAGCCACATCGTGCCACTGCGTATTCAAGTCCTTTGTTCTTTCTAGTCGATACATAGGGTTCCCAAACCATTGTCTCTCCCTCTGACCATTTGTGACTCATGTTATGAGTTGTCAATGTTGACCACACAAAGTGGAATTTTTCGGTCATAGTCAGTGACACATGCATCATTTGGTTGGTCAGTGTGCGCGCTAGCCACACCGTGCCACTACGTGTTGAAGGTCTTTGTACTTGCTAGCTGATAACTAGTGTTCCAAACCCATTGTTTCCCGTTCTGACCATTTGTGACTCGTGTTATGAGTTCTCAACGTTGACCATACAATGTGAATTTCTTATCGTCATGGCAGTGACATATGCCTCCTCTGGTTTGTCACTGTACATGGTTACCACGCCGTGTCACTACGTATTGAATGTCTTTGTGCTTTCTAGTTGATAGCTAGTCTTCCCAATCCATTGTTATCCCCTCTGACTATCCGTGAATTGTGTTGTGAGTTGTCAACATTGACCACATGAAGTGAAATTATTTCTTCATGGTTAGTGACACATGCATACATTGGTTTGTCACTATGCAGTGTAGCCACACCTTGCCACTACATATGGAAGGTATTTGTACTTGCTAGTCGATAACTTGTATTCACAAACCATTATCTTCCACTTTGACCACTTGTGACTCGTGTTATGAGTTGTCAAAGTTTACCACACATAGTGACATTCTTTGGTTTTGGTCAGTGACATATGCCTACTTTGGTTGGTCATTGTACATGGTATTCACACCGTGCCACAACTTATTGAAGGTCCTTGTGCTTGCTAGTTGATACATGGTGTCCCCAAATCATTGTTTCCCCCTCTGACCATTTGTGACTCGTATTATGAGTTTTCAACGTTGACCACACACAGCGGATTTCTTTGGTCAACGGCAGTACATATGCCTACTTTGGTCGGTCAGTGTGCATGGTAGCCACACTGTGCTACTACTGATTGAAGGTCGTTGTACTTGCTGGTTGAGAACCGATACTCCCAGACCATTGTTTACCCCTCTGACAGTTTGTGAGTCGTGCTATGGTTCGTGAACGTTGACCACCCATATTGAAATTCTTTGGTCATGGTCAGTGACATATGCCTAGTTTGGTTGTTTGGTGTGCATAGTAGCCACATCATGCCACTACGTATTGAAGTTCTTAGTCCTTTCTAGTCGATACATAGGGTTCTTGAACCATTGTCTCTCCCTCTGACCATTTGTGACTCGTGTTATGAGTTGTAAATGTTGACCACACATAGTGGACTTCTTCGGTCATAGTCAGTGACGTTTGCATCCTTTGGTTGGTCACTGTGTACGCTATCCACACCGTGCCACTACTTGTTGAAGGTCTTTGTACTTGCTAGTTGATAACTAGTGTTCCCAACCCATTGTTTCCCCCTCTGACCATTTGTGACTCGTGTTATGGGTTGTGAACGTTGACCACCCGTATTGAAATCAATTGGTCATGGTCAGTGACATATGCCTAGTTTGGTTTGTCACTGTACATGGTTACCACGCCGTGTCACTACGTATTGAAGGTCTTTCTGCTTTCTAGTTGATAGCTAGTCTTCCCAAACCATTGTTACCCCATCAGACTAGCTGTGACTCGTGTTGTGAGTTGTCAACGTTGATCATATGAAGTGAAATTCTTTGGTCATGTTCAGTGACATATGCATACTTTGGTTGGTCACTGTGCATTGTACCTACGCTGTGCCACTACGTATTGAAGGTATTTGTGTTACATATTGCCCCGTGCCATGCCCTGGAGATGCCGTTTTCATGGCGATGGCTCCAGCTCCTTGTATAGTGCATGTGTTTATGCATGGATGAATGTTTTTGAAACTAGAGGATAAGCTGGACCAGCTGCAATTTGAATCGCAGCAATTGGCTACGAATTGAGGGATGTATGGTCTTTCAAAGTTGGGAGGTGGTGCTGGCCGTCCGGCTTTGGACGGCAGACTTGGAACAGGCTGGAAAATTGATCTGGCGGTGACCAGTTCGACTCCCATCATGCACACCATGGCCGAGGCGCCCCTTGGGGGATGCTAGCAGAAATATCCCATGGTTCATTTGAGCCATGTGTGCTTTGGAATGGCGGTCTAATGCTTCATTGGGATCCAGGGCGCTTCGGGTGCCCGTCACTCACGCTAGTGCTCTGTGATGCACTCCGAATCCCGTATCGGGCGCTACGGTGGTCCAAATCGTACGCGTTTTAGTGCGTTGGAAAGATTGTGACTAGCCCTATAACTTTTCTGACGTGGTCCGTGTCCAGTTATCCACTCTAAATTGATCCATAGCCTTTCGAACTTTGGGTGTTGCTGAATTCCGTCAGAACCCGGCTCACATAGTGTGTGGCGACCAGAAAGTACACACTTCGTCTAAGACTGCCGCCCAAAAGAGTTGTGAACCTCAGGAAGTGGTCAGGCCACGTTGGAACCACATTTCCAACAAAGGGTTATGGGCCCATAGCCCTGACCGGTCCCAAACGTTCACGGCTTCCACGGCGGACAGGAGGAGCGTCTCGAACAACCTCGCTGTCAACGTCTGACGACCCAGGTAGCAGAAGCGCAACATGGCACTGAGAACGGAGTCGCATCTGATCCAGAAGTATGCGGGTGGCCCTGGCTTTGGGCTGTGGAGGTGGCACTTTTAGATCTACCTCGCACACAAGGGGCTACTCGATGTGATGAGGGGCACGGAGGTTCTCGACGATAAGACTACGACAGACGAAGAGAAGGAGGCCTGTGCAAAGAAAAACACCGAGACGCTCATGCTCTTGCTGTCGGCTACTGCCGAGAACTAGTGGGGCTACTTCCAAGGCAGCGCATTGGCTGCCGAGGCATGGAAAAAGCTTTGCACCATCCATCAATTGACGTCGCTTGCAAACCGGATCTTCACGATGAAGCGGCTTCTAATGGTGAGGATCGAGGAGGGCGAGGACATTCTTGCCGCCATGCAGCAGACTGAGTCGCTCGCCTCGCCATGTAACGATGTGGGGTGGAAGGTTGACTCTCAACTGCAGGCGATGGCTCTCCTCATGGCTCTACCTAACAGTTGGAGCCCCCTCATTACCGTCCTCGGTGGATGGGTGGAGGACAAGCTGACCTATGGCGCAGTCGGCGAGTATATCCGCAACGAGGCGCAACGTCGCAGTGGCGGCGAGGCCTCGTCGTCCTCGTTGGCCCTGGTCACCAAAACGCGTGGTGGCGGCAGTGGCGGCAAGGGAGGCAGCAGAAAGAGTGGCGGCAAGAAGGGCGTCAAGAAAGGTGCGTGCCACAATTGTGGCAAGGAGGGCCATTGGGCCCGCGAGTGTCCACAGGAGGCAAAAGCCGGTGGCAAGGACGCCAAAGGCAAGAAGGCGCTCCTCAACGGCACCACAAACCACAACCTCAAAGGGGCCAACAGGCGGTGCCTGGATTCCGGCACCGAGGAGCACACCCAGGTCGAGCAGGTGGGATTTGTCTGCTACACAAGTTCTGCCAAGTCTATGGTGGACGCAACCGACAAAGTCGAGCCGGCGGCCGGCCAAGGAGACATTGAGGTGTACGTGAAGGTGAAAGGTAAAAAGATGTTGCGTGTCATCCATGATGTGCAACATGTCCCCGGCCTGGCTGACATTGTAAGTGTTAGTCGCTTGACGGATAAGGGATGTGAGGTGCTCTTCCGCAGGAAAGGCACAGTGGTGTGCATGGACGACGACGGCGAAGTCGTGCTGGAGGCAAAGCGCGAGGGCGGTCTCTACATCGTGGAGACAAAGGTGATCTCCGCAGCAGCAGACGCAGCAGATGTGCAAGAACGTGCCGTCAACTTGGCCAAAGGAGAGGGAGATGATCTGGAGCTCTGGCACCGGCGGATGGGGCATTCGTCGCCCGCAGTCGTGAAGGAGATGGCGAAGCGCGACATGGTCCGCGGCCTCGACATCACCGGTGCAATAGACGCGGTACCAGATGCAGCAGCGCACAAAAAGTGCGAGCCTTGCATTTTGGGTAAGGCAAGGCACAAGCCGTTCAACGAGAACGTGGGGCACACCCATGACCTGCTGGAGATCGTGCACAGTGATGTGTGCGGACCGTTCAAAACGACGTCAAAAGGCGGCACGCGGTACTTTGTCACCTTCATCGATGACTGTAGCAGAAAACTCTACGTGTACTTCATGCAGCGAAAGGGCATAGTGCTGGACCGGCTGAAGGAGTACGTCACCGCAGCGGAGAGGCAGACAGGCCGCAAGGTCAGAGCGCTACGCAGCAACAATGGCGGAGAGTACGTGGGCTACACTGAGTGGCTAAAGGAGAAGGGCATTAAGTGGGAGCACACAAATCCCTATTCGCCACAATCTAATGGCGTGGCGGAGCGAGTAAACCAGACGCTGCTCAACATGGTGCGTACGATGCTCGTGGACGCGGGATTACCGCGGAGCTTCTGGGTGGAAGCGGTGCGTACGGCAAGCTACACCATCAACCTGACCCCGACGGCGGTGCTTAAGGGGAAGAGCGGCTGGAAGACGCCGCAGGAGGTATGGAGCGGGCGCAAGCCAGGTGTGGCGTACCTGAAGGTCTTCGGGTGCAAGGCGCACGCGATGGTGCATGCGGCATAACAGCGCGATGGAAAACTAGGCCCACGCGCCAAACCGTGTCTCTTCCTTGGCTACGAGAGTGTGCTTAAGGCGTACCGGCTCTACGACGTGAGCAAGGAGGAGATCTTCAGCAGCCGTGATGTTGAGTTTGACGAGCACCAGACCTACAGCAGCAGCAGCAGTGACATCGTTGAGGTGGACTCTCCGAAGCAGGGGGGGTGGTTCCACCTCATAACCAATGAGGAGGAGCCGGCGGACGCCGACACTGACAAAGAGTATTCGGAGAGTGACGGTGCTGGGGTGCAGCAGGGCGGCGGTGCAAACGCAGGTGTCGTAGAGGCACAGGACGCAACAGCCGAAGCAGAGAAAGCCAAGGACGCAAACGGGGCTGTCGAGGAGCAGCAACAGGACCAGCCACCGGCGTCACCAAAATCACCGCGACGCAGCCGAAGGCAGCGAAATGTGGCAAAATGGTATGATGCAGCAACGGGCAGCTGGATGGGCATGGCGCGGTGCATGATGGCAGCCATAGCGTAGCCGAAACCGTGCAAGAGGCGCTTGCACGACCTGAAGCGGAGCAGTGGGACGCAGATATCAAGTCAGAGCTTGCATCCATTGCCGAGAACGACACTTGGGAGCTCGTAGATCGGCCAAAAGATGCCAAGGTCATCGGCTCCAAGTGGGTCTTCAAAACAAAGTACAAGGAGGGTACAGTGGAGAAGTACAAAGCGCGGCTGGTGGCAAAGGGGTTTGCACAACGCAAGGACGAGCACTACGACGAGACGTTTGCCCCCGTCGCCAAGTTCACGAGCATCCGGGCAATCCTCACAGTGGCAGCTGCCAAGGACATGGAGTTGCACCAAATGGACGTGAAAACTGTGTTCCTGAACGGCGTTCTCGACAAGGAGATCTTCATGGAGGTGCCGGAGGGGGTGGACGCGCCGGAGGGCAAAGTGTGCAAATTGCGCAAGTCCTTGTACGGTTTAAAAATGTCGCCAAGGTGCTGGTATCAGCAGATGGATGGATACATGGCGCAGCTTGGCTTCAAGCGCTGTGAATCTGATCACAGTGTGTACGTGCGGCGCAACAACCAGCTCCATCAGACCGTTGCACTCTATGTGGATGACCTGATTTTGTGTGCATCTGACTTGCAGGCTCTATAGCAACCGAGGGAGCTGTTGAGCAGCAGATTTCAGATGTCCAACATGGGGGAGTTGGAGTACTATCTTGGGGTGAGCATAACGCGAAACCGGAGGGCGCGCACTCTTCAGCTGGGGCAGGCCAAGTACGTTGCCAAAGTGCTGAAGCGGTACGGCATGGAGGACTGCAAACCGGTTGGCAGTCCGGTCTCCACAACATGTGACCTCAGCGCGACAATGTCGCCGTAAACAAAAGAAGAGCGGGAGGACATGGCGGGGGTGCTGTACCAATCTGCGGTGGGAAGCCTCATGTACGCCATGGTGGTGACTCGACCGGACCTTGCCTACGCGGTGGGTCAAGTGAACAGGTACGTGGCCGATCAAGGGCCACTACACTGACAGGCGGTCAAGCGCATCCTCCGCTACCTGCATGCGACGCGGCACGCGTGCCTGAGGTTCGACGGCAAGGGGAGGACCGACCCCTTGCGCCTGGTCTGCTACACGGATGCAGACTACGCCGGCGACATGGACAAGCGGAAGTCCACCTCCGGCTACGTTATTATCCTCGCAGGTGCAGCGGTCTCGTGGTACAGCAGAAAACTGGACTGCGTCGTCACCTCCACAGTGGAAGCAGAGTACATCGGGTTGGCTGAAGCGGTCAAGGAGGTGGTGTGGCTCCGCATGTTATTGGGCGAGCTCGGCGTGCCGCAATAGGAGCCTACGGTGGTACAAGAGGACAACACCGGTTCTATCTCGCTGATCAACAACCCGACGCAGCACAGGAGGACGAAACACATTGACGTGCGCTACCACTATGCACGCGACATGGTCCAAAAGGGACAGGTTGTGCTACAACATTGTAGTACAACGCATATGATCGCAGATTGCTTGACCAATGCACAGCCCAGAGATCAGCATGTCCTCAGTGTGGCAGGCCTTGGGCTTACGGGCTATGATGGGCTCAAGAGCGCTATGGAAGATGAGCAGGAGTGAGCAGGGAGACATCCGGCATGGCAGGAGCAAGGGGTAGATCGTTACATATTACCCCGTGCCATGCCCTGGAGTTGCCGTTTTCAGGGTGATGGCTCTAGATCCTTGTACAGTGCATTTTTTCATGCATGGATAAATGTTTCATATATTAGAGGACAAGCTGAACCAGCTGCAATTTTAATCGCAGCAATCGGCTAAGAATTGAGGGATTTATGGTCCGTCAATGTTGGGAGGTGGTGCTGGCCGTCCGGGTTTGGACGGCAAACTTGGAACCGGCCAAAAAATTGATCTGGCGGTGACCAGTTCGACTCCCACCACGCATACCATAGCCAAGGCGCCCCTTGGGGGATGCTAGCAGCAATATCCCATGGTTCATTGGAGCCATGTGCGCTTTGGAATGGTGGTCTGATGCTTCATTGGGGTCCAGGGCGCTTCGGGCGCCCGTCACTCACGCTAGTGCTCTGTCAGGGACAGAGAATCAATGATGCACTCCGAATCATGTATCGGGCACTACGGTTGTCCAAATTGCACGCCGTTTGGTGCATTGGAAAGCTTGTGACTAGCTCTATAAATTTGTTGACGTGGTCCATGTCCAGTGATCCACTAAAAATTGATCCCCAGCCCTTCGAACTTTGGGTGTTGCTGAATTCCGTCGGAACCCTGCTCACATAGTGTGTGGCGACCAGAAAGCACACACTTCGTCTGAGACTGCCGCCCAAAAGAGTTGTGAACCTCAGGATTTAGTCAGGCCACATTTTAATCACATTTCCAACATTTTTTACTTGCTAGTCGATAAATAGTATTCACAAACCATTATCTTCCACTCTGACCATTTGTGACTCGTGTTATGAGTTGTCAAAGTTTACATCACATTGTGACATTCTTTGGTCATGATCAGTGACATATGGCTACTTTGGTTGGTCATCGTGCATGGTATCCACACCGTGACACAAAGTATTGAAGGTCCTTGTGCTTTATAGTTGAAACCTGGTGTTCCCAACCCATTGTTTCCCCCTCTGGCCATTTGTGACTCGTATTATGAGTTGTCAACGTTGACCACACACTGCGGATTTCGTTGGTCGAAGGCACTACAGATGCCCACTTTGGTCGGTGAGTGTGCATGGTAGCCACACCGTGCTACTACTGATTGAAGGTTATTGTACTTGCTAGTTGAGACCTGATACTCCCAGACCATTGTTTCCCCCTCTGATGGTTTGTGACTCGTGTTATGGTTGGTGAACGTTGACCACCCATATTCAAATTCTTTGGTCATGGTCAGTGACATATGCCTAGTTTGGTTGTTTGGTGTGCATAGTAGCCACACCGTGCCACTACGTATTGAAGTTCTTAGTCCTTTCTAAATGATACGTAGGGTTCCCAAACCATTGTCTCTCCCTCTGACCATTTGTAACTCGTGTTATGAGTTGTCAATGTTGACCACACATAGTTGTCTTCTTCGGTCATAGTCAGTGACGTATGCATCCTTTGGTTGGTCACTGTGCACGCTTTCCATACCGTGCCACTACTTGTTGAAGGTCTTTGTATTGATGGTTGATAAGTAGTGTTCCCAACCCATTGTTTCCACCTCTGACCATTTGTGACTCGTGTTATGGGTTGTTAACGTTGACCACCCATATTGAAATTAATTGGTCATGGTCAGTGACATATGCCTAGTTTTGTTTATCACTGTACATGGTTACCACGCCGTGTCACTACATATTTAAGATGTTTCTGCTTTCTAGTTGATAGCTAGTATTCCCAAACCATTGTTACCCCATCAGACTATATATGGCTCGTGTTATGAGTTGTCAACGATGATCATATGAAGTGAAATTTTTTGGTAATGGTCAGTGGCATATGCATACTTTAGTTGGTCACTGTGCATTGTAGCCACACCGTGCCACTATGTATTGAAGGTATTTGTAATTGCTTGTCGATAAGTATATTAAAAAACCATTATCTTCCACTCTGACCATTTGTGACTCGTGTTATGAGTGGTCAAAGTTTACCACACATAGTGACATTCTTTGGTCATGGTCAGTGACATATGCCTACTTCGTTCGGTCATTGTGCATGGTCGCCATACCGTGCTACTACTGATTGAAGGTCGTTGTACTTGCTAGTTGATAAATAGTGTTCCCAACCCATTGTTCCCCCCTTTGATCATTGGTGACTCATGTTATGAGTTTCCAATGTTGACCACACACTGTCAAATTATTTTGGTCATGGGTAGTGACATATGCCTCCTTTGCTCTGTCACTGTACATGGTTACCACACCGTGTCACTACGTATTGAATGTCTTTGTGCTTTCTAGTTGATAGCTAGTCTTCCCAAACCACAATTACCCCCTCTGACCATCTGTGACTCGTGTTGTGAGTTATCAACATTGACAACATGAAGTGAAATCATTTGGTCATGGTCAGTGTTATATGCATACATTGGTTGGTCACTTGGTACTGTATCCACTCTGTGCCACTACATATGGAAGGTATTTGTACTTGCTAGTTGATAAATAGTATTCACAGACCATTATATTCCACTCTGACCATTTGTGACTCGTGTTATGAGTTGTCAAAGTTTACAACACATAGTGACATTTTTTTGGTCATGTTTAGTGACATCGGCCTACTTTGGTTGGTCATCGTGCATGGTATCCACACCATGCCACAACTTATTGAAAGTCCTTGTGCTTGCTAGTTGATACATGGTGTTCCCAAACCATTGTTTCCCCCTCTCAGCATTTGTGACTCGTATTGTGAGTTGTCAACGTTGACTACACACAGCGGATTTCTTTGGTAAAAGGCAATACTTATGCCTACCTTGGTCGGTCAGTGTGCACGGTAGCCACACCGTGCTACTACTGATTGAAGGTCGTTGTACTTGCTAGTTGAGAACTGATATTCCCAGACCATTGTTTTCCACTCTGAATGTTTGTGACGAGTGTTATGGTTGGTTAACGTTGACCACCCATATTGAAATTCTTTGGTCATGGTAAGTGACATATGCCTATTTTGGATGTCTGGTATGCATAGCAGCCACACCGTGTCACTACCTATTGAAGTTCTTTGTCCTTTCTAGTCAATACATAGGGTTCCCAAACCATTCTCTCCATCTCACCATTTGTGACTTGTGTTATGAGTTGTCAATGTTGACCACAAATAGTGGACTTCTTCGGTCATAGTCCGTGACGTATGCATCCTTTGGTTGGTCACTGTACACGCTAGCCACAATGTGCCACTACTTGTTGAAGGTATTTGTACTTGCTAGTTGATATATAGTGTTCCCGGCCCATTGTTTCCCCATCTGACCATTGGTGACTCGTGTTATGAGTTTTCAATGTTGACTACACACTGTGAAATTACTTTGGTCATGGGTAGTGACATATGCCTACTTTGGTTTGTCACTGTACATGGTTACCACACCGTGTCACTATGTATTGAATGTCTTTGTGCTTTCTAGTTGATAGCTAGTCTACCAAAACCATTGTAACCCCCTTGTGACTCGTGTTGTGAGTTGTCAACATTGACCACATGAAGTGAAATTCTTTGGACATGGTAAGTGTTATTTGCATAATCTGGTTGGTCAATATGCACTGTAGCCACACTGTGCCACCACATATGGCAGGTATTTGTACTTTCTAGTCGATAACTAGCATTCACAAACCATTAACTTCCACTCTGACCATTTGTGACTTGTGTTATGAGATGTCAAAGTTTACCACCCGTAGTCACAATCTTTTGTCATGGTCCGTGACATATGCCTACTTTGGTTGGTCATCGTGCATGGTATCCACACCGTGCCACAAATTATTGAAGGTTCTTGAGCTTGCTAGTTGATGCCTGGTGTTCCCAAACCATTGTTTCCCCCTCGTAAAATTTGTGACTCGTATTATGAGTTGTCGACGTTGACCACACACAGCGGATTTCCTGTCAAAGGCAGTACATATCCCCCCTCAGACTGTTTGTACATATTACTGATTGAATGTCGTTGTACTTGCTAGTTGATAATTGATATGCCCAGACCATTGTTTCCCCCTCAGACTGTCTGTGGCTCGTGTTATGGTTGGTGAACGTTGACCATCCATATTTAAATTTTTTGGTCATGGTCAGTGACATATGCCTAGTTTGGTTGGTTGGTGTGCTTAGTAGCCACACTGTGCCACTACGTTATGACGTTCTTTGTCCTTTCTAGTCAATGCATAGGGTTCCCAACCCATTGTCTCTCCCTGTGACCATTTGTGACTCGTGTTCTGAGTTGTCAATGTTGACCACACAAAGTGGACTTCTTCGGTTGTAGTAAGTGACATATGCATCCTTTGGTTGGTCACTGTGCACGCTAGCCACACCGTGCCACTACGTGTTGAAGGTCTTTGTACTTGCTATTTGATAAGTAGTGTTCCCAACCCATTGTTTCCCTCTCTGACCATTTGTGACTCGTGTTATGGGCTGTGAACGTTGACCACCCATATTGAAATTATTTGGTCATGGTCGGAGACATGTGCCTAGTTTGGTTTGTCACTATCCCTGGTTACCACGCCGTGTCACTACGTTTTGAAGGTCTTTGTGCTTTCTAGTTGATAGCTAGTCTTCCCAAACCTTTGTTATCCTCCTCTGACTATCTGTGACGCGCGTTGTGAGTGGTCAACGTTGACCACATGAAGTTAAATTCTTTGGTCATGGTTAGTGACATATGCTTACTTTGGTTGGTCACTGTGCATGGTAGCCACACTGTGCCACCACATATTGAAGGTATTTGTACTTGCTAGTTGATAAATAGTATTCACAAACCATTATCTTGCACTCTGACCATTTGTGACTCGTGTTATGCGTTGTCAACGTTTGCCACACATAGTGACACTATTTGGTCATGGTCAGTGACATATGCCCACCTTGGTTGATCATCGTGCATGGTATACACACCGTGCCAGAACTTCTTGATTGTCCTTGTGCTTGCTAGTTGATGCCTGGTGTTCCCAAACCATTGTTTCCCCCTCTGACCATTTGAGACTCGTATAAGGAGTTGTTAACGTTGACCACACACAGCGGATTTCTTTGGTCAAACGCAGTACATATGCCTGCTTTGGTTGGTCATTGTGCACTGTAGCCACACCGTGCTACTACTGATTGAAGGTCGTTGTACTTTGTAGTTGAAAATGGATATTCCCATACCATTGTTTCCCCCTCTGACCGTTTGTGGCTCGTGTTATGGTTGGTGAACGTTGACCACCCATATTGAAATTATTTTGTCACGATCAGTGACATGTGCCTAGTTTGGGTGTTTGGTGTGCATATTAGCCACACAGTGCCACTACGTATCGAAATTCTTTGTCCTTTCTAGCCGATATATAGGAGTTCCAAACCATTGTCTCTCCCTCTGACCATTTGTGACTCATGTTATGAGTTGTCAATGTTGACCATACATACTGGACTTCTTCGGTCATAGTCAGTGACGTATGCATCCTTTGGTTGGTCACCTTGCATGATAGCCACACCGTGCCACTACTTGTTGAAGGTCTTTGTACTTGCTAGTTGATACATGGTGTTCCCAAACCATTGTTTCTCCCTCTGACCATTTGTGACTCGCATGTTGAGTTGTCAACGTTGACCACACACAGCGGATTTCTTTGGTCAAAGGCAGTACCTATGCCTTCTGTGGTCGGTCATCGTGCATGGCAGCCACAGCTTGCTACTGCTAGTTGAATGTCATTGTACTTGGTAGTTGAGAACTGATATTCCCAAACCATTGTTTTCCCCTCGGACTGTTTGCAACTCGTGGTATGGTAGGTGAGAGTTGACCACCCATATTGAAATTCTTTGGTCATGGTCAGTGACATATGCCTGGTTTGGTTGTTTGGTGTTCATAGTAGCCACACCGTGCCACTACGTATTGAAGTTGTGTGTCCTTTCTAGTCGATACATAGGGTTCCCAAACCATTGTCTCTCCCTCACACCATTTGTGACTCGTGTTATGAGTTGTCAATGTTGACAACACATAGTGGACTTCTTGGGTCATAGTCAGTGACGTATGCATCCTTTGGTTTGTCACTGTACATGCTAGCCAAATTGTGCCACTACTTGTCGAAGTTATTTGTACTTGCTAGTTGATAACTAGAGTTCCCATCCTATTGTTTCCCTCTCTGACCATTTGTTACGCATGTTATGAGGCTTGAACGTTGACCACACATAGTGAAATTCTTTTGGTCATGGTTAGTGACATATGCCTAGTTTGGTTTGTCACTGTACATGGTTACCACGCCATGTCACTACGTATTGGAGGTCTTTGTTCTTTATATTTGATAGCTAGTGTTCCCAAACCATTGTTATCCGCCTCTAACTATCCATGACTCGTGTTGTGGGTTGTCAACGTTGACCACATGAAGTAAAGTTCGTTGGTCATGGACAGTGACATATGCATACTTTGGTTGGTCACTGTGCGTTGTAGCCACACTGTGCCACTACATATTGAAGGTATTTGTACTTTCTAGTCCATAACAAGTATTCACAAACCATTATCTTCCACTCTGACAATTGTGACTCCTGTTATTAGTTTTCAATGTTTACCACACATAATGACATTCTTTGGTCCTGGTCAGTGACATATGCCTACTTTGACTGGTCATTGTTTATGGTATCCACACCGTTGCACGACGTATTGAAGGTTCTTGTGCTTGCTGGTTGATACCTGGTTTTCCCAAACCACTGTTTCCCCTGTGACAATTTGTGACTCGTATTATGAGTTGTCAACGTTGACCACACACAGCGGATTTTTTTGGTCAAAGGTAGTACATATGCTTACTTTGGTCGGTCATCATTCATGGTAGCCACACCGTGCTACTACTGATTGAATTTTGTTGTATTTGCTAGTTGAAAACTGATAATCTCGGACCATTGTTTCCCCCTCTGACCGTTTGTGACTCGTGTTATGGTTGGTGAACGTTGACCACCCATATTGAAATTCGTTGGCCATGGTCTGTGACATATGCCTAGTTTGGTTGTTTGGTGTGCATAGTAGCCACACCGAGCCACTATGTATTGAAGTTCTTTGTCCTTTCTAGTCAACACATATGGTTCCCAAACCATTCCCTCCATCTAACCATTTGTGACTCGTGTTATGAGTTGTCAATGTTGACCACACATAGTGGACTTCTTTGGTCATAGTCAGTGACGTATTCATCCTTTGGTTGGTCACTGTGCACTCCAGCCACACCGTGCCACTACTTGTTGAAGGTCATTGTACTTGCTAGTTGATAACTAGTGTTCCCAGCCCATTGTTTCCCTATCTGACCATTTGTGACTCGTGTTATGAGTTCTCAACGTTGACCACACACTGTGAAAATCTTTTGGTCATGGTCACTGACATATGCCTAGTTTGGTTTATCTCTGTACGTGGTTACCATGCCATGTCACTGCGTATTGAAGGTCTGTGTGCTTTATAGTTGATAGCCAGTCTTCCCAAACCATTGTTCCCCCCCCCTCTGCCTATATGTGACTCGTGTTGTGAGTTGTCAACGTTGACCACATGGATTGAAATTCTTTGGTCATGGTTAGTGACGTATCCATACTTTGGTTGGTCACTGTGCATGGTAGCCACACTGTGCCACTACATATTAAAGGTATTTCTACTTGCTAGTTGATTACTAGTATTCACAAACCGTTATCTTCCACTCTGACCATTTGTGACTCCTGTTATGCGTTGTCAACGTTTACCACACATAGTGATTTTATTTGGTCATGGTCAGTGACATATGCCTACTTTGGTTGGTCATCGTGCATGCTATACACACTGTGCCACACCTTATTCAAGGTCCTTGTGCTTGCTAGTTGATACCTGGTGTTCCCAAACCATTGTTTTCCCCTCTGACCATCTGTGACTCGTATTATACGTTGTCAATGTTGACCACACACATCGGAATTATATTGTCAAAGGCAGTACATATGCCTATTTTAGTCGGTCATTGTGCATGGTAGCCACACCGTGCTACTACTGATTGAACTTTGTTGTACTTTCTGGTTGATATCCCATATTCCCAGACCATTGTTTCCCCCTCTCACCGTTTGTGACTCGTACTATGATTGGTGAATGTTGACCACACATATTGAAATTATTTGGTCATGGATGGTGACATGTTCCTAGTTTGGTTCCTTGGTGTGCATAGTAGCCACACAGTGCCACTACGTATTGAAGTTCTATGTAATTTCTAATCAATACATATAGTTTCCAAACCATTGTCTCTCCCTCTGACCATTTGTGGCTCGTGTTATGAGTTGTCAATGTTGACCACACAGATTGGACTTCTTTGGTCATAGTCAATGACGTATGCATCCTTTGGTTGGTCCCTGTGCACAATAGCCACACCGTGCCACTACTTGTTGAAAGTCTTTGTACTTGCTAGTTGATAAATAGTGTTCCCAGTCCATTGTTTCCCCCTCTGACCATTTGTGACTCATGTCATGAGTTATCAACGTTTACCACACACTGTGAAATTGTTTTGGTAATGGTTAGTGACACAAGCCTACTTTAGTTTGTCACTGTACATGGTTACCACGCCGTGTCACTACGTATTGAAGGTCCTTGTGCTTTCTAGTTGATGGATAGTCTTCCTAAACCATTGTTACCCCCTCTGACTATCTGTGAATCGTGTTGTGAGTTGTCAACATTGACCACGTGAAGTGAAGTCTTTTGGTCATGGTCAGTGAGATATGCATACCTTGGTTGGTCACTGTGCGTTGTAGCCACACTGTGCCACTACATATTGAAGGTATTTGTACTTTCTAGTTGATAACTAGTATTCAAAAACCATGATCTTCCACGCTGACCATTTGTTACTTGTGTTATGAGTTGTCAAAGTTTACCAAACATAGTGACTTTTTTGGTCATACTCAGCGACATATGCATACGTTCGTTGGTCATTCTGCATGGTATCCACACAGTGCCACAACTTATTGAAGGTCTTTGTGATTGCTAGTTGATACCTGGTGTTCCCAACCATTTTTTCCCCCTGTGACCATTTGTGACACGTATTATGATTTGTCAACGTTGAGCACAACCAGCGGATCTCTTTGGTCAACGGCTGTACATATGCCTACTTTGGTTTGTCATCGTGCATGGTAGCCACACCGTGCTACCATTGATTGAATGTCGTTGTACTTGCTAGTTGATAACTGATATTCCCAGACCATTGTTTCCCCCCTCTGACCGTTTGTGACTCGTGTTATGTCTGGTGAACGTTGACCACCCACATTGAGATTATTTGGTCATGGTCACTGACATATGCCTGGCTTGGTTATCTGATGTGCATAGTAACCACACCGTGCCACTACGTATTGAAGTTGTTTGTCCTTTATAGTCGATACATATGGTTTTCAAACCATTGTCTCTCCCTCACACCAGTTGTGACTCGTGTTATGAGTTGTCAATGTTGACCACACGTAGTGGACTTCTTCGGTCATAGTCAGTGACGTATGCATGCTTTGGTTTGTCACTGTGCATGCTAGCCACAGAATGCCACTATTTGTTGAATGTCTTTGTACTTGCTAGTTCATAACTAGTGTTCCCAGCATATTTTTTCCCTATCTGACCATTTGTTATCCGTGTTATGAGTTTTCAACGTTGACCACACACTGTGAAATTCTTTTGGTCATGGTCACTGACATATGCCTAGGTTGGTTTGTCACTATACATGGTTACCACGCTGTGTCACTACGTATTGAAGGTATTTGTGCTTTCTAGTTGATAGCTAGTCTTCCCAAACCACTGTTATCCCCCTCTGACTATGTGTGACTCGTGTTGTGAGTTGTAAACGTTGACCACGTGAAGTAAAATTATTTGGTCATGGTTAGCGACATATGCATATTTTGGCTGGTCGCTGTGCATGGTAGCCACAATGTGCCACTACATATTGAAGGTATAAGTACTTGCTAGTCGATAACTAGTATTCACAAACCATTTAATTCCACACTGACCATTTGTGACTCGTGCTATGAGTTGTCAAAATTTACCACACATAGTGACATTCTTTGGTCACAGTCTGTGACATATGCCTACTTTGGTTGGTCATCGTGCATGGTATCCACACCATGCCACAACTTATTGAAGGTCCTTCTGCTTGCTAATTGATACCTGGTATTCCCAAACCATAGTTTCCCCCGCTAAGCGTTTCTGACTTGTATTATGATTTGTCAACGTTGACCACACACAGCGGATTTCTTTGGTCAAAGGCAGTACATATGCCTACTTTGAACGGTCATCCTAGAAGGTAGCCACACAGTGCTACTACTGATTGAATGTCGTTGTACTTGCTAGTTGAGAACTGATATTCCCAGAGCATTGTTTCCCCCTCTGACCGTTTGTGGCTCGTTTTATAGTTGGTGAATTTTTACCACCCATAATGAAATTATTTGGTCATGGTCAGTGACATATGCCTGGTTTGGTTGTTTGGTGTACATAGTAGCCATACCGTGCCACTACGTATTGAAGTTGTTTGTCCTTTCTAGTTGATTCATAGGGTTCCCAAACCATTGTCTCTCCCTCACACCATTTGTGACTCGTGTTGTGAAATGTCAATGTTGACCACACATAGTGGACATCTTCGGTCATATCAGTGACGTATGCATCCTTTGGTTTGTCGCTGTGCATGCTAGCCACACCGTGCCACTACTTGTTGAAGGTCTTTGTACTTGCTAGTTGATAGCTAGTCTTCACACCCTTATGTTTCCCCCTTTGACCAGTTGTGACTCGTGTTATGAGTTTTCAACGTTGACCACACACTGTGAAATTCTTTTGGTCATGATTAGTGACATATTCCTACTTGATTACCACACCGTGTCACTACGTATTGTAGTGATTACCACACCGTGTCACTACGTATTGTAGGTCTTTAATCTTTCTAGTTGATAGCTAGTGTTCCCAAACCATTGTTACCCCCCTCTGACTATCTATCACTCGTGTTGTGAGTTGTCAACGTTGACCACATGAAGTGAAATTTGTTGGTCATGGTTAGTGGCATATGCATTCTTTGGTTGGTCACTGTGCGTAGTAGCCACACTGTGCCACTACACATTGAAGGTGTTTGTACTTGCTAGTCGATAACTAGTATTCACAAACTACTATCTTCTGCTCTGATCATTTGTGACTCGTGTTATGAGCTGTCAAGTTTACCACACATAGTGACATTCTTTGGTCCTGGTCAGTGACATATGCCTGCTTTGGTTGGTGATCGTGCATGGTATCCACACCGTGCCACACGTATTGAAGGTCCGTGTGCTTGCTAGTTGATACCTGGTGTTTCCAAACCACTGTTCCCCCCTCTGACCATTTGGGACTCGTATTATGGGTTGTCAATGTTGACTACACAAAGCGGATTTCTTTGGTCAAAGGTAGTACATATGCCTACTTTGGTCGGTCATTGTGCATGGCAGCTTTTACTGATTGAATGTCGTTGTACTTGCTAGTTGAAAACGGATATTCTCAGACCATTGTTTCCCCCTCTGACCATTTGTGACTCGTGTTATGGTTGGTGAAGGTTGACCACCCATATTGAAATTCTTTGGTCATGGTCAATGACATATGTCTGGCTTGGTTGTTTGGTGTGCATAGTAGCCACACTGTGCCACTAGGTATTGAAGTTCCTGGTCCTTTCTAGTCATTACATAGGGTTCCCAAACCATTGTTTCTCCCTCTGACCATTTGTGACTCGTGTTATGAGTTGTCAGCGTTGACCACACAAAGTGGACTTATTCGGTCATATTCAGTGACGTATGCATCCTTTGGTTGATCCCTGTGCACGTTAGCCACACCGTGCCACTGCTTGTTGAAGGTCTTTGTACTTGCTAGTTGATAACTAGTATTCCCAACCCATTGTTTCCCCCTCTGACCATTTGTGACTCGTGTTATGAGTTTTCAACGTTGACCACAAACAATGGAATTCTTCTCGTCATGGTCGGTGGCATATGCCTACTTTGGTTGGTCATTATACATGGTTACCACGCTGTGTCACTACGTATTGAAGGTCTTTGTGCTTTCTACTTGATCGATTGTGTTCCCAAACCATTGTTACCCCCCTCTGACTATCTATGAGTCGTGCTGTGAGTTGTCTATGTTGGTCATGGTCAGTGATGTATGCATACTTTGGTTGGACACTGTGCATGGTAGCCACACTGTGCCACTACATATTGAAGGTATTTGTACTTGCTTGTCGATAAATAGTATTCACAAACCATTACCTTCACTCCGACCATTTGTGAATCGTGTTATGAGTTGTCAACGTTTTCCACACATAGTGACATTATTTGGTCATGGTCAATGACACATGCCTAATTTGGTTGGTCATCGTGCATGGTATCCACATTTTGCCACAAATTATTGAAGGTCCTCGTGCTTGATAGTTATACCTGGTGTTCCCTAACCATTGTTCCCCCCTCTGACCAACTGTGACTCGTATTATGAGCTGTCAACGTTTATCACACGCAGTGGATTTATTTGGTCAAAGGCAGTACATATGCCTACTTTAGTCGGTCGTTGTGCATGGTAGCCACGCCGTGCTACTACTCATTGAAGGTCTTTGTACTTACTTGTTGAGAACTGTCATTCTCATACCATTGTTTCCCCCTCTGACCATTTGTGACTCGTGTTATGTTTGGTGACGTTGACCACCCATATTGAAATTCTTTGGTCATGGTCAGTGACATATGCCTAGTTTGGTTGTTTGGTGTGCGTAGTAACCACACAGTGCCACTACGTATTGAAGTTGTTCGTCCTTTCTAGTTGACGTATAGGGTCCCCAAACAATTGTCTGTCCATCTGACCATTTGTGACTCGTGTTATGAGTTGTCAATGTTGACCATGCATAGTGGACTTCTTCGGTCATAGTCAGTGACGTATGCATCATTTGATTGGTCACTGTCCACGCTAGCCACACCGTGCCACTACTTGTTGAAGGTCTTTGTTTTTGCTAGTTGATAACTAGAGTTCCCAACCCATTATCGCCCCTCTGACCTTTTGTGAATCGTGTTATGAGTTTTCAACGTTGACCACACACTGTGAAATTCTTCTGGTCATGGTCGGTGACATATGCCTACTTTGGTTGGTCATTATACATGGTTACGACACCGTGTCACTACGTATTGAAGGACTTTGTGCTTTCTAGTTGATAGCTAGTGTTCCCAAACCATTGTTACCCCCCTCTTACTATCTCTGACTCGTGTTGTGAGTTGTCAACGTTGACCACATGAAGTGAAATTCGTTGGTCATGGTCAGTGACATATGCATACTTTGTTTGGTCACTGTGAATGGTAGCCACACTATGCCACTACATATTGAAGGCATTTGTACTTGCCAGTCGATAACTACTATTCACAAACCATTACCTTCCACTCTGACTATTTGTGACTCGTGTTATGAGTTGTCAACGTTTACCACACATAGTGACATTATTTGGTCATGGTCAGTGACATATGCCTACTTTGGTTGGCCATCGTGCACGGTATCCACACCGTGCCACAACGTATTTAAGGTCCTTGTGCTCTCAGTTGATACCCGGTGTTTCCAAACCATTGTTTCCCCCCTCTGACCATTTGTGACTCGTATTATGAGTTGTCAACGTTGACCACACACAGCAGATGTATTTGGTCAAAGGCACTACACATGCCTACTTTGGTCGGTCATTGGGCATGGTGGCCACACCGTGCTACTACTGATTGAAGGTTGCTGTACTTGCTAGTTGAGAACTGATATTCCCAGACCATTGTTTCCGCATCTGACCGTTTGTGACTCCTGTTATGGTTGGTGAATGTTGACCACCCATGTTGAAATTTTTTGGTCATGGTCAGTGACATATTCCTAGTTTGGTTGTTTGTTGTGCATAGTAGTCACACCGTGCCACTACGTATTGAAATTCTTTGTCCTTTCTAGTCGATACATAGGGTTCCAAGACCATTGTCTCTCCCTCTGACGATTTGTGACTCGTGTTATGAGTTGTCAATGTTGACCACCCATAATGGACATCTTCGGTCATTGTCAGTGACGTATGCATCCTTTGGTTGGTCACTGTGCACGCTAGCCACACCGTGCCACTAGTTATTGAAGGTCTTTGTACTTGCTATTTGATAACTAGTGTTCCCAACCCCTTGTTTCCCCCCTGACCATTTGTGACTCATGTTATGAGTTTTCAACGTTGACCAAACACTGTGAAATTTGTTTGGTCATGGTTAGTGAAATATGCCTACTTTAGTTTGTCACTGTACATGGTTACCATGCCGTGTCACTACGTATTGAAGGCCTTTGTGCTTTCTAGTTGATAGCTAGTCTTCCCAAACCATTGTTATCTCCTCTGACAATCTGTGACTCCTGTTATGAGTTTTCAACGTTGACCACACACTGTGAAATCCATTTGGTCATGGTTGGTGACATATGCCTACTTTGGTTGGTCACAGTGCATGGTAGCCACACTGTGCCACTACATATTAAAGGTATTTGTACTTGCTAGTCGGTAACTAGTATTCACAAACCATTATCGTCCACTCTGACCATTTGTAACTCGTGTTATGAGTTGTCAAAGTTTACCACACATAGTTACGTTCTTTGGTCATGGTCAGAGACATATGCCTACTTTGCTTGGTCATCGTGCATGGTATCCATACCGTACCACAACTTATCGAAGGTCCTGGTGTTCCCAACCCATTGTTTCCCCCCTCTCACCATTTGTGACTCGAATTATGAGTTGTCAACATTGACCACACACAGCGGATTTTGTTGGTCAAAGGCAGTACATATGCGTACTTTGGTGGGTCGTTGTGCATGGTATCCACACCGTGCTACTCCTGATTGAAGGCTGTTTCACTTGCTAGTTGAAAACTGATATTCCCAGACCATTTTTTCCATCTCTGACCGTTTGTGACTCGTATTATGGTTGGTGAACGTTGACCACCCATATTGAAATTCTTTGGTCATGGTCAGTGACAGATGCCTAGTTTGGTTGTTTGGTGTGCATAGTAGCCACACCATGCCACTATGTATTGAAGTTATTTGTCCTGACTAGTCCATACATAGGGTTCCCAAACCATCGTCTCTCCCTTTAACCATTTGTGACTCGTGTTATGAGTTGTCAATGTTGACCACACATAGTGGACTCCGTTGGTCACAGTCAGTGACGTATGCATCCTATGATTGGTGACTATGCACGCTACCCACACCGTGCCACTACTTGTTTAAGGTCTTTGTACTTGCTAGTTGATTACTAGTGTTCCCAACCCATTGTTTCCCCCCTCTGACCATTTTTGACTCGTGTTATGAGTTGTCAACATTGACCACACACTGTGAAATTTGTTTGGTCATGGTTGGTGACATATGCCTACTTTGGTTGGTCATTGTACATGGTTACCACGCCGTGTCATTACATATTGAGGATCTTTGTGCTTTCTAGTTTATAGCTAGACTTCCCAAACCATTGTTAACCCCCTCTGATAATCTTTGACTCGTGTTGTGAGTTGACAACGTTGACCACATGAAGTGAAATTCTCTGATCATGGTCAGTGACATATGCATACTTTGGTTGGTCCCTGAGCATGGTAGCCACACAGTGCCACTACATATTGAAGGTCGATACTTGCTAGTCAATAACTAGTATTCACAAACCATTATCTTCCACCCTTACTATTTGTGACCCGTGTTATGAGTTGTCAAATGTTACCACACATAGTGACATTATTTGGTCATGGTCAGTGACATATGCCTACTTTAGTTGGTCATCGTGCATGGTCTCCGCACCGTGCCACAACTTACTAAAGTTCCTTGTGCTTGCTAGTTCATACCTGGTGTTCCCAAACAATGTTTTCTCCCTCTGACCATTTTGGACTTGTATTATGAGTTGTTAACGTTGACCACACAGCAGAATTCTTTGGCCAAAGGCAGTACATATTCCTACTTTGGTCGGTCATCATGCATGGTAGCCACACAGTGCTACTACTGATTGAAAGTCCTTGTACTTGCTATTTGAAAACTGATACTCCTAGACCATTGTTTCCTCCTCTGACCGTTTGTGATTCGTGTTATGGTTGGTGTACGTTGACCACCCATATTGAAATGATTTGGTCATGGTCAGTGACATGTGCCTATTTTGGTTGTTTGGTGTGCATAGTACCCACACCGTGCCACTACGTATTGAACTTCTTTGTCCTTTCTAGTCGATACGTAGGGTTCCCAAACCAGTGTCTCTGCCTCTGACCATGTGTGACTCGTGTTATGAGTTGTCAATGTTGACCATACATAGTGGACTTCTTCGGTCATAGTCAGTGACGCATGCTTCCTTTGGTTGGTCACTGTGTACGTTAGCCACACCGTGCCATTACTTGTCGAATGTCTTTGTACTTGCTAGTGTTCCCAGCCCATTGTTTCCCCCTCTGACCATTTGTGACTCGTGTTATGAGTTTTCAACCTTGGCCACACACTGTGAAATAATTTTGGTCATGGTTTGTGACGTATGCCTACTTTGGTTTGTCACTGTACATGGTTACCACGCCGTGTCACTACGTATTGATGTGATGCCAGTCGTCCGAAACCATTGTTACCCCCTCTGACTATCTGCGACTCGTGTTGTGAGTTGTCAATATTGACCACATGAAGTGAAATTCTTTGGTCATGGTCAGTGACATATGCATACTTTGGTTGGTCACTGTGCATTGTAGCCACACTGTGCCATTGCATATTGAAGGTATTTGTACTTGCTAGTCGATAACTAGTATTCACAGACCATTATCTTCCACTCTGACCATTTATGACTCGTGTTATGAGTTGTCAATGTTTACCACACATAGTGACATTGTTTGGGCATGGTCACTGACATATGCCTACTTTGGATTGTCATCGTGCATGGTATCCACACCGTGCCACAATTTATTGAAGGTCCTTGTGCTTGCTACTTGATACCTGGTGTTCCCAAACCATTGTTTCCCCCTCTTACCATTTGCGACTCGTATGATGAGTCGTCAACATTTACTACACACAGCGGATTTCTTTGGTCAAAGGCAATACATATGCCTACTTTGGTCGGTCATTGTACATGGTAGCCACACCATGCTACTATTGATCGAAGGTCGTTGTACTTGCTAGTTGAAAACTGATATTCCCACAACATTGTTTCCCCCTCTGATCGTTTCTGACTCGTGTTATGGTTGGTGAATGTTGATCACCCATATTAAAATTCTTTGGTCATGGTCAGTGACATATGCCTAGTTTGGTTGTTTGGTGTGCAAAGTTGCCACACCGTGCCTCTACGTAGTGAAGTTCTTTGTCCTTTCTAGTCGATACATAGGGTTCCCAGACCGTTGTCTCTCCCTGTGACCATCTGTGATTTGTGTTATGAGTTGTCAATGTTGACCACACATAGTGGACTTATTCGGTCATAGTCAGTGGCGTATGCTTCCTTTGGTTGGTCACTGTGCACGTTAGCCACACCGTGGCATTACTTGTTGAATGTCTTTGTACTTGCTAGTTTATCACTAGCGTTCCCAGCCCATTGTTTCCCCCTCTGACCGCTTGTGACTCGTGTTATGAGTTTTCAATGTTGGCCACACACAATGAAATTATTTTGGTCATGGTTAGTGACATATGCGTACTTTGGTTTGTCACTGTACATGGTTACCACGCTATGTCACTGCATATTGATGTGACGCCAGTCGTCCGAAACCATTGTTACCCCCTCTGACTATCTGAGACTCGTGTTCTGAGTTGTCAACATTGACCACATGAAGTGAAATTCTTTGGTCCTGGTCAGTGACATGTGCATACTTTGGTTGGTCACTGTGCATTGTAGCCACACTGTGCCATTGCGTATTGAAGGTATGTGTACTTGCTAGTCTATAACTAGTATTCACAAACCATTATCTTCCACTCTGACCATTTATGACTCGTGTTATGAGTTGTCAATGATTAACACACATAGTGACATTGTTTGGTCATAGTCACTGACATATGCCTACTTTGGTTTGTCATCGTGCATGGTATCCACACTGTGCCACAACTTATTGACGGTCCTTGTGCTTGCTAGTTGATACCTGGTGTTCCCAAACCATTGTTTCCCCCTCTAACCATTTGTGACTCGTATGATGAGTCGTCAACGTTGACCACACACGGCAGATTTCTTTGGTCAAAGGCAATACATATGCCTACTTTGGTCGGTCATTGTGCATGGTATCCACAACGTGCTACTACTGATTGAAGGTCGTTGTACTTGCTAATTGAGAACTGATATTCCCACAACATTGTTTCCCCCTCTGACCGTTTGTGACTCGTGTTATGGTTCGTGAATGCTGACCACCCATATTGAAATTCTTTGGTCATGCTCAGTGTCATATGCCTAGTTTGGTTGTTTGGTGTGCAAAGTAGCCACACCGTGCCACTATTGCCATTCATCTACATTCCGCAACTGCTGCCATCCTGATCTCCTCATGCCGCTAAGATCATGTTGACATTTGAATGCACTTCTTCTCCGTCAGAAGTGCTTCCTCCTTTCCAGGACGACTACCCGGACTAATAATACGATGACTACTTATATCCAGGTGATCCGCTCTCCTCGTCTTAAGACTCCTCAGCTGAAGCCTCTCTTGACCCTGTTGCTGCCATGGTTCTTCTCCTCTTCTTCGACACACCAGTATTCTCCCGCGGAGAACAAAACAAGTTCATGCTCCTCAACTATGGCATCTCCATCGGTTGTTCCATCCCGAAGCAGACAAGTACTTCCTCGGTCACCGCACCTCCGTCACCGTAGAACAAGCCTCCCTCCACCGATGAACCAGCATCACTCCCGCCCTCATTGCCTCCTGCTGACAAGACCATAGCTCGCTACATCCCACCTCCGAAATGCATGCAGTTACCCAGCAATGCATCGGCTTCAGCTCCACTTGTTCCCTCCAATTCCTCTGACTCCAATGTTTCCTATGGGAAACCAGCACTCTTAGACGTACTCGCTTCAATTCCTACTGACAAGCTCCTCTTCGTACCTTCATCCGCTCTGCCAAGTCCTCCCACTGACATCTCCCCATCAAAAGTACCAGCTCAACCTCCTGCTCCAACAGTTCATCCTGGTTTTTCTTAGCATGCATCCCCTCTCCCAGCATCACAAACTGACACACTCCACTCAACTCCTTCAGCAGTTTCTCTTATCTTAGCCAACTTGTCCTCCTGCAGTAAGCCAACTTGTCTTGCGCCTCCATAGCCATCTGACTCCCCCGAATATCCATTGCTTCCAGTCGCTGAAATCTCAGCAATTGCGCGAGTACTACTGCCAGCCCATCTGCCATCCACAGCACGCTCAAGCTCGACCTCTCCTGTGCCTCAGTTATTGTCCTTCTGTATACCGCCCCTCAACTCTCCCACCACCTGCTACCTTGAACTCTCTGCATTGATGGCATGTCTGCTACTAGCATCATCATCTCTGCCAACGTCACTTTAGTCTTTTTTCCTTCCCCCAGCTCTCCGAAGCACCTCGCCTCTACCTCAAACTTCACCCTTCTCTAACTCTATCGCAATTGCCCAGCTGCTGTCACTAGCCTTTCACCCTCCCTCTGAGCTCAGCTCTGACTCAACTCTCCCCTTGCACCTGCACACACAGCATCCGACAGCATGGATGCATGAACTCACTCCTCCAGCTGCTTTTTCTCTCTCTCCTACAGTTTCTCTGCATCATGCAGAAGGATTCCAACCTCATCTCCTCTGGTGAACCACCCAGCAGCAGCCCTTCCCATCTTCCCTTCGGGACACAACCTACTGCCGCTCAATCTCCTCATCCTCTCTGGACGACTGAAAAGCAATTGGCCTCCTTCTTTACTTCTTTCTTGCAAGCCATGTGATCTTGAGGGGGGGGCTGTCGGAATCTTGATCAAGAATCACACGGTTCAACCGGGATCTTCCCTGTCTCCCTGGCGCCATCCAACTCTCCCCTGGACACCCGATCAGCGGGAACTGGAAAAGCCTGTCCTGTCCCGGTTCACCTCCCGTTTCCTGCCGCCTGGACGGCTCAGATGGCATGACCAATCCGACTTCTCCTGTCTGACCGTCAGACCGTCCAAACCCACCACGACCAACGCCAATGGACCTTTGATGCCACGTAACGACCTTCAAGATGTGCCGACAACTGTCCTGCTCCCTGGCCCGTTTGTCGTGGCTACAACCAAGGCTCTGCGGAAGAAGCACGTCCTCCACTCAAACTGGGAGAACTCCCAAGAGCACAAGATCATGCGGAGCCGCACCGCACCTCCGCACCGCACAGACACAGAATCAGCAGCAGCTGCACAATGGCGGCTGCGGCTTCACATCTGGCACCGCCCGCCCTTATGGATGCAGGGACCTGTACTCTAGCTTTAGGACCAGCTAGTACTAATAGCAGGAGGACCCCTGTATTCTATTGCCTCAATAAATTCCTCCTCAGTTTCTTTCATCATCATTTCCTCATTGCTTCGGTTCAATTGCCATTAATTTCCTCATGGCTTTCATTGCTCCAATCGTTGCTTCCGCTCAATCATCTATCACTTCCGCACAGTGATTTGGGCCCTCGGTCCCTCGCTTGCACTCAGGCCTCAAGCCCTCATTCAGTTGTACCTCACAACTGATCCTCAACGCTGGTGTCTGCTCATCATACGCTTGCCTCAATCCTGGGAGCAGTCACTCGTTGCAGTGCCCAAACCGCGGTGACCTACTGCCCGCGCTTCGGTTTCCAACCTTCCTTAAACTGCTGAAGTGCCGCTCTTTATCACTCATCCTCAGCGCTTTGTCACTTCTCCTCCTCGCGCTTCCTTCTATTGCCTCCACGCTTCTACTCCTGCCGTGACGTCATCCTCCGTCAGCACTCCACACCTTCGTGGCAGCTTCCGCGCCACTTGTTTCTCTGTTCCCCTGCATGTTCCGCTGCTCCAATTTTCATGACACAGGGTTCCCAAACCATTGTCTCTCCCTCTGACCATTTGTAGCCCGTGTTATGATTTGTCAATGTTGACCACACATAGTGGACTTCTTCGGTCACAGTCAGTGATGTATGCATCATTGACTGGTCAGTGTGCACACCGGGCAACTACTTGTTGGTCTTTGTACTTGCTAGTTGATAACTAGTGTTCCCAACCCATTGTTTCCCCCTCTGACCATTTGTGACTCGTGTTATGAGTTTTCAACGTTGACCACACAGTGTGAAATTCTTCTGGTCATGGTCGATGACATATGCCTACTTTGGCTGGTCATTGTACATGGTTACCACGCCATGTCACTACGTATTGAAGGTCTTTGTGCTTTCTAGTTGATAGCTACAGTTCCCAAACCATTGTTACCACCTCAGACTATCTGTGACTCTTGTCGTGAGCTGTCAATGTTGACCAAATGAAGTGAAATTCTTTGGTCTTGATTAGTGACATATGCATACTTTGGGTGGTCACTGTGCATTGTAGCCACTGTGCCACTACATATTGAAGGTATTTGTACTTGCTAGTCGATAACTAGTATTCAGATACCATTATCTTCCACTCCAACCATTTGTGACTCGTGTTATGAGTTGCCAACGTTTACCACACATAGTGACATTCTCTGGTCATGGTCGGTGTCATATGCCTGTTTGGTTGGTCATCGTGCATGGGATCCACACCGTTCCAGAACTTATAGGAGGTCCTTATGCTTGCTAGTTCATACCTGATGTTCCAAAACCATTCTTTCCCCCTCTGACCATTTGTGACTCGTAATATGAGTTGTCAACGTTGGGGTCCCAACCCATTGTCCCCCCCTATGACCATTTGTGACTTGTGTTATGGGTTGTGAACATTGACCACACATATTGAAATTCTTTGGTCATGGTCAGTGACATATGCCTAGTTTGGTTTGTCACTGTACATGGTTACCACGCCGTGTCACTACGTATTGAAGGTCTTTGTGCTTTCTAGTTGATAGCTAGTCTTCCCAAACCATTGTTACCCCCTCTGACTATTTGTGACTCGTGTCGTGAGTTGTCAACGTTGACCACATGAAGAGAATTCTTTGGTCATGGTCAGTGACATATGCATACTTTGGTTGGTCACTGTGCGTTGTAGCCATACTGTGCCACTACATGTTGATTTTGTTTTTTGTTTTTTGGGTTTTTAAGATGGTCCAGGCAGAAAATCCCTCCCACCGGGTTCCCTTCCGGAAGCTGCTACCTTGGTGACTGTCTGATCCGCTCAGTTTGGGTCCGATTCGGCGTCGGCGTGTTCGGCGACCGAGGTTCAATCCTAGATGGGTTTGCCTCGGTCACGTCATTCGGCTCTCGCCATTCTCTTCACCTCGCGTCACGAGCCATACATGTTGAAGGTATTTGTACTTGCTAGTCGATAACTAGTATTCACAAACCATTATCTTCCACTCTGACCATTCGTGACTCGTGTTATGTGTTGTCAAAGTTTACCACACATTTTGACGTTATTTTGGTCATGGTTAGTGACATATGCCTGCTTTGGTTGGTCATCGTGCATGGTATCCACACCGTGCCAAAACGTATTTAAGGTCTTCGTGCTTGCTAGTTGATACCTGGTGTTCCCAAACCATTGGTTCCCCCTCTAACCATGTGTGACTCGTATTATGAGATGTCAACGTTGACCACACACAGTGGATTTCTTTGGTCAAAGGCAGTACATCTGCCTATTTTAGTCGGTCATTGTGCATGGTAGCCACACTGTGCTACTACTGATTGAAGGTGGTTGTACTTGCTAGTTGAGAATTGATATTCCCAGACCAGTTTCCCCCCCCCCCTCTGACCATCTGTGACTCGTGTTATGGTTGGTGAACGTTGACCACCCATATTGAAACTCTCTGGTCATGGTTAGTGACATATGCCTAGTTTGGTTGTTTGGTGTGCATAGTAGCCACACCGTGCCACTACGTATTGAAGTTCTTTGTCCTTTCTAGTCGAGACATATGGTTCCCAACCCATTGTCTCTCCCTCTGACCATGAGTGACTCGTGTCATGACTTGTCAATGTTGACCACACATAGTGGAGTTCTCTGGTCGTAGCCAGTGACGTATGCATCCTCTGGTTGGTCACTGTGCACGCTAGCCACACCGTGCCACTCCTTGCTGAAGGTCTTTGTACTTGCTACTTGATAACCAGTGTTCCCAACCCGCTGTTTTCCCCTCTGGCCATTTGTGACTCGTGTTATGAGTTTTCAATGTTTACCACACACTGTGAATTCTCTTTGGTCAAGGTAAGTGACATATGCCTACTTTGGGTTGTCACTATACATGGTTACCACACCGTGTCACTACGTATCAAAGGTCTCTGTACTGTCTAGTTGATAGCTAGTCTTCCCAAACCATTGTTACCCCTCTGACTATATGTGACTCATGTTGTGAGTTCTCATTATTGACCACATGAAGTGAAATGATGTGGTCATGGGCAGTGACATATTCATATTTTGGTTAGCCACTGTACATTGTAGCCACACTGTGCCAATACATAATGAAGATATTTGTACTTGCTATTCAATAACTAGTATTCACAAATCATTATCTTCCACTTTGACCATTTGTGACTCGTGTTATGAGTTGTCAACGTTTACCACACATGGTGACATTCTTTGGTGATCGTCATTGACATATGCCTACTTTGGTTGGTCATCGTGCATGGTATTCACACTGTGCCACAACATATTGAAGGTCCTTGTGCTTGCTACTTGATACCTGGTGTTCCCAAACCATTGTTTCTCCCTCTGACCATTTGTGACTCATATTATGACTTGTCATCGTTGACCACACACAGCGGATTTCTTTGGTCAAAGGAAGTACATATGCCTACTTTGGTCGATCATTTTCCATGGTAGCCACACCATGCCACTACTGATTGAAGGTAGTTGTACTTGCTAGTTGATAACTCATAGTCCCACACCATTGTTTCCCCCTCTGACTATTTGTGACTCGTGTTATGGTTGGTGAACGTTGACCACCCATATTGAAATTCTTTGGCCATGGTCAGTGACATATGCCTAGTTTGGTTGTTTGGTGTGCATTGTAGCCACACCGTGCCACTACGTATTGAAGTTCTCTGTCCTTTCTAGTGAATACATAGGGTTTCCAAACCATTGTCTCTCCCTCTGACCATTTGTGACTCGGCCTTGGTTTTTGTCACCCGGCATTGGTTTATGTGACCCGGCTTTGGTTTCTGTGACCCGGCTTTGGTTTTTGTGACCCGGCTTTGGTTCATGTGACCCGGCTTTGGTTTCTATGACCCGGCTTTGGTTTTGTGACCCGGCTTTGGTTTTTTGTGACATGGCTTTGGTTTTCGGGACCTGGCTTTGGTTTCTGTGATCTGGCTTTGGTTTTTGTGACCCCGCTTTGGTTTATGTGACCCCACTTTGGTTTCTATGACCTGGCTTTGGTTTCTGTGACCCGGCTTTGCATCTGTGACCTTGCTTTGGTTGTTGTGACCCGGCTTATGTTTCTGTGAGCCGGCTTTGGATTCTGTGACCCGGCTTTGGTTCTATGACCCAGCTTTGGTTTCTATGACCATGATTTGGTTTCTGTGCTCCGGCTTTGGTTCGTTGACCCAGCTTTGGTTTCCGTGACCCGGCTTTGGTTTCTGTGATTTGGCTTTGGTTTATGTGACCCGGCCTTGGTTTCTGTGCCCCGGCTTTGGTTTGTGTGACCCGGCTTTGGTTTCTATGACCCGGTTTTGGTTTCTGTGACCTGGCTTTGGTTTCCGTGACTTGGCTTTGGTTTCTGTGACCCGGCTTTGGCTTCTGTGATTCGGCTTTGGTTTCTGTGACCCGGCTTTGGTTTTTGTGTCCCGACTTTGGTTTCTTTGACCCATCTTTGGTTTCTATGACCGGACTTTGGTTTCCATGACCCGGTTTTTGTTTCTCTGACCTGGCTTTGGTTTCTGGGACCCTACTTTGGTGTTTGTGACCCGGCTTTGCTTTCTGTGACCCGGCTTTGCTTTCCGTTACTCGGCTTTTGTTTCTGTGACCTGGTTTTGGTTTTTGTGACCTGGCTTTGGTTGCTGTGACCCGGCTTTGGTTACTGTGACCCGGCTTTGGTTTCAATGACCCGGCTTTTGTTTATCTGATCCAGCTTTGGTTTCTGTGACCCGGCTTTGATTTATGTGACCCGGCTTTGGTTTTTGTGACCCGGCTTTGGTTTATGTGACCCGGCTTTGGGTACTGTGACCCAGCTTTGGTTACTGTGATCCGGCTTTTGGTTTCTGTGATCCGGGCTTTGGTTTCTGTGACCCAGCTTTAGTTTTTGTGGTGAGGCTTTGGTTTTTGTGACCCGGCTTTGGTTTCTGTGACCCGGCTGTGGTTTTTGTGATCCGGGTTTGGTTTATGTGACCCGACTTTGGTTTCTATGACCCAGCTTTGGTTTCAATGACCCGGCTTTGGTTACTGTGACCCGGCTTTGGTGTTTGTGACGCGGCTTTGGTCTCAGACCTGGCTTTGGTTTTTGTGACCGGGCTTTGGTTTCCGTGACCTGGCTTTGGTTACTATAACCCCGCTTTGGTTTTTGTGATCCAGCTTTGGTTTATGTGACCCAACTATGGTTTCTGTGACCCGGCTTTGGTTTCTGTGACCCGGTTTTAGTTTCTGTGACCCGGCTTTGGTTTCTCTGACCCGGCTTTGGTTTCTGTGACCCGGCTTTGGTTTATGTGACCCGGCTTTGGATTCTTTAATCCGGCTTCGGTTTCTGTGACCCGTCTTTGGTTTCTGTGACCCGGCTTTGGTTTCCGTGACCTGGCTTTGGTTACTATGACCCCGCTTTGGTTTTTGTGATCCAGCTTTGGTTTATGTGACCCAGCTTTGGTTTCTGTGATCCGGCTTCGGTTTCTGTGACCCGTCTTTGGTTTCTGTGACCCGGGTTTGGTTTTTGTGACCCGGCATTGGTTTATGTGACCCGGCTTTCGTTTCTGTGACCCGGCTTTGGTTTGTGTGACCCGGCTTTGGTTTATGTGACCCGGCTTTTTTTCTCGTGACCCGGCCTTGGTTTCAGTGACCCGACTTTGGTTGATGTGACCTGGCTATGGTTTATGTGAACCAGCTTTGGTTTCTGTGACCCGGCTTTTGTTTCTCTGACCTGGCTTTGGGTTCTGTGACCCGGCGTTGGTTTGTGTGACCCGGCTTTGCTTTCTGTTTCCCGGCTTTGTTTTCTGTGACTCGGCTTTGGTTTCTGTGTACCAGCTTTGGTTGCTGATAGCCGGCTTTGGTTTCTGTAACCAGCATTGGTTTCTGTGACCCTGTCTAGTTTTTGTGACCCGGCGTTCCTTTCTGTGACCCAGCTTTGGTTTCTCTGACCTGGCTTTTGTTCGTGTGGCCCAACTTTGGTTTCTTTGATGCGGCTTTGGATTATCCAGCTTTGGTTTCTTTGACCCGGCTTTGGTTTCTGTGACCCGTCTTTGGTTTCTATGACCCGGCTTTCGTTTCTGTGGCCCGGCTTTGGTTTCTTTGACTCGGCTTTGGTTTATGTGACCCGTCTTTGGTTTCTGTGACCCGGCTTTGGTTTCTTTGACCCGGCGTTGGTTTCTGTGACCCGGCTTTGGTTTCTGTGACCCGGCTTTGGTTTCTGGGACCCGGCTTTGGTTTCTATGATCCGGCGTTGGTTTTTGTGACCCGGCTTTTGTTTGTGTGACCCTGCTTTGCCTTCTGTGATCCGGCTTTGTGCGATCCGGCTTTGGTTTCTATGACCCAACTTTGGTTTTTGTGACCCGACTTTGGTTTCTGTGACCCGACTTTGGTTTCTGTGATCCTACTTCGATTTCTGTGACCCGGCTTTCGTTTCCGTGACCCCGCTTTGGTTTCTGTGATCCATCTTTGGTTTCAATGACCCGGTTTGGTTTCTATGACCCGGTTTTGGTTTATGTGGCCCGGCTTTGATTTCTGCGACCCGGCTTTGGTTTTTGTGACCCGGCTTTGGTTTCTGTGACCTAGCTTGGTTTTTGTGACCCAACATTGGTTTCTGTGACCCGACATTGGTTTCTGTGACCCGTTTTGGTTTATGTGACCGGCTTAGGTTTGTGTGACCCAGTTTTGGCTTCTGTGACCAGGCTTTGGTTTGTGTGACCCGGCTTTGGTTTCTATGACCCGGCTTTGGTTTCTGTGACCCGGCTTTGATATTTGTGACCCGGCTTTGGTTTCTGTGACCCGGCTTTGGTTTCTGTGACCCGGCTTTGGTTTCTGTGTCCCGTCTTGGTTTCTGTGACCCGGCTTTGGTTTTGTGACCCGGCATTGGTTTTTGTGACCCGACTTTGGTCTCTGTGACACGGCTTTGGTTTCTCTGACCCCGTTCTGGTTGTTGTGACCCATCTTTGGTTTTTGTGACCCAGTTTTGGTTTCTGTGACCTGGGTTTGGTTTATCTGGCCCAGCTTTGGTTTCTTTGGTCTAGCTTTGGTTTCTGTGTATCGGCTTTGGTTTACCCAGCTTTGGTTTCTATGACCCGGCTTTGGTTTCTGTGACGCGTCTTTGGTTTCAGTGACCCGGCTTTCGTCTCTGTGACCCAGCTTTGGTTTTCGTGACCCGGCTTTGGTTTCTCTGACCCGGCTTTGGTTTCTGTGACGCGGCTTTGGTTTGTGTGACCCGGCTCTGGTTTACGTGACTTGGCTTTGGTTTCTGTGACCCGGCTTTGGTTTGTGTGACCCGACTTTGGTTTCTGTGACCCAGCTTTGGTTCATGTGAACCGGCTTTGGTGTCTGTGACCCGGGTTTCATTTCTCTGGCCTGGCTTTGGTTTGTGTGGCCCGGCTTTGGTTTGTGTGACCCGGCTTTTCTTTCTGTGACCTGGCTTTGGTTTCTGTGACCTGGCTTTGGTTTCTGTGACCCGTCTTTGGTTTCTGTGACCCGGCTTTGGTTTCTGTGACCCGGCTTTGGTTTCTGTGACCCGCTGTTAGTTTATGTGCACTGGCTTAGGCTTATGTGACCCAGCTTTGGTTTCAGGGACCCGGATTTGTTTTGTGTGATCCGGCTTTGGTTTTTTTGACCCGGCTTTCGTTTGTGTGACCCGGCGTTGGCTTTGTGTTGGCTTTGTGTGACCCGGCTCTGGTTTCAGTGACACAGCTTTGGGTTTTGTGACCCAACTTTGGTTTCTGAGACCCGACATTGATTTCTGTGACCCGGCTTTGGTTTATGTGACTCATCTTTTGTTTTTGTGAACCGGTTTTGGTTTCTGTCACCCAGCTTTGGTTTTTATGACCTGGCTTTGGTTTCTGTGACCCAGTTTTTGTTTCTGTGACCTAGCTTTGATTTCTACGACCCGGCTTAGGTTTTTGTGACCCGGCTTTGGTTTCTGTGACCAAGCTTGGTTTCTGTGACCGGGATTTGGTTTCTGTAACCCGACTTTGGTTTCTGTGACCCGGCTTTGGCTTCTGTGACGCGGCTTTGGTTTCTGTGACCCGGCTGTGGTTTATGTGACCTGGCTTTGGTTTCTGTGACCTGACTTTGGTTTATGTGACCCGACTTTGGTTTCTGTGACCCGGCTTTGGTTTCTGTGAACCGTCTTTGGTGTCTGTGACCTGGCTTTCATTTCTCTGGCCTGGCTTTGGTTTTTGTGACCCAGCTTTGGTTTGTGTGACCCGGCCTTGCTTTCTGTGACCTGGCTTTGGTTTATGTGACCCGGCTTTGGTTTCTGTGTCCCGTCTTTGGTTTCTATGTCCCGGCTTTCATTTCTGTGACCCGGCTTTGGTTTCTATGACCCGTCTTTGGTTTCTGTGACCCGGCTTTGGTTTCTGTGACCCGGCTTTGGTTTCTGTGACCCGCCGTTGGTTTCTGTGACCCGGCTTAGGTTTTTTGTGACCCGGCTTTGGTTTGTGTGACCCGGCTTTGGTTTCTATGACCCGGCTTTCATTTCTGTGACCCGGCTTTGGTTTCTATGACCCGTCTTTGGTTTCTGTGACCCGGCTTTGGTTTCTGTGACCCGGCTTTGGTTTCTGTGACCCGCCGTTGGTTTCTGTGACCCGGCTTAGGTTTTTTGTGACCCGGCTTTGGTTTGAGGGACCCGGCTTTGTTTATGTGATCCGGCTTTGGTTTTTGTGACCCGGTTTTTGTTTGTGTGACCCGGCTTTGGCTTTGTGTTGGCTTTGTGTGACCTGGCTTTGGTTTCTGTGACACAGTTTTGGGTTCTGTGACCCGACTTTGGTTTCTGAGACCCGACTTTGATTTCTGTGATCCGGCTTTGGTTTCTGTAACCCGGCTTATATTTTTGTGACCCGGCTTTCGTTTCTGTGACCCAGCATTGGTTTCAGTGACCCGGATTTGGTTTATGTGACCCGGTTTTTGTTTATGTGACCTGGCTTTGATTTCTGCGACCCGGCTTAGGTTTTTTTGACCCAGCTTTGGTTTCTGTGACTCAGCTTGGTTTCTGTGACCCGGCTTTGGTTTCTGTGACCCGACTTTGGTTTCTATGACCCGGTTTTGTTCTCTGTGACCGGCTTATGTTTATGTGACCCGGCTTTGGTTTATCTGACCGGGCTATGGTTTGTGTGACCCGGCTTTGGTTTCTTTGACTTGGCTTTGGTTTCTGTGACCGGACTCTGATTTTTGTAACCCGGCTTTGGTTTCTGTGACCCGGCTTTGGTTTTTGTGACCTGGCTTTGGCTTTTGTGACCCGGCTTATGTTTCTGTGATCTGGCTTTGGATTCTGTGACCCGGCTTTGGTTTTGTGACTCGTCTTTGGTTTCTGTGATTCGGCTTTGGTTTCTGTGACCCTGCATTGGTTTCTGTGACCCGGCTTTGGTTTTTGTGACCCGGCATTGGTTTCTATTACCTGGCTTTGGTTTATGTGACCCGGCTTTGGTTTCCCTGACTTGGCTTTGGTTTCTGTGACCCGGCTTTGGTTTATGTGTCCCGACTTTGGTTTCTGTAACACGGCTTTGGCTTGTATGACCCGGCTTTGGTTTCTGTGACCCGGCTTTGGGTTGTGCAACCCGATGACCCGGATTTGTTTTACGTTACTCGGCTTTTGTTTCTGTGACCCGGCTTTGGTTTATGTGACCCGGCTTTGCTTGCTTTGACCCGGCTTTGGTTTCTGTGACCCGGCTTTGGTTTATGTGACCCGGCTTTGCTTGCTTTGACCCGGCTTTGGTTTCCATGACCCGGCTTTGGTTTCAATGACCCGGCTTTGGTTTCTGTGACCCGGCTTTGGTTTCTCTGACCCGACTTTGATTTATGTGACCCGGCTTTTGTTTTTGTGACCCGGCCTTGTTTTTTGACCCGGCTTTGGTTACTGTGACTTAGCTTTAATTACTTTGATGAGGCTTCATTTTTTGTGATCCGGATTTGGTTTCTGTGGCCCGGCTTTGGTTTTTGTGGCCAGGCTTTGGTTTCAGTGACCCGGCTTTGGTTTGTGTGACCCGGCTCTGGTTAATGTGATCCGGCTTTGGTTTATGTGACCCGGCTTTCGTTTATGTGACCCGGCTTTGGTTTCTGTGACCCGGGTTTGGTTTATGTGACCTGGCTTTGGTTGCAATGATCCGGCTTTGGTGTCTGTGACCCGGCTTTGGTCTCTGTGACCCAGGTTTGTTTTCTGTGATCCGGCTTTGGTTTGTGTGACCCGGCTTTGGTTACTGTGATCCCGCTTTGGTTTTTGTGATCCACCTTTTCTTTCTGTGACCCGAGTGTGGTTTCTTTGACCCGACTTTGGTCTTTGTGACCGGTTTTGGTTTCTGTGACCTGGCTCTGGTTTCTGTGACCCGGCTTTGGTTTGTGTAACCCAGCTTTGGTTTCTGTAACCCGGCGTTTGTTTCTGTAATCCGGCTTTGGTTTATATGACCCGGCTTTGGTTTATGTGACCCGCCTTTGGTTTATGTGACTCGTCTTTGGTTTCTGTGACCCGGCTTTGGACCCTTTGTCACCCGGCTTTTGTTTCTGTGACCCGACTTTGGTTTCTGTGATCCAGCTTTGGCTTATGTAATCTGGCTTTGGTTTTTGTGACCCGACTTTGGTTTATGTGACCCGGCTTTGGTTTATGTGACTCGTCTTTGGTTTCTGTGACCCGGATTTAAACCCTCTGTGACCCGGCTTTGGTTTCTCTGACTTGGCTTTGGTTTCTGTGACCCGGCTTTGGTTTCTGTGACCCGGCCTTGGTTTTTGTGACTCGTCTGTGGTTTCTGTGACCCGGCGTTGGACCCTCTTTGAGCCGGCTTTGGTTTTTGTGACCCGGCTTTGGTTTGTGTGACCCGGCTTTGGTTTCTCTGACCTGGCTTTGGGTTCTGTGACCCGGCTTTGGTTTCTGTGACCCAGCTTTGGATTCTGTGACCCGTCTTTGCTTTCTGCGACCCGGCTCTGTTTTTTGTGACCCGACATTGGTTTCTGTGACCCGGCTTTGGTTACTGTGACCCGGCTTTGGTTTCTGTGACCCGGCTTTGTTTCTGTGACCCGGGTCTGGTTTATGTGACTCAGCTTCGGTTTCTGTGACCCGGCTTTTGTTTATGTGACCCGGCTTTGGTTTCTATGACCCGGCTTTGGCCTTTGTGACCCGGCTTTGGTTTCCGTGACCTGGCTTTGTTTTGTGTGACCCGGCTTTGGTTTTTGTGACCCGGCTTTGGTTTCTGTGACCCAGCTTTGATTTCCGTGACCCGGCTTTGGTTTCTGTGTTCCGGCTTTGGTTTCTGTGACCCGACTTTGGTTTCTGTGACCCAGGTTTGGTTTCTGTGACCCGGCTTTGGTATCTGTGACCCGGCTTTGGTTTCTTTGAAGCGGTTTTGATTTCTATGACTGGCCTTTGTTTGTGTGACGTGGCTTTGGTTTATGGGACCCGGCTTTGGTTTCTGTGACCCGGCTTTGGTTTATGTGACCCAGCTTTGGTTTATGTGACCCAGCTTTGGTTTTTGTGACCTGACTGTGGTTTCTGTGACCCGGTTTTGGTTTCTGTGACCCGGTTTTGGTTTCTGTGACCCGCCTTTGGTTTTTGTGACCCTGCTTTGGTTTATGTGACCCAGCATTGGTTTCAATGACCCGGCTTTGGTTTCTGTAATCCAGCTTTGGTTTCTGTGACCCGGCTTTGGTTTATGTGACATGACTTTGGTTTCAGTGACTCGTCTTTGGTTTGTGTGACCCGGCTTTGGACCCTCTGTCACCCGGCTTTGGTTTGTGTGACCTGGCTTTGGTTTATGTGACCTAGCTTTTGTTTATGTAATCCGGCCTTGGTTTTTGTGACCCGTCTTTGGTTTCTGTAACCCGGCTTTGGTTTTTGCGACTCGTCTTTGGTTTCTGTGACCCGGCTTTAAACACTCTGTGACCCGGCTTTGGTTTTTGTGACGTGGCTTTGGTTTCTGTGACTCGGCTTTGGTTTCTATGACCCGGATTTGGACCCTCTGTGACCCGGCTTTGGTTTCTGTGACCCGGCTTTGGTTTCTTTGACCTGGCTTTGGTTTCTTAACCCATCGTTGGATTCTGTGACCCGGCTTTGGTTTGTGTGACCCGACGTTGGTTTATGTGACCCGCCTTTGGTTTCTGTGACCCGGCTTTGGTTTCTGTGACCCGGCTTTGGTTTCTGTGACCCGGCTTGGGTTCCTGTGACTCGGCTTTGGTTTATGTGACCCGGCTTTTGTTTATGTGACCCGGCTTTGGTTTCTGTGACCCGGCTTTGATTTCCGTGACCCGGCTTTGGTTTCTGTGACCCGGCTTTGATTTCCGTGACCCGGCTTTGGTTTCTGTGACCCGGCTTTGATTTCCGTGACCCGGCTTTGGTTTCTGTGACCCGGCTTTGATTTCCGTGACCCGGCTTTGGTTTCTGTGACCCGGCTTTGATTTCCGTGACCCGGCTTTGGTTTCTGTGACCCGGCTTTGATTTCCGTGACCCGGCTTTGGTTTCTGTGACCCGGCTTTGATTTCCGTGACCCGGCTTTGGTTTCTGTGACCCGGCTTTGATTTCCGTGACCCGGCTTTGGTTTCTGTGACCCGGCTTTGATTTCCGTGACCCGGCTTTGGTTTCTGTGACCCGGCTTTGATTTCCGTGACCCGGCTTTGGTTTCTGTGACCCGGCTTTGATTTCCGTGACCCGGCTTTGGTTTCTGTGACCCGGCTTTGATTTCCGTGACCCGGCTTTGGTTTCTGTGACCCGGCTTTGATTTCCGTGACCCGGCTTTGGTTTCTGTGACCCGGCTTTGATTTCCGTGACCCGGCTTTGGTTTCTGTGACCCGGCTTTGATTTCCGTGACCCGGCTTTGGTTTCTGTGACCCGGCTTTGATTTCCGTGACCCGGCTTTGGTTTCTGTGACCCGGCTTTGATTTCCGTGACCCGGCTTTGGTTTCTGTGACCCGGCTTTGATTTCCGTGACCCGGCTTTGGTTTCTGTGACCCGGCTTTGATTTCCGTGACCCGGCTTTGGTTTCTGTGACCCGGCTTTGATTTCCGTGACCCGGCTTTGGTTTCTGTGACCCGGCTTTGATTTCCGTGACCCGGCTTTGGTTTCTGTGACCCGGCTTTGATTTCCGTGACCCGGCTTTGGTTTCTGTGACCCGGCTTTGATTTCCGTGACCCGGCTTTGGTTTCTGTGACCCGGCTTTGATTTCCGTGACCCGGCTTTGGTTTCTGTGACCCGGCTTTGATTTCCGTGACCCGGCTTTGGTTTCTGTGACCCGGCTTTGATTTCCGTGACCCGGCTTTGGTTTCTGTGACCCGGCCTTGGTTTCTGTGACCCGGCTTTGGTTTCTCTGACCCGGCTTTGGTCTCTGTGACCCGGCTTTGATTTATGTGACCCGGCTTAGGTTTTTGTGAACCAGCTTTGGTTTCTGTGACCCGGCTTTGGTTTGTGTGACCCGGCTTTGGTCTCCATGACCCTACTTTGGTACGTGTGACCCGGCTTTTGGTTTCTTTGAACCGGCTTTGACTTCTATGACCCAGGTTTTGTTTGTGTGACCAGGCTTTGGTTTCTGGGACCCGGCTTTGGTTTCTGTGACCTGGCTTTGGTTTCTATGACCCGGAGCTGGTTTCTGTGAACCGGCTTTGGTTTCTGTGACTTGGCTTTGGTTTCTGTGACCCAGCTTTGGTTTCTAAGACCCGGCTTTTAGTTTCTATAACCCAGCTTTGGTTTCTGTGACACGGCTTTGTTTTCAGTGACCCGGTTCTGGATACTGTGACCCGGCTTTGGTTTCTCTGACCCGGCTTTGGTCTCTCTGACTCGGCTTTGGTTTATGTGACCCGGCTTTGGTTTCTGTGACCTGGCTTTGGTTTTCTATGACCCGGCTATGAAATCTGTGACTCGGCTTTGGTTTCTGTGACTTGGCTTTGGTTTATCTGACATGGCTTTGGTTTTTGTGATCTGGTTCTAGTTTCTCTGATCTGGCTTTGGTTTTGGTCACCTGGCTTTGGTTTTTGTGACCCGGCTTTAGTTTCTATGACCCGGCTTTGGTTTCTGTGACCCGGCTTTGGTTTCTGTGACCGGCATTGGTTTATGTGACCCGGCTTTGGTTTCTGTGACCCGCCTTTGGTTTTTGTGACCCGGCTTTGGTTTCTGTGACCCGGCTTTGGTTTCTGTGACCCGGCTTTGGTTTCTGTGCCCCGGCTTTGGTTTCTGTGACCCGGCTTTGGTTTCTGTGCCCCGGCTTTGGTTTCTGTGACCCGGCTTTGGTTTCTGTGCCCCGGCTTTGGTTTCTGTGACCCGGCTTTGGTTTCTGTGCCCCGGCTTTGGTTTCTGTGACCCGGCTTTGGTTTCTGTGCCCCGGCTTTGGTTTCTGTGACCCGGCTTTGGTTTCTGTGCCCCGGCTTTGGTTTCTGTGACCCGGCTTTGGTTTCTGTGCCCCGGCTTTGGTTTCTGTGACCCGGCTTTGGTTTCTGTGCCCCGGCTTTGGTTTCTGTGACCCGGCTTTGGTTTCTGTGCCCCGGCTTTGGTTTCTGTGACCCGGCTTTGGTTTCTGTGCCCCGGCTTTGGTTTCTGTGACCCGGCTTTGGTTTCTGTGCCCCGGCTTTGGTTTCTGTGACCCGGCTTTGGTTTCTGTGCCCCGGCTTTGGTTTCTGTGACCCGGCTTTGGTTTCTGTGCCCCGGCTTTGGTTTCTGTGACCCGGCTTTGGTTTCTGTGCCCCGGCTTTGGTTTCTGTGACCCGGCTTTGGTTTCTGTGCCCCGGCTTTGGTTTCTGTGACCCGGCTTTGGTTTCTGTGCCCCGGCTTTGGTTTCTGTGACCCGGCTTTGGTTTCTGTGCCCCGGCTTTGGTTTCTGTGACCCGGCTTTGGTTTCTGTGCCCCGGCTTTGGTTTCTGTGACCCGGCTTTGGTTTCTGTGCCCCGGCTTTGGTTTCTGTGACCCGGCTTTGGTTTCTGTGCCCCGGCTTTGGTTTCTGTGACCCGGCTTTGGTTTCTGTGCCCCGGCTTTGGTTTCTGTGACCCGGCTTTGGTTTCTGTGCCCCGGCTTTGGTTTCTGTGACCCGGCTTTGGTTTCTGTGCCCCGGCTTTGGTTTCTGTGACCCGGCTTTGGTTTCTGTGCCCCGGCTTTGGTTTCTGTGACCCGGCTTTGGTTTCTGTGCCCCGGCTTTGGTTTCTGTGACCCGGCTTTGGTTTCTGTGCCCCGGCTTTGGTTTCTGTGACCCGGCTTTGGTTTCTGTGCCCCGGCTTTGGTTTCTGTGACCCGGCTTTGGTTTCTGTGCCCCGGCTTTGGTTTCTGTGACCCGGCTTTGGTTTCTGTGCCCCGGCTTTGGTTTCTGTGACCCGGCTTTGGTTTCTGTGCCCCGGCTTTGGTTTCTGTGACCCGGCTTTGGTTTCTGTGCCCCGGCTTTGGTTTCTGTGACCCGGCTTTGGTTTCTGTGCCCCGGCTTTGGTTTCTGTGACCCGGCTTTGGTTTCTGTGCCCCGGCTTTGGTTTCTGTGACCCGGCTTTGGTTTCTGTGACTCGGCTTTGGTTTCTGTGACCCGGCTTTGGTTTATATGACCCGGCTTTGGTTTGTGTGACCCGGCTTTGGTCTCTGTGACCCGGCTGTGGTTTATGTGACCCGGCTTTGGTTTCTTTGAACCGGCTTTGATTTCTATGACCCGGCTTTTGTTTGTGTGACCGGGCTTTGGTTTCTGGGACCCGGCTTTGGTTTATGTGACCCAGCTTTGGTTTCTATGACCCGGCTTTGGTTTCTGTGACCCGGCTTTGGTTTCTGTGTCTTGGCTTTGGTTTCTGTGACCCAGCTTTGGTTTCTAAGACCCGGCTTTTAGTTTCAATAACCCGGCTTTGGTTTCTGTGACACGGCTTTGATTTCAGTGACCCGGTTTTGGATACTGTGTCCCGGCTTTGGTTTCTTTGACCCGGCTTTGGTTTCTCTGACTCAGCTTTGTTTTATGTGACCCGGCTTTGGTTTATGTGACCTGGCTTTGGTTTGCTATGACCCGGTTCTGAAATCTGTGACTCGGCTTTGGTTTTTGTGACTTGGCTTTGGTTTATGTCACATGGCTTTGGTTTTTGTGACCTGGTTCTAGTTTCTGTGATCCGGCTTTGGTTTCTGTCACTTGGCTTTGGTTTTTATGACCCGACTTTGGTTTCTATGACCTGGCTTTGGTTTCTGTGACCGGCATTGGTTTATGTGACCCAGCTTTGGTTTCTGTGACCCGGCTTTGGTTTTTGTGACCCGGCTTTGCTTTTTGTGATTCGACATTGGTTTCTGTGATCCAGCTTTGGTTTCTCTGACGCGGCTTTGGTTTGTGTGATCCGGCTTTGGTTTCTGTGACCCGGCTTTGGTTTTCGTGACCCGGCTTTGGTTTATGTGACCCGACTTTTGTTTCTATGGCCCGGCTTTGGTTTATGTGGCCCGGCTTTGGTTTCTGCCACTTGGCTTTCGTTTCTCTCACCAGGCTTTGGTTTCTGTGACCTGACTTTGGTTTATGTGACCCGACTTTGGTTTACGTGACCCGGCTTTGCTTCCCGTGACACGGCTTTTGTTTCTCTAAACTGGCTTTGGGTTCTGTGACCCGGCTTTGGTTTTTCTGACCCAGTTTTGCTTTCTGTGACCTGGCTTTGTTTTCCGTGACTCAACTTTTGTTTGTGTGACCCGGCTTTGGCTTCTCTGACCGGTTTTGGTTTCCGTGACCCGGCTTTGCTTTATGTGACCCGGCTTTGGTTTTTGTGACCCGACTTTGGTTTCTGTGACCCAGCTTTGGTTTCTGTGACCCGGGTTTGGTTTATGTGACCCGGCTTTGGTTTCCGTGACCCTGCTTTGGTTTCTGTGACCCTTTTTTGGATTCTGTGACCCGACTTTGGTTTCTCTGACCCGGCTTTAGTTTTCTATGACCCGACTCTGGTTTTTGTGACCCAGGTTTGGTTTATGTGACTCGGCTTTGGTTTTTGTGAACCGGCTTTGGTATCTGTGACCCGGCTTTGGTTTCTTTGACCCGGCTTTGGTTTCTGGGACCCGGCTTTGGTTTCTGTGACCCGGCTTTGGTTTCTCTGACCCGGCTTTAGTTTTCTATGACCCGACTCTGGTTTTTGTGACCCAGGTTTGGTTTATGTGACTCGGCTTTGGTTTTTGTGAACCGGCTTTGGTATCTGTGACCCGGCTTTGGTTTCTTTGACCCGGCTTTGGTTTCTGGGACCCGGCTTTGGTTTCTGTGACCCGGCTTTGGTTTCTATGACCCGGCTTTGGTTTTGTGAATGGGCTCTGAATTTAATGACCCGGCTTTGGTTCCTGGGATCCGGCGTTGAATTTTGTTACCCGGCTTTGGTTTCTGTGACCGGCTTTAATTTCCGTGACCCTGCATTGGTTTCTGTGACCTGGCTTTGGTTTCTGTGACCCAGCTTTGGTTCCGTGACCTGGCTTTGGTTGCTGTGACCCGGCTTATGTTTCAATGATCCGGCTCTGGATTCTGTGACCCAGCTTTCGGTTCTGTAACCCGGCTTTGGTTTCTATGACTAGGCTCTGGTTTCTATGCTCCAGCCTTGGTTCGTTGACCCAACTTTGGTTTTTGTGAGCTGGCTTTGGTTTCTGTGACCCGGCTTTGGTTTCTGTGACCCGGCTTTGGTTTATGTGACCGGGCTTTGGTTTATGTGACCCGGCTTTGGTTTCTGTGACCCAGTTTTGGTTTTTGTAACCCGGCATTGGTTTCTGTGACCCGGGTTTGGTTTATGTGCCCTTGTTGTTCTCTATATGCGCCCTAGTTACGCCCTAGTTGCGCCCTAGTTGAACCCTAGTTGCGCCCTAGTTGCGCCCTCATTGCGCCCTCGTCACGCCCTAGTTGCGCCCTAGTTGCGCCCTAGTTACGCCCTAGTTGCGTCCTAGTTGCGCCCTAGTTGCGCCCTAGTTGCGCCTTAGTTACGCCCTAATTGCGCCCTAAGCGCGCCCTAGCTACACCCTAGTTGCGCCCTAGTTGTGCCCAAGTTACACCCTATTTGCGCCCTTATTGCACCATACTTGCACCCTACTGGCACCCTACTTGCGCCCTAGTTGTGCCTTAGTTGGGCACTAGCCACGCTCTAGTTGTGCCCTTGTTGCGCGCTAGTTGCATCCTACTTGTTCCCTACTTGCTCGCTAGTTGCGCCTTAGTAGCGCCTTAGTTGCGCCCAGCTTGGCACTAGTTGCATCCTAGTTGCGCCCTAGTTGCGCCCTAGTTGTGCCATACTTGCGCTCTAGTTGCACCCTAGTTGCACCCTACTTGCGCCCTAGTTGTGCACTAGGTGCGTCCTAGTTACGCCCTAGTTGCGCTCTAGTTGCACAGTACTTGAGCCCTAGTTGCGCCTTAGTTGCGTCCTATTTGCGTCCAACTTGCACAACCGTTACACCCTAGTTGCGCCCTAGTTCCGCCCTAGTTGCACCCTAGTTGCGTCCTAGTTGCGCCCTACTTGTGCCCTATTTGGACCCTACTTGCGCCCTAGTTGCCCCCTAGCTACGCCCTACTTGTGCCCTAGGTACGGCCAAGTTGCGCCCTAGTTGCACCCTAGTTGCGCCCTTCTTGCACCCTTATTGCACCAAACTTACACCCTAGTGGCGCCCTACTTGCGCCCTAGTTGTGCCTCAGTTGGGCACTAGCTACGCCCTAGTTGCCACAAGTTGCGCCCTAATTGCGCCATAGTTACGCCCTACTTGCGCCTTAGTTGCGGCCTAGTTGCGCCCTAGTTGCGTCCAAGTCGCGCCCTAGTCGCGCCCTAGTCGCGCCATATTCACTCCCTAGTCGAACACTAGTTACGCCTTAGTTGCACCCTAGTTGCGTCCAAGTCGCGCCCTAGTCGCGCCCTAGTCGCGCCATATTCGCGCCCTAGTCGAACACTAGTTACGCCTTACTTGCGCCCTAGTTGCAACCTAGTTGCGCCCTAGTTGGGCCCTAGTTGCACCCTAGTTGTGCCCTGGTTGCATCCTAGTTGCGCCTTAGTTGCGCCCTAGTTGCGCCCTAGTTGCGCCCTATATGTGCCCTAGTTGCGCCCTAGTTGCGCCCTAGTTGCGCCCTACTTGCGCCCTAGTTGCGCCCTAGTTGCGCCCTAGTTGTGCCTCAGTTGGACACTACCTATTCCCTAGTTGTACCTAAGTTGTGCCCTAGCTGCGTCCTACTTGTGCCATACTTGCGCCCTAGTTGAGCCTTAGTTCCGCCTTAGTTGCATCGTAGTTTCACCCTAGTTGCGTCCAAGTTGCGCCCTAGTTGCGCCCTAGTTTCACCCTAGTTGCGCCCTAGTTGCGCCCTAGTTGCGCCCTAGTTGCGCCCTTGTTATGCCCTTGTTGCGCCCTTGTCGCGCCCTCGTTGTGCCCTCGTTGTGCCCTCGTTGCGCTCACGTTGCGCCCTATTTGCGCCCTTGTTACGTCCTAGTTGTGGCCCACTTGTGCCATAGTTGCGACTTACGTGCGCCCTACTTGTGCCCTACTTGCGCCCTAGTTCCACCCTTGTTGCGCCCTAGTTGCGCACTAGTTGCGCCCTACTTGCGCCCTAGTTGCGCCCTAGTTACGCCTTAGTTGTGCCATAGTTGCGCCCTACTTGCATCCGACTTGCGCCCTAGTTGCGCCCTACTTACACCCTAGTTGCGTCTTAGTTACACCCTAGTTGCATCCTAGTTGTGCCTCAGTTGGACACTACCTACGCCCTAGTTGTAACCTACTTGCGCCCTAGTTACGTCCTACTTGTGCCCTATTTGTGCCCTAGTTGCGCCTTAGTTGCGCCCTAGTTGCGCCATAGCTGCGTCCTAGTTGCGCCCTAGTTGCGCCCTAGTTGCGCCTTAGTTGCGCCTTAGTTAAGCCTTGGTTGTGCCTAATTGCGCTATAGTTACACCCTATTTGCGCCCTAGTTGCTCCCAGTGGCTTCCTAATTGCACACTAGTTGCGTCCTAGTTGCACCCTAGTTGCACCCTAGTTGTGCCCAAGTCGCGCCCTAGTCGCGCCCTAGTCGCGCCATAGTTGCGCCCTAGATGCGCACTAGTTGCACCCTAGTTACGCCCTAGTTGCGCCCTAGTTGCGCCCTAGTTGTGCCCCAGTTGCAACCTACTTGTGCCCTAGTTTCACCCTAGATGCTTCCACTTGCGCCCTAATTGCGCCCTAGTAGCGCCCTAGTTGCGTCCTAGTTGTGCCCTAGTCGCGCCTTAGTTGCGTCCTAGTTGCGTCCAAGTCGCGCCCTAGTCGCGCCCTAGTTGCGTCCTAGTTGCGCACTAGTTGCACCCTATTTGCGCCCTAGTTGTGCCCTAGTTGCGCCCTAGTTCTGCCATAGTTGCGTCCTAGTTGCACCCTAGTTGCGCCCTAGTTGCACCCTATTTGCGCCCTAGTTGTGCCCTAGTTGCGCCCTAGTTCTGCCATAGTTGCGTCCTAGTTGCACCCTAGTTGCGCCCTAGTTGACCCCTAGTTGTGCCCTAGTTGCGCCCGGGTGCCCTAGTTGCGCCCTAGTTGCTCACTACTTGTACCCTAGTTGCACCCTAGTTACGCACTAGTTGCGCCCTAGTTGCGTCCTTGTTGCGCCCTAGTTGCGCCCTATTTGTGCCCTGCTGGCAACCTACTGGCACCTACTTGCGCCCTAGTTGAGCCTCAGTTGGGCACTAGCTACGCCCCAGTTTTCCCCTAGTTGCGCCCTTAGTTGCGTCTTACTTATGCCCTAGTTGCGCCTTAGTTGCGCCCTAGTTGCGCCCAACTTGCAGACTAGTTCCACCCTAGTTGCACCCTAGTTGCGCCCTAGTTGCGTCCTAGTTGCACCCTAGTTGCGCCCTAGTTACGGCCTAATTGCGCCCTTGTTGCGCTCTCGTTGTGCCCTAGTTACATCCTAGTTGCGCCCTAGCTGCGCCCTAGTTGTGCCCTAGTTGCCCCCAGCTGTGCCCTAATTGCGTCCTAGTTGCGCCATAGTTGCGCTCTAGGTGCGCCCTATTTGCACCCTAGTTGCGCCCTAGTTGTGCCCTAGTTGCGTCCCAGTTGTGCCCTAGTTGCGCCCTAGTTGCGCCCTAGTTGTGCCCTAGTTGCGCCTAGTTGCGCCCTAGTTGTGCCGTTGTCGCGCCTTACTTGTGCCCTAGTTGCGCCCTACTTGCGCCCTACTTGCGCCCTAGTTGCGCCATACTTGCACCCTAGTTGCGTCTTAGTTGCAACCTAGTTGCGTCATAGTTGCGCCCTTCTTGCACCCTTATTGCACCCTAGTTACACCCAATTGGCGCCCTAATTACGCCCTGGTTGCACCTCAGTTGGGCACTAGCTACGCCCTGATTGTCCCCTTGTTGCGCCCTAGTTGCATCTTACTTGCGCCCTACTTGCACCCTAGTTGCACCCTAGTTACCCCCTACTGGCACCCTAGTTGCGCCCTAGTTGCGCCCTAGTTGCGCCCTAGTTGCACCCTCGTTGTGCACAAGTTGCAACCTACTTGCGCCCTACTTGCACCCTGCTTGCGCCCTAATGTGCCTTAGTTGGGGACTAGCCACGCCGTAGTTGGACCTTATTTGCGCCCTAGTTGCGTCCTACCTGTGTCCTATTTGTGCCCTAGTTGCGCCTTAGATGCGCCGTAATTGCGCCCTAGTTGCGCCCTAGTTGCGCCCTAGTTGCGCCCTAATTGCGCCATAGTTGAGCCCTTGTTGCGCCCTAGTTGAGCCCTAGTTGCTCCTTAGTTGCGCCCAAGTCGCGCCCTAGTCGGCCCCTAGTTGAACCCTAGATGCGCCCTAGTTGTGCCCTAGTTGCACCCTAGTTGCACCCTAGTTGCACCCTATTTGCCCCCAGTTGCACCCTAATTGCGCCCTAGTTGTGCCCTAGTTGCACCCTAGTTGTGCCCTAGTTACGCCCTAGTTGTGCCCAAGTCGCGCCCTAGCCGCGCCCTAGTTGCGCCCTAGTTGTGCCCTGGTTGCGCACTAGTTGCACCCTAGTTGCGCCCTAGTTGCGCCCTAGTTGCGCCCTATTTGTGCCCTAGTTGCGTCCTAGTTGCGCACTAGTTGCACCCTAGATGCCCCCTAGTTGCGCGCTTGTTGCGCCCGGGCGCCCTACTTGCGCCTTAGTTGCACCCTACTTGCACACTAGTTGCACCCTAGTTACGCACTAGTTGCGCCCTAGTTTCTCCCTAGTTGCGTCCTAGTTGCGCCCTAGTTGCGCCTCAGTTGAGCACTAGCTACGCCCTAGTTGTCCCCTAGTTGCGCCCTAGTTGCGTCCTACTTGCGCCCTAGTTGTGCCTTAGTTGCACCATAGTTGCGCCCAACTTGCACACTAGTTGCACCCTAGTCGGCCCTAGTTGCGCCCTAGTTGCGCCCTAGTTGCGCCCTAGTTGCGCCCTAGTTGCGCCTTAGTTGTGCCCTAGTTGCGCCCTAGTTGCGCCCTAGTTGCGCCCTAGTTGCGCCCTAGTTGCGCCCTAGTTGCGCCCTAGTTGCGCCCTAGTTGCGCCCTAGTTGCGCCTTAGTTGTGCCCTAGTTGCGCCCTACATGCGCCCTACTTGCACCCTCGTCGCACAATATTTGCGCCCTACTTGCGCCCTTATTGCACCCTACGCACGCGCTAATGGTGCCCTACTTGTACCCTAGTTGCACCTCAGTTGGGCACTAGCTATGCCCTAGTTGTACCCTAGTTGCGCCCTAGTTGCATCCCACTTGTGCCCTACTTTCCCCCTCGTTGTGCCTTTGTTGCGTCCTAGTTGCGCCTTAGTTGCGCCCTAGCTACGCCCTAGTTGTGCCCTAGTTGCGCCCTAGTTGTGCCCTAACTGCGCCCTAGTTGGGCACTAGCTGCGCGCTAGTTACGCCCTAGTTGCGCCCTTGTTGCGCCCTTGTTGTGCCCTCGTTGCGCCCTCGTTGAGCCCTAGTTGTGCCTTAGTTGCGCCCTAGTTGTGCCCCACTTGCGCTGTAGTTGCGCCCTACTTGTGCCCTACTTGTGCCCTACTTGCGCCCTAGTTGCACCCTAGTTGCGCCCTAGTTGCGCCCAAGTTGCACCCTAGTTCCGTCCTAGTTGCACCCTAGTTGTGCCCTAGGTGCGCCGTAGTTGCGCCCTTGATGCTCCCTAGTTGCACCCTAGTCGCGCCCTAGTTGCACCCTAGTTGCACCCTAGTCGGGACCTAGTTGCACCCTACTTGCGCCCTTATTACACCCTACTTGCGTCCTACTGGCACCCTACTTGTACCCTAGTTGTGCCTTAGTTGGGCACTAGCTACGCCCTAGTTGTGCCCTAGTTGCGCCCTAGTTGCGTCCTATTTGCACCCTACTTGCGCACTAGTTGCGCCTTAGTTGCGCCTGAGTTGTGCCTAACTTGCGCACTAGGTGCACCCTATTTGCACCCTAGTTGCGCCCTAGTTGCGCCCTAGTTACGCTATAGTTGCGTCATGGTTGCACCCTACTTGTACCCTAGTTGCGCCCTAGTTGCGCTCTAGTTGCACCCTACTTGCGTCCAAGTTGTGCCTATGTTGCGCCCTAGTTGCGCCCAACTTACAAACTAGTTGCACCCTAGGTGCGCCCTAGTTGCACCCTAGTTGCACCCTTTTTGCACCCTTATTGCACCAAACTTATACCCTACTGGCACCCTACTTGCGCCCTAGATGCGCCTCAGTTGGGCACCAGCTACGCCCTAGTTGTGCCCTTGTTGCGTCCCAGTTACGTCTTACTTGCGCCCTACTTGCGCCCTAGTTGCACCCTAGTTGCGCCATACTTGCACACTAGTTGCGCCCTAGTTGCGCCCTAGTTCCGCCCTGAGTGCGCCCCCTAGTTGCGCACAAGTTGCATCCTACTTGCGCCCTACTTGCACCCTACTTGCGCCCTAGTTGCGCCTCAGTTGGGCACTAGCTACATCCTAGTTGTACCCTAGTTGCGTCCTAGTTGCGTCCTACTTGTGCCCTATTTGCGCCCTAGTTGTGCCTTAGTTTCGCCCTAGTTGCGCCCTAGTTGCGCCCTAAGTGCGCCCTAGTTGCGCCCTAGGTGCGCCCTAGTTGTGCCCTAGTTGCGCCCTAGTTGCGCCCAATTTGCGCCCTAGTTGCGCCCTAGCTGGCCCTAGTGGCGCCGTAATTGCGCCCTAGTTGCACCTCGGTTGCGCCTTAATTGCGCCCTAGTTGCGCCCTAGTTACGCCCAAGTCGCGCCCTAGTCGTGCCCTAGTCGCGCCCTTGTCGCGCCCTAGTTGCGCCCTAGTCGCGCCCTAGTTGCGCCTTATTTACGCCCTAGTTGCATCCTAGTTGCGCCATAGTTGCGTCCTTAGTTGCGTCATTAGTTACGCCCTAGTTGTGCCCTAGTTGCGTCCTAGTTGCACCCTAGTTGCGCCCTAGTCGCGCCCTAGTTGCGCCTTAGTTACGCCCTAGTTACGCCCTAGTCGCGCCCTAGTTGCGCCTTAGTTACGCCCTAGTTACGCCCTAGTCGCGCCCTAGTTGCGCCTTAGTTACGCCCTAGTTACGCCCTAGTCGCGCCCTAGTTGCGCCTTAGTTACGCCCTAGTTACGCCCTAGTCGCGCCCTAGTTGCGCCTTAGTTACGCCCTAGTTACGCCCTAGTTGCGCCCTAGTCGCGCCCTAGTTGCGCCTTATTTACGCCCTAGTTGCATCCTAGTTGCGCCATAGTTGCGTCCTTAGTTGCGTCATTAGTTACGCCCTAGTTGTGCCCTAGTTGCGTCCTAGTTGCACCCTCGTTTCGCCCTAGTTGCACCCTAGTTGCGCCCTATATGTGCCCTAGTTGCGCCCTAGTTGCGCCCTACTTACGCCCTAGTTGCGCCCTACTTGCGCCCTAGTTGCGCCCTAGTTGCGCCCTAGTTGCGCCTTACTTGCGCCCTACTCTCGTCCTAGTTGCGCCTCAGTTGGGCACTAGCTACGTCCTAGTTGTACCCTAGTTGCACCCTAGCTGTGTCCTACCTTTGCCATACTTGCGCCCTCGTTGCGCCTTAGTTGCGCCTTAGTTACGCCTTTGTTACGCCTTAGTTGCGCCCTAGTTGCGCCCAAGTTGCGCCCTAGTTGCGCCCTAGTTGCACCATAGTTGCGCCCTAGTTGCGCCCTAGTTGCGCCCTAGTTGCCCCCTAGTTGCGCCCTTGTTGTGCCTTAGTTGCGCCCTTGTTGCGCCCTTGTTGCGCCCTTGTTGCGCCCTCGTTGCACCCTCGTTGCGCTCAAATTGCGCCCTAGTTATGCCCTTGTTACGCCCTAGTTGTGCCCCATTTGTGCCGTAGTTGCGCCCTACTTGCGCCCTACTTGCGCCCTAGTTGTACCCTTGTTGCGCCGTAGTGGCACCCTAGTTGCGCCCTCGTTGTGCACTAGTTGCACCCTAGTTTCGCCCTAGTTACGCCCTACTTGCGCCCTACATTCCTTTAGTTGCGTCCTAGTTGCGCCCTAGTCGCGCCCTTGTCACGCCCTAGTTGTGCCTTAGTTGCACCCTAGTTGTTCTCTAGTTGTACCCTACTTGTGCCCTACTGGCACCCTTCTTGCGCCCTAGTTGTGCATTAGTTGGACACTAGCTACGCCCTAGTTGTCCCCTAGTTGTGCCCTTGTTGCGTCCTACTTGTGCCGTACTTGCGCGCTAGTTGCGCCTTAGTTGCGCCATAGTTGCGCCCAACTTGCACACTAGTTGAACCCTGGTTGCGCCCTAGTTGCGCCCTAGTTGTGCCCTAGTTGCGCCGTAGTTGCGCCCTGGTTGCGCCCTGGTTGCGCCCTAGTTGGGCCCTAGTTGCACCCTATTTGTGCCCTAGTTGCGCCCTAGTTGCGACCTAGTTGTGTCCTAGTTGTGCCCTAGTTGTGCCCTAGTTGCGCCCTAGTTGCGCCCTAGTTGCGCCCTAGTTGCGCCCTAGT
>SZWC01000864.1:94915-105072 GCA_023375785.1 Penium margaritaceum | reverse complement strand
CTAGTTGCGCCCTAGTTGCGCCCTAGTTGCGCCCTAGTTGCGCCCTAGTTGCGCCCTAGTTGCCCCCTAGTTGCGCCCTAGCTGCGCCCTAGCTGCATCCTAATTGCGCCCTAGTTGCGCCCTAGTTGCGCCTTAGTTGTGCCCTAGTTGCGCCCTAGTTGCGCCCTACTTGTGCCCTGTTTGCACCCTAGTTGCGCCCTAGTTGCGCCCTAGTTGCTTCCTAGTTGCGCCCTAGTTGCAACCTAGTTGCACCCTTCTTGCGCCCTTATTGCACCCTACTTACGCCCTACTGACGCCCTTCTTACGCCCTAGTTGCGCCTTAGTTGGGCACTAGCTACGCCCTAGTTGTGCCCTAGTTACACCCTGGTTGTATCTTACTTGCCCCCTACTTGCGCCCTAGTTGCACCCTAGTTGCGTCCTAGTCGCGTGCTAGTTGTGCCCTAGTTGCACCCTAGTTGCGTTATAGTTGCGCCATAGTTGCACCCTAGCTGCGCCCTAGTTGCGCCCTAGTTGCGTCCTGGTTGCACCCTGGTTGTACACTAGTTGCGTCCTAGTTGCGCCCTAGTTGCATCCTAGTTGCGCCCTAGTTGCGCCCTAGTTGCGAGCTAGTTGCGTCTTAGTTGTGCCCTAGTTGTGCCCTAGCTGCGCCCTAGTTGCACCCTCGTTGCGCCTTAGTTACGCCCTAGTTACGCCCTAGTTCCGTCCTAGTTGCGCCCTAGTTTGCCCTAGTTGCGCACTAGTTGCACCCTATTTGTGCCCTTATCGCACCCTACTTGCACCATACAGGCACCCTACTTGCGCCCTACTTGCGTCCTACTTGTGCCCTAATTGCGCCTCAGTTGGGCACTAGCTACGTCCTAGTTGTACCCTAGTTGCGCCCTAGTTGTGTCCTACTTGTGCCCTACTTGCGCCCTAGTTGCGCCTTAGTTGCGCCCTAGTTGCACCCTAGTTGTGTCTTAGTTGCGCCCTACCTACGCCCTAGTTGCGCCCTAGTTGCGCTCTAGTTGTGCCCTAGTTACGCCTTAGTTGTGCCCTAGTTGCGCCCTAGTTGCGCCCTAGTTGCGCCCTAGTTGCGCCCTAGTTGCGCCCTAGTCACGCCCTAGTTGCGTCCTAGTTGCGCCCTAGTTGCGCCCTAGTTGCGCCCTAGTTGCGCCCTAGTTGCACCCTATTTGTGCCCTTATTGCACCCTACTTGCACCATACTCGCACCCTACTTGCGCCCTAGTTGTGCCTTAGTTGGGCACCAGCTACGCCCTAGTTGTGCCCTAGTTGCGCGCTAGTTGCATCCTACTCGTGCCCTACTTGCGCGCTAGTTGCGCCTTAGTAGCGGCTTAGTTGCGCCCAACTTGCGCACTAGTTGCACCCTAGTTGCGCCCTGGTTGCGCCCTAGTTGTGCCCTACTTGCGCTCTAGTTGCGCCCTAGTTGCACCCTACTTGTGCCCTAGTTGCACCCTAGTTGCGCACTAGTTGCGCTCTAGCTGCGCCCTACTTGTACCCTAGTTGCGCCTTAGTTGCGCCCCAGTTGCGCACAACTTGCACACTAGTTGCACCCTAGTTGCGCCCTAGTTGCGCCCTAGTTGCGTCCTAGTTGCGCCCTAGTTGCGCCCTACTTGCACCCTACTTGCGCCCTACTTGCGCCCTAGTTGCACCCTAGTTGCGCCCTACTTGCGCCCTAGGTGCGTCATAGTTGCACCCTAGTTGCACCCTAGTTGCGCCCTTATTGCACCAAGCTTACACCCTACTGGTGCCCTACTTGCGCCCTAGTTGCGCCTCAGTTGGGCACTAGCTACGCCCTAGTTGTGCCATAGTTGCGCCCTAGTTGCGTCTTACTTGCGCCCTACTTGCCCCCTAGTTGCACCCTAGTTGCGCCATACTTGCACCCTAGTTGCGCCCTAGTTGCGTCCTGAGTGCGCGCCCTAGTTGCGCACCAGTTGCACCCTACTTGCGCCCTACTTGCACCCTACTTGCGCCCTAGTTGCGCCTCAGGTGGGCACTAGCTACGCCCTAGTTGTACCCTAGTTGCGCCCTAGTTGCGTCCTACTTGTGCCCTAGTTGCGCCCTAGTTGGGCCTTAGTTTTGCCCTAGTTGCGCCCTAGTTGCGCCCTAGGTGTGTCCTTGATGCGCCGTAGTCGTGCCCTCGTTGTGCCATAGTTGCGCCCTAGTTGCGCCCAAGTTGCGCCCTAGTTGCGACCTAGTTGCCCCCAGTTCCGCCCTTATTGCGCCCTAGCTGCGCCCTAGTTGCGCCTTAGTTGCGCCCTAGTTGCGAACTAGTTGCGCCCAAGTCGCGCCCTAGTCGCGCCCTGGTCGCGCTCTAGTCGCGCAATAGTCGCGCCCTAGTTGCACCATAGTTGCGCCCTAGTTGAATCCTAGTTGGGCCCTAGTTCCGCCCTAGTTGCGCCCTTGTTGCGCCCTCGTAGTGCCCTCGTTGCGACCTCGTTGCGACCTCGTTGTGCTCAAGTTGCGCCCTAGTTGCGCCCTTGTTACGCCCTAGTTGTACCCCACTTGTGCCGTAGTTGCGCCCTACTTGCGCCCTACTTGCGCCCTACTTACGCTCTAGTTGCACCCTTGTTCCGCCCTAGTTGCACCTCAGTTGCGCCCTAGTTACGCCCTAGTTGCACCCTGGTTGCGCCTTACTTGTGCCCTAGTTGCACCCTAGTTGCACCCTAGTTGCGCCCTAGTTGCGCCCTAGTTGCGCCCTAGTTGCACCCTAGTCGCACCCTATTCGCGCCCTAGTCACGACCAAGTTGCGCCCTAATTGCGCCCTAGTTGCGCTCTAGTTGCACCCTATTTGCGCCCTTATTGCACCCTACTTGCGTCCTACTGGCACCCTTCTTGCACCCTAGTTGTGCCTTAGTTGGGCACTAGCTACGCCCTAGTTGTGCCCTAATTGCAACCTAGTTGCGTCCTACTTGCGCCCTACTTGCGCGCTAGTTGCGCCTTAGTTGCGCCTTAGTTGCGCCCAACTTGCACACTACTTGCACCCTAGTTGTGCCCTAGTTGCGCCGTAGTTGTGCCCTAGTTGCACCCTAGTTGCACCCTGGTTGCGCCCCAATTGCGCCCTAGTTGTACCCAAGTTGCGCCCTAGTTGCGTCCTAGTTGCGAGATAGTTGCGTCCTAGTTGTGCCCTAGTTGTGCCCTAGTTGCGCCCTAGTTGCACCCTATATGTGCCCTAGTTATACCTTAGATGCGCTCAAGTTGCACCCTTGTTGCGCCCTAGTTGCACCCTAGTTGCACCCAAATTGCGTCCTAGTTGTGCCCTAGTTGTTCCCTAGTTGCGCTCTAGTTGCGCCCTAGTTGCGCCTTAGTTGCGCCCTAGTTGCGCCTTAGTTGTGCCCAAGTTGCACCCTACTTGCGCCCTACTTGCGCCCTAGTTGCGCACTAGTTGCGCCCTACTTGCGCCCTAGTTGCGTCATAGTTGCGCCCTAGTTGCACCATAGTTGCGCCCTTCTTGCACCCTTATTGCACTATACTTACGCCCTACTGGAGCCCTACTTGCGCCCTAGTCGCGTCTAGCAACTAGGGCGCAAGTAGGGCGGCCTAGTCGCTAGACGCGACTAGGGCGCCCTAGCTGCGCCTTAGTTGGACACTAGCTACGCCCTAGTTGTGCCCTAGCTGCGCCCTAGTTGCGTCTTACTTGCGCCCTACTTGCGCCCTAGTTGCGCCCTAGTCGCGCCCTCGTTGCGCCCTAGTTGCACCCTAGTTGCGCCCTAGTTGCGCCCCAGTTGCACCCTAGTTGAGCCCTAGTTGCGCCATGGTTGCACCCTAATTGTGCAATAGTTGCGCCCTAGTTGCGCCCTAGTTGCACCCTAGTTGCGTCCTAGTTGCGCCCTAGTTGCGACCTAGTTGTGTCCTAGTCGTGCCCTAGTTGCGCCCTAGTTGTACCCTAGTTGCACCCTAATTGCGCCCTAGTTGCGCCCTAGTTGCGCCCTAGTTGCACCCTAGTTGCGTCCTAGTTGCGCCCTAGTTGCGACCTAGTTGTGTCCTAGTCGTGCCCTAGTTGCGCCCTAGTTGTACCCTAGTTGCACCCTAATTGCGCCCTAGTTGCGCCCTAGTTGTGCCCTAGTTGCACCCTAGTTGCGCCCTAGTTGCGCCCTAGTTGCGCCCTAGTTGCACCCTAGTTGCGTCCTAGTTGCGCCCTAGTTGCGCCCTAGTTGCGCCTTAGTTGCGTCCTAGTTTCACCCTAGATGTGCCCTAGTTGCGCACTAGTTGCACCCTACTTGCGCCCTACTTGCACCCTGCTAGCGTCCTAGTTGCGCCTCAGTTGGACACTAGATACGCCCTAGTTGTACCCTAGTTGCGCCCTAGTTGCGTCCTACTAGTGCCCTACTTGCTCCATAGTTGCGCCTTAGTTGCGCCCTAGTTGCGTCCTAGTTGCGCCTTATTTGCGCCCTAGATGTGGCCTAGTTGCGCCCTATTTGCGCCCAACATGCGCCCTAGTTACGCCCTAGTTGCACCCTAGTTGCGCCCTAGTTGCGCCCTAGTTGCGCCCTAGTTGTGCCCTAGTTGCGCCCTAGTCACGCCCTACTTGCACCCTAGTTGCATCCTAGTTGCGCCCTAGTTGCGCCCTAGTTGCACCACATTTGCGCCCTAATTGTACCATACTTGCGCTCTACTGGCTCCCTACTTGCGCCCTAGTCGTGCCTTAGTTGGGCACTAGCTACGCCCCAGGTGTGCCCTAGTTGCGCGGTAGTTGCATCCTATTTGTGCCCTACTTGCGCGCTAGTTGCGCCTTAGTATCGCCTTAGTTGCGCCCAACTTGCACACTAGTTTCACCCTAGTTGCGCCTAGTTGCGCCCTAGTTGTGCCATACTTGCGTTCTAGTTGCACCCTAGTTGCACCATACTTGCGTCCTAGTTGCGCCCTAGTTGCGCCCTAGTTGCGCCCTAGTTATGTTCTAGTTACACCCTACTTGCGCCCTAGTTGCGCCTTAGTTGCGCCCTAGTTGCGCCCAACTTGCACTCTCGTTGCACCCTAGTTGCGCCCTAGTTGTGCCCTTGTTGCGTCCTAGTTGCGCCCTAGTTGCGCCCTACTTGCGCCCTACTTGGGCCCTACTTGCGCCCTAGTTGCGCCCTAGTTGCGCCTAGTTGCACTAGCTACGCCTAGTTGTACCCCAGTTGTGCCCTAGCTGCGTCCTACTTGTACCCTACTTGCGCCCTAGTTGCGCCTTAGTTGCACCTCAGTTGCGCCTTAGTTGCGCCTTAGTTTCACCCTAGTTGCGCCCAAGATGCGCCCTAGTTGCACCCTAGTTCCACCCTGGTTGCGCCCTAGTTGCGCCCTAGTTGCGTCCTAGTTGCGCCCTAGTTGCACCCTAGTTGCGCCCTTATTGCGCCCTTGTTGTACCCTCGTTGCGCCCTTGTTACGCCCTCGTTGCGCACTTGTTGCGCTCAAGTTTCGTCCTAGTTACGCCCTTGTCACACCCTAGTTGTGTCCCACTTGTGCCGTAGTTGCGCCCTACTTGCACCCTACGTGCGCCCTAGTTGCACCCTTGTTGCGCCCTAGTTCCGCCCTAGTTGCGCCCTAGTTGTGCCCTAGTTGCGACCTAGTTGCGCCCTAGTTGCGCCCTAGTTGTGCCCTAGTTGCACCCTAGTTGCGCCGTAGTTGCGCTGTAGTTGCGCCCTAGTTGCGCCCTAGTCGCGCCCTAGTCGTATCCTAGTCACGCCCTAGTTGCACCCTATTTGCACTCTAGTTGCACCATATTTGCGCCCTTATTGCACCCTACTAGCGCCCTTCTAGCACGCTTCGTGCACCCTAGGTGTACCTTAGTTGGGCACTAGCTACACCCTAGTTGTGCCCTAGTTGGACCCTAGTTGCGTCCTACTTGTGCCCTACTTGCGCGCTACTTGCGCCTTAGTTGCACCTTAGTTGCGCCCAACTTGCACACTAGTTGCACCCTAGTTGCACCCTAGTTGCACCCTAGTTGTGCCGTAGTTGCGCCCTAGTTGCGCCCTGGTTGTGCCCCGGTTGCGCCATAGTTGCGCCCTAGTTGTGCCCTAGTTGCGCCATAGTTACGCCCTAGTTGCGCCATAATTGCGCCCTACTTGCGCCCTACTCTCGCCCTAGTTGCGCCTTAGTTGGGCACTAGCTACGCCTAGTTGTACCCCAGTTGCGCCCTAGCTGCGTCCTACTTGTGCCCAACTTGCGCCCTAGTTGCGCCTTAGTTGCGCCTTAGTTGCACCTTAGTTGCGCCTTAATTACACCATAGTTGCGCCCAAGTTGCGCCCTAGTTGCGGCCTAGTTGCACCCTAGTTGCGCCCTAGTTGCGCCCAAGTTGCACCCTAGTTGCGCCCTAGTTGCGCCCTTGTTGCGCCCTTGTTGCACCCTCGTTGTGCCCTCGTTACGCCCTCGTTGCGCGCTCGCTGCGCTCAAGTTGCACCCTAGTTGCGCCCTTGTCACGCCCTAGTTGTGCCCCACTTGTGCCGTAGTTGCGCCCTACTTGCGCCCTACGTGCGCCCTAGTTGCAACCTTGTTGCGCCCTAGTTGCGCCCTAGTTGCGCCCTAGTTGTGCCCTAGTTGCGACCCAATTACGTCCTAGTTGCGCCCTAGTTGTGCCCTAGTTGCACCCCAGTTGCACCGTAGTTGCGCCCCTGTTGCGCCCTAGTTGCGCCCTAGTCACGCCCTAGTCGCGTTCTAGTCACACCCTAGTTGCGCCCTAGTCGCACTCTAGTTGCACCATATTTGCGCCCTTATTGCACCATACTTGCGCCCTACTAGCACGCTTCGTGCGCCCTTGTTGTACCTTAGTTGGGCACTAGCTACACCCTAGTTGTTCCCTAGTTGCACCCTAATTGCGTCCTACTTGTGCCCTACTTGCGCGCTAGTTGCGCCTTAGTTGCACCTTAGTTGCGCCCAACTTGCACACTAGTTGCACCCTAGTTGCACCCTAGTTGCACCCTAGTTGTGCCGTAGTTGCGCCCTAGTTGCGCCCTGGTTGCGCCCCGGCTGCGCCCTAGTTGCGCCCTAGTTGCGCCCTAGTTGCGCCCTAGTTGCGCCCTAGTTACCCCTAGTTGCGCCCTTATTGCGCCCTAGTTGCCCCCAGTTGCGCCCTAATTGCGCCCTAGTTGCGCCCTAGTTGCTCCCTAGTTGCGCTCTAGTTGTACCCTAGTTGCGCCCTAGTTGCGCCCTAGTTGCGCCCTAGTTGAGCCCTAGTTGCGTCCTATTTGCGCCCTAGTTGCGCCTAGTTGCGCCCTAGTTGCGCCCTTGTTGCGCCCTAGTTGTGTCCTGGTTTCGCCCTCGTTGCGCCCTCATTGCACCCTAGTTGCGCCCTTGTTGCGCCCTAGTTGCGCCCTAGTTGCCCTCAGTTGCACCTGAATTGCGCCCTAGTTGCACCCTAGTTGCGCCCTAGTTGCGTCCTAGTGACGCCCTAGTTGCGCCCTATTTGCGCCCTACGTGGGCCCTTCTGGCGCCTACTTGCGCCCTAGTTGCGCCTCGGTTGGACACTAGCTACGCCCTAGTTGTCCCCTAGTTACGCCCTAGTTGCGTCCTACTTGCACCCTAGTTGCGCCTTAGTCACACCCTATTTGCGACAGGGTGTTCATTAGCGATAGGGTGTTGATTTGAGACACGATGATTATTTGCGACAGGGTGTTAAATTGCGACAGGCTGTTGATTTGCGACAGGGTATTGATTTGCAACATAGTGTTGATTTGCGACAGGGTGTTCACTTGCAACGGGGTGTTGATTTGCGACAGGGTGTTGATTTGCAACAAGGTTTTGATTTGCGACAGGGTGTTCATTTGCAATTGGGTGCTGACTTGGGACGTGCTGATTTGCGACAAGGTGTTGATTTGCGACAGGGTGTTGATTTGCGACAGATTGTTGATTTACGATAGGGTGTTCATTTGCCATATGGTGTTGATTTGCGATAGGGTGTTGATTTGCGACAGGATGTTGATTTTCTACAGGGTGTTGATTTGTGACAGGGTGTTAAGTTGTGTCAGGGTGTTGATTTGCGACAGGGTGTTGATTTGCGACAGGGTGTTTATTTGCGACAAGGTGTTGGTTTGCGATAGGGTGTTGATTTGTGACAGGGTGATGATTTGCGACAGGGTGTTATTTTGCGACAGGGTGTTGATTTGCTACAGGGTGTTGATTTGCGACTGGGTGTTGATTTGCAACAGGGTGTTGATTTGTGATGGAGTGTTAATTTGTGACAGAGTTTTGATTTGCGATAGGGTGATGATTTGCAACAAGGTGTTGATTTACGACAAGGTATTCATTTGCAACAGGGTGTTTATTTGCGACATGTGTAAATTTGGGACAGGGTATTGATTTGCGACAGGGTGTTGATTTGCGACAGGGTGTTCATTTGCGACAAGGTGTGTATTTCCGACCGGGTGTTGATTTGGAACAGACAGTTGATATGCGATAGGGTGTTGATTTGCGACTGGGTGTTGATTTGCGACAGGGTGTTCATTTGCAACAAGGTGTTGATTTGCGACAGGGTGCTGATTTGCGACAAGGTGTTGACTTGCGACAGGGTGTTGATTTGCGACAAGGTGTGTATTTCCGACCGGGTGTTGATTTGGAACAGACAGTTGATATGCGATAGGGTGTTGATTTGCGACTGGGTGTTGATTTGCGACAGGGTGTTCATTTGCAACAAGGTGTTGATTTGCGACAGGGTGCTGATTTGCGACAAGGTGTTGACTTGCGACAGGGTGTTGATTTGCGACAGGGTTTTCATTAGCAATATGGTGTTGATTTGCGAAAGGATTTCTATTTGCAACAGGGTGTTAAATTGTGACAGGGTGTTGATTTGCGACAGTGTGTTGATTTGCGACATGGTGTTCATTTGCGACAGGGTGCTGATTTGCGACCGGGTGTTGATTTGCGACATGGTGTTGATTTGCGACAGGGTGTTGATTTGCGACATGGTGTTGATTTGCGACAGGGTGTTGATTTGAAACAAAATGTTGATTTGCCGCATGGTGTTGAGTTGCGACAGGGTGTTGATTTGCGATAGGGTCTGGATATGCGACGCGGTATTGATTCGTGACAGGGTGTTGATTTGCAATAGAGTGTTGATTTGCGACATGGTATTGAATTGCGAAAGGGTGTCACTTTTCGAAATGGTGTTGATTTGCGACAAGGTGTTGATTTGCGACATGGTGTTGATTTGCAACAGGGTGTGGATTTGCGACAGGGTGTTGATTTGCAACAGGATGTTGATTTGCGAGAGGCTGTTGATTTGTGACAGGGTGTTGATTTGCGACAGGGTGCTGATTTGCGACAGGGTGTTGATTTGTGACAGGGTGCTGATTTGCAACAGGGTGTTAATTTGAGACATGGTATTGATTTCCGACAATGTGTTGATTTGCGACAAGGTATTGATTTGCGACAATGTGTTGATCTGCGACATGGTGTCGATTTGTGCCAGAGTGTTGAAATGCACAGGGTATTGATTTGCGGCAGGCTGTTCATTTGCAACAAGGTGTTGATTTGTGACAGGGTGTTCATTCGTGACAGGGTGTTGATTTGCAAGAGGGTGTTGATTTATGACAGGGTGCTGATTTGCGACAGGGTGTTGATTTGTAATAGGGTTTTTATTTGCGACAGAGTGTTGATTTGCGACAGGATGTTGATTTGCGATAGGGTGTTGATTTGCGACAGGGTGTTGATTTGCGACAGGGGGCTGATTTGCGACATGGTATTGATTTGCAACAGGGTGTTCATTTGTGACAATGTGTTGACTTGTGAAAGGGTGTTGATTTCCGACAAGGTGTTGATTTGCGACAGGATGTTGATTTGCGTCAGGGTGTTGATTTGCGACAGGGTGTTGATTTGCGACAGGGTGTTGATTTGCGACATGGTATTGATTTGCGACAGGGTGCTGATTTGCGACAGGATGTTGATTTGCGACAGGGTGTTGATTTGCGACAGGGTGTTGATTTGCGACAGGGTGTTGATTTGCGACAGGACGTTGATTTGTGACAAGGTGTTGACTTGCGACACGGTGTTGATTTGCGATAGGGTCTGAATTTGCGTCGGGATACTGATTCGCGACAGGGTGTTGATTTGCAACAGAGTGTTGATTTTCGACAGGGTGTTGAATTGCAAAGGGTGTCAAATTGCGACAGGTGTTGATTTCGGACAAGGTGTTGATTTGCGAAAGGAATTGATTTGCGACAGGGTGTTGATTTGTGACAGGGTGTTGATTTG
>SZWC01000864.1:68211-94721 GCA_023375785.1 Penium margaritaceum | reverse complement strand
TCTGGATTTGCGACGGGGTATTGATTCGCGACAGGGTGTTGATTTGCAACAGAGTGTTGATTTTCGACAGGGTGTTGAATTGCAAAGGGTGTCAAATTGCGACAGGTGTTGATTTCGGACAAGGTGTTGATTTGCGAAAGGAATTGATTTGCGACAGGGTGTTGATTTGTGACAGGGTGTCGATTTGCGACAGGGTGTTGATTTGCAACAGGGTGTGGATTTGCGACATGGTGTTGAATTTCAACAACGTATTGATTTGCGACAGGGTGTTGATTTGCGACGGGGTGTTGATTTGCGAGAGGCTGTTGATTTGCGACTGGGTGTTGATTTGCGACAGGGTGTTGATTTGCGACAGGGTGTTTACTTGCGACTATGTGTTGATTTGCAACAAGGTGTTGATTTGCAACAAGATGTTGATCTATGACAGGGTGTTGATTTTTGATAGGGTGTTAATTTACGACATGGTATTGATTTGTGACAAGATATTGATTTACGACAAGGTGTTCATTTGCGACAAGGTGTTGATTTGTGACAAGGTGTTGATTTGCGCCAGGGTGTTCAATTGCACAGGGTATTGATTTGCGGCAGGGTACTGATTCGCAACAAGGTGCTGATTTGGGACAGGGTGTTGATTCGCGACAGGGTGTTGATTTGCAAGAGGGTGTTGATTCGTGACAGGATGCTGATTTGCGACAGTGTGTTGATTTGTAATAGTGTGTTTATTTGCAACAGCGTGTTGATTTGTGACATGGTGTTGATTTGTGACAGGGTGTTGATTTGCGAGAGGGTGTTGATTTGTGACAGGGTGTTGATTTGCGACAGGGTGTTGATTTGTAACAAGGTGTTCACTTGCGATAGGGTGTTAATTTGCGTGAAGGTTTTGATTTGCAACGAGGTGTTGATTTGGGACAGGGTGTTTGCGACAGGGTATTGATTTGCGACAAGGTGTTGATTTGCAACAAGGTGTTGATTTCTATGTTTTACTTCTGTCAAGGCTTCATTTCTGACATGTAGATGATGGACGATATAGGCTGGACTGTTGACTTTGGACAGTAGATGCGCTAGACGCTAGACAATAGACGCGCTAGACGCTGGACAGTAGACGCGCTAGACGCTAGACAGCAGACGCGCTAGACTCTGGACAGCGGACACGACGACGGTGGACAGTAGACGCGGGGGCGATGGACAAAAACGGTGGCCAAAAGGTACTAAACACGAGCGGCGATATTTTATCTGTCACATGTGGCGGCAGGGAGCCTGTCGTGACCTGTCCTTTTTTTTCGGAGTTGGGGACTGGCACCAAAGCAAGATAGGCTATGGACCTGGGAAAAGTGCAATCAACAGATTAAAGACTGTGATGCTGTAAGTTACCCGAGGAGTGAATGGAAATAATATCTGTGGGTGGATTTGAATCAGGAATATGAAACGTGACATGAATGCCAAGATTCGGGCCAACTAGGGCGCAACTAGTGCGCAAGTAGGGCACAAGTAGGACACAACTAGGGTGCAACTAGGGTACAACTAGGGCGTAGCTAGTGCCCAACTGAGGCGCAAGTAGGGCGCAAGTAGGGTGCAAGTAGGGCGCAAGTAGGGTGCAACTAGTGCACAACTAGGGTGCAACTAGGGCGGAACTAGGCCGCAAGTAGGGCGCAACTAGGGCGAAACTAGGGTGCAAGTAGGGTGCAATTAGGGTGCAACTAGGGCAAAAGTAGGGCGCAAGTAAGACGCAACTAGGACGCAACTAGGGCACAACTAGGGCGTAGCTAGTGCCCAACTGAGGTGCAACTATGGGGCAAGTAGGGCGCCGGTAGGGCGTAAGTAGGGTGCAATGAGGACGCAAGAAGGGCGTAATTAGGGCGCAGCTAGGGCGCAACTAGGACGCAAGTAGGGCGCAAGTAGGGCCCAACTAGGGCGCAAGTAGGACGCAAGTAGGGTGCAAGTCGGGCGCAACTAGGGCACAACTATGGCATAACTAGGGTACCACTAGGGTGGAAGCAGGCCGCAACTAGGGCACAACTAGGGCACAAATAGGGCGCAACTAGGGCGCAACTAGGGCCCAACTAGGGCGCAACTAGGGCGCAACTAGGGCGCAACTAGGGTGCATCTAGGGTGCAATTAGTTTGCAAGTTGGACGCAACTAGTGCGCAACTTAGGCGCAACTTGGGCGCAAGTAGGGTGCAACTAGAGCGCTCCTAGTGCGCAACTAGGGCGCAAGTAGGGCGCAACCAGGGCGCAATCATAGCGCAACTAGGGCACAATTATAGCACAACTAGGGCGCAACTAGGGTGCAACTAGTGTGCAAGTTTATCACAACTAAGGCGTAACCAAGGCGCAACTAGCGCGCAAGTAGGGCGCAAGTAGGACGCAACTAGGGCGCAACTAGGGCATGACTAGGGCGTGGCTATTGCCCAACTAAGGCACAACTGGGGTGCAAGTAGGGTGTCAGTAGGGCGCAAGTAGGGTGCAATAAAGGCGCAAGTAGGGTGCAAGTAGGGCGCCAATAGGGCGCATCTAGGGCGCAACTAGGGCGCGACTAGGGCGCAACTAGGGCGCAAATAGGGCGCAACTAGGGCATAACTAGGACGCAAGTTGGGCGTAACTAGGGCCCAACTAGGGCGCAACTAGGGCGCAACTAGGGCGCAACTAGGGCGCAACTAGGGCACATTTAGGGGGCACCTAGGGCGCAACTAGGGTGCAACTAGGGTGCAACTAGGGCGCAAGTAGGGTGCAAGTAGGGCACAAGTAGGGCGAAACTACGGCGCAAGTGGGGCACAACTAGGGCGCAACTAGGGCGCAACTAGGACGCAACGAGGGCACAACGAGGGCGCAACAAGGGTGCAACAAGGGCACAACTAGGGCGCAACTAGGGTGCAACTAGGGCACAACTAGGGCGCAACTAGGGCGCAACTAGGGCGCAACTAGGGCGCAACTAGGGTACAAACTGGGCGCACTAAGGCGCAACTAGGGCGCAACAAAGGCGCAACTAGGGCGCAAGTAGGGCACAATTAGGGCGCAACTAGGGCGCAACTAGGGTGCAACTAGGGCACAACTAGGGCGCACCTAGGGCGCAACTAGGGCGCAACTAGGGCGCAACTATGGTGTAACTAGGGGGCAACTAGGGCACAAGTAGGGTGCAACGAGGGCGCAACTAGGGCGCAACTAGGGCGCAACTATGGTGTAACTAGGGGGCAACTAGGGCACAAGTAGGGTGCAACGAGGGCGCAACTAGGGCGCAACTAGGGCGCAACTATGGTGTAACTAGGGGGCAACTAGGGCACAAGTAGGGTGCAACGAGGGCGCAACTAGGGCGCAACTAGGGCGCAACTATGGTGTAACTAGGGGGCAACTAGGGCACAAGTAGGGTGCAACGAGGGCGCAACTAGGGCGCAACTAGGGCGCAACTAGGGTACAAACTGGGCGCACTAAGGCGCAACTAGGGCGCAACAAAGGCGCAACTAGGGCGCAAGTAGGGCACAATTAGGACGCAACTAGGGCGCAACTAGGGTACAACTAGGGCGTAACTAGTGTCCAACTGAGGCGCAACTAGGGCGCAAGTAGGGCGCCAATAGGGCGTAAGTATGGTGCAATAAGGGCGCAAGAAGGGCGCAACTAGGGCGCAACTAGGACGCATCTCGGGCGCAAGTAGGGCGCAACTAGGACGTGACTAGGGCGCAAGTAGGGCGCATGTAGGGCGCAACTAGTGCACAACTATGGCGCAACTACTGAGCAACTAGGGCGGAAATAGGGCGCAACTAGGGCGCAACTAGGGCGCAACTATGGTGTAACTAGGGCGCAACTAGGGCACAAGTAGGGTGCAACTAGGGCGCAACTAGGGCGCAACTAGGGCGCAATGAGGGCGCAACGACGGCGCAACTAGGGGGCAACTAGGGCACAACTAGGGTGCAACTAGGGCGCAACTAGAGCGCAACTAGGGTGCAACTAGGGTGCAACTAGTGTGCAAGCTGGGCGCAACTAGGGCGTAACTAAAGCGCAACTAGGGCGCAAGTATGACGCAACTAGGGCGCAACTAGGGGACAACTATGGCGTAGCTAGTGCCCAACTGAGGTTCAACTAGGGCGCAAGTAGGCGCCAGACGGGCGCAAATAGGGCGCAACTAGGACGCAATTAGGGCACAACTAGGACGCAACTAGGGCGCAACTAGTGCGTAACTAGGGTGCAACTAGGGTGCGAGTAGGGCGCAACTAGGGTGCAACTAGGGCACCTGGGCGCGACAAGGGTGCAATTTGGGGGCAACTAGGGTGCAACTAGGGCACAACTAGGACGCAACTAGGATGCAACTAGGGCACAACTAGGGCACAACTAGGGCGCAACTAGGGCGTGACTATGGCGTGACTTGGGCGCAACTAGGACGAAACTAGGGCGCAACTAGGGCGCAACCACGGCGCAATGAGGGCGCAACAGGGGGCAACTAGGGCGCAACTAGGGTGCAACTAGGGCGCAACTAGGGCGCAACTAGGGCGCAACTAGGGCGCAACTAGGGCGCAACTAGGGCGCAACAAGGGCACAACTAGGGCGCAACTAGGGTGCAACTAAGGCGCAACTAGGGCACAAATAGGGCACAAGTAGGTGCAACTAGGGCGCAACTATGGTACAACTAGGGCGTAGCTAGTCCCCAACTGAGGCACAACTAGGGCGCAAGTAGGGTGCAAGTAGGGCGCAAGTAGGTTGCAACTAGTGCGCAACCAGGGCACAACTAGGGCGCAACTAGGGCGCAACTAGGGCGCAACTAGGGTGCAAGTAGGGCGCAACTAGGGTGCCACTAGGGCGCAAGTAGGGCGGAAGGAAGACGCAACCAGGACGCAACTAGGATGCAAATCAATACCCTCTCGCGAATCAACACCCTGTCCCAAATCAACCCCTTGCCGCAAATCAATACCCTGCCGCAAATCAATACCATGTGCATTTCAACACCTTGGCGCAAACCAACACCTTGTTGCAAATCAACACCTTGTCGCAAATCAACACCTTGTCGCAAATCAATACCTTGTCGCAAATCAATACCATGTTGCAAATTAACACCCTGTCACAAATCAACACCCTGTCACAAATCAACACCTTGTTGCAAATCAACACCTTGTTGGAAATCAACACGTTGCCGCAAATCAACACCCTGTCGCAAATCAACACCCTGTCGCAAATCAACACCCTGTCGCAAATCAACAGCCTCTCGCAAATAAACACCCTGTCGCAACTCAATACCTTAATGAAAATCAACACCCTGTTGGAAATCCACACCCTGTTGCAAATCAACACCCTGTCGCAAATCAACAACCTGTCACAAATCAACACCCTGTCGCAAATCAATACCTTTCGCAAATCAACACCTTGTCGCAAATCAACACCCAATCGCGAATTGACACCCTTCGCACTTCAACACCCTGTCGCAAATCAACACTCAGTTGCAAATCAACACCCTGCCACAAACCAATACCCCGTCGCCAATCCAGACCCTATCGCAAATCAACATCGTGTCGCAACTCAACACCATGTCGCAAATCAACATCCTGTCGCAAATCAACACCTTGTCGCAAATCAACAGCCTGTCATAAATCAACACCCTGTCACAAATCAACATCCTGTCGCAAATCAGCACCATGTCGCAAATCAACACCATGTTGCAAATCAACACCCTGTCACAAATCAACACCCTGTCGCAAATCAACACCCTGTCGCAAATCATTACCCTGTCGCAAATCAACACCTTGTCGCAGATGAACACCCTGTCACAAATCAACACCCTGTCACAAATCAACACTCTGTTGCAAATCAACACTCTGTTGCAAATCAGCCCCCTGTTGCAAATCAACACCCTATCGCAAATCAACACCCAGTCGCAAATCAACACCCTGTCACAAATGAACACTATGTCGCAAATAAACACCCTATTACAAATCAACACACTGTCGCAAATCAGCACCCTGTCACAAATCAACACCCTCTTGCAAATCAACACCCTGTCGCAAATCAACACCCTGTCGCAAATCAACATCTTGTTGCAAATCAACACCCTGTTGCAAATCAGTACCCAGTGCAATTCAACACTCTGGCACAAATCAACACCCTGTTGCAAATCAATACCTTGTCGCAAGTCAACACCTTGTCGCAAATCAACACCTTGTCTGAAATCAATATTATGTCACAAGTTAACACCCTGTTGCAAATCAGCACCCTCTCACAAACCAACACCCTATCGTAAATCAACACCCTGTCGCAAATCAACAGCCTCTTGCAAATCAACATCCTGTCGCAAATCAACACCCTGACGCAAATCAATAACTTGTTGCAAATCAACACCCCGTCGCATATCCACACCCTGTTACAAATAAACACCCTGTAGCAAATCAGCACCTTGTCGCAAATCAACACCATGTTGCAAATCAATACCTTTCGCAAATCAACACATTGTCGCAAATCAATACCCTGTTGAAATTTGACACCCGTTCGCAATTCAACACCATGTCGCAAATCAACACTCTGTTGCAAATCAACACCCTGTCGCGAATCAATACCCCGTCGCAAATCCAGACCCTATCGCAAATCAACACCGTGTCGCAACTCAACACCACGTCGCAAATCAACATCCAGTCGCAATTAAACACACTGTCGCAACTCAACACCGTGTAGCAAATCAATACCCTGTCGCAAATCAACACCCTGGTGCAAATCAGCACCCTGTCGCAAATGAATACCATGTCGCAAATCAACATCCTGTCACAATTTAACACCCTGTTGCAAATACAAATCCTGTCGCAAATCAACACCCTATCACTAATGAACACCCTGTCGCAACCCAACACCCTGTCGCAATTCAACACCTTGTCGCAAATCAGCACCATGTTGCAAATCAACACCTTGTTGCAAATCAACACCCTGTCGCAAATCAACACCCAGTTGCAAATCAACACCCTATCGCAAATCAACTGTCTGTTCCAAATCAACACCCTGTCGCAAATGAACACTCTGTCGCAAACAAACATCCTATAGCAAATCAACACCCTGTCGCAAATCAATACCCTGTCGCAAATTTACACCTGTCGCAAATCAACACCCTGTCGCAAATCAAGACCTTGTCGTAAATCAACACCTTGTTGCAAACCAACACCCTATCACAAATCAACACTCTGTCGCAGATTAACACTCTATCGCCAATCAACACCCTGTCGCAAATCAACACCCTGTCACAAATCAACACCCTGTCGCAAATCAACACCCTGTCACAAATTAACACCCTGTCGCAAATCAACACCCTGTCGCAAACCAACACCCTGTTGCAAATCAACACCTTGTCGCAAATCAACACCCTGACGCAAATCAACACCCTGTCACAAATTAACACCCTGTCGCAAATCAACACCCTGTCGCAAATTAACACCCTGTCGCAAATCAACACCCTGTCGCAAATCAGCACACCGTTGCAAAATCCACACCCTGTCGCAAATCAACACCCTGTCGCAAATCAGCACACCGTTGCAAAATCCACACCCTGTCGCAAATCAACACCCTGTCGCAAATCAGCACACCGTTGCAAAATCCACACCCTGTCGCAAATCAACACCCTGTCGCAAATCAGCACACCGTTGCAAAATCCACACCCTGTCGCAAATCAACACCCTGTCGCAAATCAGCACACCGTTGCAAAATCCACACCCTGTCGCAAATCAACACCCTGTCGCAAATCAGCACACCGTTGCAAAATCCACACCCTGTCGCAAATCAACACCCTGTCGCAAATCAGCACACCGTTGCAAAATCCACACCCTGTCGCAAATCAACACCCTGTCGCAAATCAGCACACCGTTGCAAAATCCACACCCTGTCGCAAATCAACACCCTGTCGCAAATCAGCACACCGTTGCAAAATCCACACCCTGTCGCAAATCAACACCCTGTCGCAAATCAGCACACCGTTGCAAAATCCACACCCTGTCGCAAATCAACACCCTGTCGCAAATCAGCACACCGTTGCAAAATCCACACCCTGTCGCAAATCAACACCCTGTCGCAAATCAGCACACCGTTGCAAAATCCACACCCTGTCGCAAATCAACACCCTGTCGCAAATCAGCACACCGTTGCAAAATCCACACCCTGTCGCAAATCAACACCCTGTCGCAAATCAGCACACCGTTGCAAAATCCACACCCTGTCGCAAATCAACACCCTGTCGCAAATCAGCACACCGTTGCAAAATCCACACCCTGTCGCAAATCAACACCCTGTCGCAAATCAAGACCCTGTCGTAAATCAACACCTTGTTGCAAACCAACACCCTATCACAAATCAACACTCTGTCGCAGATTAACACTCTATCGCCAATCAACACCCTGTCGCAAATCAACACCCTGTCACAAATTAACACCCTGTCGCAAATCAACACCCTGTCGCAAACCAACACCCTGTTGCAAATCAACACCTTGTCGCAAATCAACACCCTGACGCAAATCAACACCCTGTCACAAATTAACACCCTGTCGCAAGTTAATACCCTGTCACAAATCAACACCCTGTCACAAATCAACACCCTGTCGCAAATCAACATCCTATCGCAAATTAACACCCTATCACAAATCAATACCCTATCGTAAATCAACAAGCTGTGGCAAATAAACACCCGTCGCAAATCAACACCTTGTCGCAAATCAACACGTCGCAAACCAACACCCAATAGCAAATCAACACCATGTCGCAAATCAACACCTTGTTGCAAATCAACACCCTGTCGCAAATCAGCACACCGTTGCAAAATCCACACCCTGTCGCAAATCAACACCATGTCGCAAATCAACACCCTGTCGGAAATCAACACCCTGTCGCAATTTGACACCCTGTCGCAAATAAAAATCCGGTCGCAAATCAACACTCTATCGCTAATGAACACCCTGTCGCAAATAGGGCGTAACTAAGGCGCAACTAGGGCGCAAGTAGGACGCAACAAGGGCGCAACTAGGGAACAACTAAGGTGTAGCTAGTGTCCAACTGAGGCGCAACTAGGGCGCAAGTAGGTGCGAGAAGGACGCATGTAGGGCGCAACTAGGGCGCAACTAGGGCGCAACTAGGACGCAACTAGGGCGCAGCTAGTGCGTAACAAGGGTACAACTAGGGTTCAAGTAGGGTGCAACTAGGGCGCAACTAGGGCGCAATTAGAGTGCAACTGGGGGCAACTAGGGCGCAACTAGGGCGCAACTAGGGTGCAACTAGGGTACAACTAGGGCGCAACTAGGGCACAACTAGGACGCGAGTAGGGCGTGACTTGGGCGCAACTATGGCGTAACTAGGGCGCAACTATGGCGCATATAGGGCGCAACTATGGCGCAATTAGGACGCAACTGGGGGCAACTAGGGCGCAACTAGGGAACAACTAGGGCGCAACTAGGGCGCAACTAGGGCACAACTAGGACGCGAGTAGGGCGTGACTTGGGCGCAACTATGGCGTAACTAGGGCGCAACTATGGCGCATATAGGGCGCAACTATGGCGCAATTAGGACGCAACTGGGGGCAACTAGGGCGCAACTAGGGAACAACTAGGGCGCAACTAGGGCGCAACTAGGGCGCAACTAGGGCGCAACTAGGGCGCAACTAGGGCGCAACTAGGGCGCAACTAGGGCGCAACTAGGGTGCAGCTAGGGTGCAACCAAGGAGCAACTAGGGCACAAATAGGGCACAAGAAGGACGCAACTAGGGCGCGACTAGGGTACAACTAGGGCCTAGCTGGTCCCCAACTGAGGCACAACTAGGGCGCAAGTAGGGTGCAAGTAGAGCGCAAGTACGTTGCAACTTGTGCGCAACCAAGACGCAACTAGGGCGCAACTAGGGCGCAACTAGGGCGCAACTAGGGTGCAAGTATGGCGCAACTAGGGTGCAACTAGGGCGCAAGTAGGGCGCAAGTAAGACGCAACTAGGGCGCAACTAGGGCACAATTAGGGCGTAATTAGTGCCCAATCGAGGCGCAACTAGGGCGCAAGTAGGGCGCCAGTAGGGTGTAAGTAGGGTGCAACTAGGGCACAACTAGGGTGCAAATAGGGTGCAACGAGTGCGCAACTAAGACGCAACTAGGGTGCAATAAGGGTGCAACTAGGGCGCAAGTAGGGTGCAAGAAATGTGCAACTAGGGCACAACTAAGGCGCAACAAGGGTGCAACTAGGGTGCAACTATGGCGCAACTAGGGCACAACTAGAGTGCAACGAGGGTGCAAGTAGGTCGCAAGTAGGGCGCAACTAGGGCACAAGTAAGGCGCAACAAGGGCGTAACTATGGTGAAACTAGGCGCAACTAGGGTGCAACTAGGGCGCAACTAGGGCGCAACTAGGGCGCAACTAGGGTGCAACTAGGGCGCAACTAGGGCGCATCTAGGGCGCAACTAGAGCGTAACTAGGGTGCAACTAGGGCGTAACTAGGGCGCAATTAGGGCGCAACTCGGGGTAACTAGGGCGCAACTAGGGCACAACTAGGGCGCAACGAAGGCGCAACGAGGGCAAAACTATGGTGCAACTAGGGCGCAACTAGGGTGCAACTAGGGCGCAACTAGGGTGTAACAATGACGCAACTAGGGTGCAACTAGTGTGCATGTTAGGTGCAACTAGGGTGCAACTAAGGTGCAACTAGGACGCAAGTAGGACGCAACTAAGGGTGCAACTAGGGGACAACTAGGGCGTAGCTAGTGCCCAACTGAGGCACAACTAGGGTGCAAGTAGGCGTCAGTAGGGCGCAAGTAGGGCGCAAGTAGGGCGCAACTATGGCGCAACTAGGACGCAACTAAGGCGCAACTAGTGCGTAACTAGGGTGCAACTAAGGTGCAAGTAGGGCGCAACTAGGGCGCAACTATGGCGCCCGAGCACAACTAGGGCGCAACAAGGGGGCAACTAGGGCGCAACCTGGGCGCAACTAGGACGCAACTAGGGCACAACTAGGGTGCAACTAGGGCGCAACTATGGCGCAAATATGGTGCAACTAGTGTGCAACTAGGGCGCAACTAGGGTACGACTAGGGCGCGACTAGGGCGAGACTTGGGCGCAACTAGGGCACAACTACGGCGAAACTATGGCGCAACTAGGGCGCAATTAGGGCGCAACTGGGGGAAACTAGGGCGGAACTAGGACGCAACTAGGGCACAACTATGGCAAAACTAGGGCGCAACTAGGGCGTAACTAGGGCACCACTAGGGTGCAACTAGTGCGCAACTAGGGCGGAACTAGGGAGCGACTAGGGCGCGACTAGGGCCCGACTTGGGCGCAACTAGGGCGCAACTAGGGCGCAACTAGGGCGCAACTAGGGCGCAATTAGGCTGCAAATGGGGACAACTAGGGCGCAACTAGGGCGCAACTAGGACGCAACTAGGGCGTAATAACGGCGCAACTAGGGCGCAACTAGAGCGCAACTATGGTGCAACTAGGGGAAACTAGGGCGCAACTAGGGCGCAGCTAGGGCACAACTAAGGCGCAACTAGGGCGCAAATAGGGTACACGTAGGAAGCAACTAGGGCGCAACTAGGGTGCAACTAGGGTGTAGCTAGTGCCCAACTGAGGCGCAACTAGGGCGCAAGTAGGGTGCAAGTAGGGCGCAAGTAGGTTGCAACTTGTGCGCAACCTGGGCGCAAGTAGGGCACAAGTAAGACGCAACTAGGGCACAACCAGGGGACAATTAGGGCGTAGCTAGTGCCCAACTGAGGTGCAACTAGGGTGCAAGTAGGGCGCAACTAGGGTATAAGTAGGGTACAATAAGGGCGCAAGTAGGGCGCAACTAGGGCTGAACTAAAGCGCAACAAGGGCGCAACTAGGACGCAACCAGAGCACAACTAGGGCGCAATTAGGGCGCAAATAGGGCGCAACTAGGGCGCAGCTAGGGTGTAACTAGGGCGCAACTAGGGCGCAACTAGAGCGCATCTAGGGCGCAACTAGGGCGCAACTAGGATACAACTAGGGCGCAACTAGGGCGCAACTAGGGCGCAACAAGGGTGCAACTAGGGCGCAACAAGGGCGCAACAAGGGTGCAACTATGGCGCAACGAGGGCGCAACGAGGGCGCAACTACGGCGCAACTAGGGCGCAACTAGGGCGCAACTAGGGTGCAATTAGGGCGCAACTAGGGTGAAACTAGGGCGCAACTAGGGCACAACTAGGGTACAACTAAGACGCAACTAGGTCGCAACTAGGGCGCAACTAGCGTGCAACTAGGGTGCAACTATAGCGCAACTAGGGCGCAACCGGGGCGCAACCAGGGCGCAACTAGAACGCAACTAGGGCAAAACTAGGGTGCAAATAGGGCGCAATTATGGCTCAACTAGTGTGCAAGTTGGGCGCAGCTAAGGCGCAACTAAGGCGGAACTAGCGCGCAACTAGGGCACAAGTAGGACGCAACTAGGGCGCAAGTATGGCACAACTAGGACGTAGCTGGTGTCCAATGAAGGCACAACTAGGGTGCAAGTAGGGTGCCAGTAGGGCGCAAGTAGGGTGCAATAAGGGCGCATGTAGGGTGCAACTAGGGCGTAACTAGGGCGCAACTAGGGCGCAACTAGGGCGCGACTAGGACGCAACTAGGGCGCAACTAGGGCGTGACTAGGGCGCAACTAGGGCGTAACGAGGGAGCAAGTAGGGTGTGACTATGGCACAACTAGGGCGCAATTAGGGCGCAACTAGGGCGCAACTAGGACGCAACTAGGACGCAACTAGGGCACAACTAGGGTGCAACTAGGGTGCAACTAGGGCGCAAGTAGGGCGCAAGTAGGGCACAAGTAGGACGCCACTACGGCGCAAGTGGGGCACAACTAGGGCCAACTAGGGCGTAACTAGGGCGCAACAAGGGCGCAACGAGGGCGCAACAAGGGCGCAACAAGGGAACAACTAGGACGCAACTAGGGCGCAACAAGGGCGTAACTAGGGTGCAACTAGGGCGCAACTAGGGCGCAACTAGGACGCAACTAGGGCACAACTAGGGCGCAACTAAGGCGCAACTAGGGCGCAACAAAGGCGTAACTAGTGCGCTAGTAGGGCACAAGTAGGACGCAACTAGGGCGCAACTAGGGTACAACTAGGGTGTAGCTAGTGCCCAACTGAGGCACAACTAGGGTGCAAGTAGGGCGCCAATAGGGCGTAAGTATGGTGCAATAAGGGCGCTAGACGGGTGCAACTAGGGCGCAACTAGGACGCATCTAGGGTTCAAGTAGGGTGCAGCTAGGGCGCGACTATGGCGCAAGTAGGGCGCAGGTAGGGCGCAACTAGGGCACAACTAATGCGCAACTAGGGAGCAACTAGGGTGCAACTAGGGAGCAACTCGGGCGCAACTAGGGTGCAACTAGGGCGCAACTAGGATGTAACTAGGGCGAAACTAGGGCGCAACTAGGGTGCAACTAGGGTGTAACTAGGGCGCAACTAGGGCGCAACGAGGCCGCAACGAGGCCGCAACTAGGGCGCAACTAGGGTGTAACTAGGGCGCAACTAGGGCGCAACTAGGGCGTAACTAGGGCGCAACTAGGGCGCAACTAGGGCGTAACTAGGGCGCAACTAGGGCGCAACTAGGGCGTAACTAGGGCGCAACTAGGGCGCAACTAGGGCGTAACTAGGGCGCAACTAGGGCGCAACTAGGGCGTAACTAGGGCGCAACTAGGGCGCAACTAGGGCGTAACTAGGGCGCAACTAGGGCGCAACTAGGGCGTAACTAGGGCGCAACTAGGGCGCAACTAGGGCGTAACTAGGGCGCAACTAGGGCGCAACTAGGGCGTAACTAGGGCGCAACTAGGGCGCAACTAGGGCGTAACTAGGGCGCAACTAGGGCGCAACTAGGGCGTAACTAGGGCGCAACTAGGGCGCAACTAGGGCGTAACTAGGGCGCAACTAGGGCGCAACTAGGGCGTAACTAGGGCGCAACTAGGGCGCAACTAGGGCGTAACTAGGGCGCAACTAGGGCGCAACTAGGGCGTAACTAGGGCGCAACTAGGGCGCAACTAGGGCGTAACTAGGGCGCAACTAGGGCGCAACTAGGGCGTAACTAGGGCGCAACTAGGGCGCAACTAGGGCGTAACTAGGGCGCAACTAGGGCGCAACTAGGGCGTAACTAGGGCGCAACTAGGGCGCAACTAGGGAGCAACTAGGGTGCAACTAGGGAGCAACTAGGGCGCAACTAGGGTGCAACTAGGGCGCAACTAGGATGTAACTAGGGCGAAACTAGGGCGCAACTAGGGTGCAACTAGGGTGTAACTAGGGCGCAACTAGGGCGCAACGAGGCCGCAACGAGGCCGCAACTAGGGCGCAACTAGGGGGCAACTAGGGTGCATCCAGGGCGCAACTAGGGTGCAACATGGGCGCAACTAGGGTGCGACTAGTGTGCAAGTTGGGCGCAACTAGGGCGCAACTAAGGCGCAACTAGGGCGCAAGTAGGACAAAATGGGCCCAACTAGGGGACAACTAGGGCGTAGCTAGTGCCCAACTGAGGTGCAAGTAGGACGCAAGCAGGCGCCTAAAGGGAGCAAGTAGGGCGCAACTAGGGCGCAACTAGGGCGCAACTAGGATGCAACTAGGGTGGAACTAGTGCGTAACTAGGGTGCAAATAGGGTGCAAGTAGGGCGCAACCAGGGCGCAAGTAGGGCGCCCGGGCGCAACAAGAGCGCAATTAGGGGGCAACTAGGGCGCATCTAGGGCGCAACTAGGATGCAACTAGGGCACAACTAGGGCGCAACTAGGGCGCAACTAGGGCGCAACTAGGGTGCAACTAGTGCGCAACTAGGGCACAACTAGGGCGCGACTAGGGCGCAAATAGGGCGCGACTTGGGCACAGCTAGGGTGCAACTAGGACGCAACTCGGGAGCAACTAGGGCGCAACTAGGGCGCAATTAGGGCGCAACTGGGGGCAACTAGGGCGCAACTAGGGCGCAACTAGGGCACAACTAGGGCGCAACTAGGACGCAACTAGGGCGCAACTAGGGCCCGACTAGGGCGTGACTTGCGCGCAACTAGGACGCAACTAGGGCGCAACTAGGGCGCAACTAGGGCGCAATTAGGGCGCAAGTAGGGTACACGTTGCCTCCGCTTTCACAGAAGTATCTCGGGCCCTCGGCCTTTCGCTCACGTTCAGGCTTCTGGCCCTCATCCTAGCCGTGTCACACAACTGATGCTCAAAGCTGGTGTGTGCTCCTTTTGGGTCCACGATACTACTTCTACTGTGACTGTTCCTCCGTCAGCCTTCCGCACCTTCATGGCAACTTCCGCACCACGTGCTTCTCTGCTCTCCTGCATGCTCCGCTGCTCCCATTTTCCTGACATACGTTACCTGAGGAGTGAATGGAAACAAAATCTGTGGGTGGATTTGAATCAGGACCATGAAACGTGACATGAATGCCAAGTTTCGGGTCAACTAGGACGCAACTAGGGCGCAAGTAGGGCACACGTAGGACACGAATAGGGCGCAACTAGGGTACAAGTAGGGCGTAGCTAGTGCCCAACTGAGGCACAACTAGGGCGCAAGTAGGGTGCAAGCAGGGCACAAGTAGGGTGCAACTAGTGCGCAACTAGGGCGCAACTAGGGCGGAACTACGGCGCAACTAGGGCGCAACTAGGGCGCAACTAGGGTGCAAGTAGGGCGCAACTAGGGTGCAACTAGGGCACAAGTAGGGCGCAAGTAAGACGCAAGAAGGGTGCAACTAGGACACAACTAGGGCGTAGCTAGTGCCCAACTGAGGCGCAACGAGGGCGCAAGTAGGGTGCCAATAGGGCGTAAGTAGGGTGCAATGAGGGTGCAAGAAGGGCGCAACTAGGGCGCAACTAGGGCGCAACTAGGACGCAACTAGGGCCCAAGTTGGAAGCAACTAGGGCGTAAGTATGACTGAAGTAGGGCGCAAGTATGGCGTAACTAGGCACAACTAAGGCGCAACTAGGGCACCACTAGGGTGCAAGTAGGCAGCAACTAGGGCGCAACTAGGCCGCAACTAGGCCGCAACTAGGGCGCAACTAGGGTGCAACTAGGGCGCAACTAGGGCGCAACTAGGGTGCAACTAGGGCGCAACTAGGGCGCAACTAGGGTGCAACTAGGGAACAACTAGGGCGCAACTAGGGCGCAACTAGGGTGCTACTAGGGCGCAACTAGGGCACAACTAGGGTGCAATGAGTGCGCAACGAGGGTGCAACGAGGGCGCAACGAGGACGCAACTAGGGTGCAACTAGGGCGCCACTAGGGCACAACTAGGGCGCAACCAGGGCGCAACTAGGGTGCAACTAGTTTGCAAGTTGGACGCAACTAGGGCGCAACTTAGGCACAACTTGGGCGCAAGTATGGTGCAACTAGACCGCAACTACAGCGCAGCTAGGGCGCAACTAGGGCACAAGTAGGGTGCAACCAGGGCGCAACTAGAGCGCAACTATGGCACAACTAGGGCGCAACTAGGGCGCAACCAGGGTGCAACTAGTGCGCAGGTTCAGTGCAACTATGGCGCAACTAAGGCGTAACTATCGCGCAAGTAGGGCGCAAGTAGGACGCAACTAGGGCGCAACTAGGGCACAGCTAGGACGTAGCTAGTGCCCTACAAAGGCACAACTAGGGTGCAAGTAGGGTTCCAGTAGGGCCTAAGTAGGGTGCAATAAGGACGCACGTAGGGTGCAACTAGGGCGCAACTAGGACGCAACTAGGGTGCAACTAGGGCGCGACTAGGGTGCAACTAAGGTGCAACTAGGGCAAAACTAGGGCGCAACTAGGGCGCAACTAGGGCGCAACTAGGGTGTAACTAGGGCGCAATTAGGGCACAACTAGGGCGCAATGAGTGCGCAATGAGGGCGCAACGAGGGCGCAACAAGGGTGCAACTAGGGTGCAACTAGGGCGCAACTAGGGCGCAACTAGGGCGCAACCAGGGCGCAACTAGGGTGCAACTAGTTTGCAAGTTGGATGCAACTAGGACACAACTTAGGCGCAACTTGGGCGCAAGTAGGGTGCAACTAGAGCGCGACTAGAGCACAACTAGGGCGCAACTAGGGCGCAAGTAGGGTGCAACCAGGGTGCAACTAGAGCGTAACTAGGGAACAACCAGGGCACAACTAGGGCGCAACTAGGGTGCAACTAGTGCGCAAGTTCGGCGCAACTATGGCACAACTAAGGCGCAACTAGCGCGCAAGTAGGGCGCAAGTAGGACGCAACAAGGGCGCAACTAGGGTACACCTAGGACATAGCTAGTGCCCAACTAAGGCACAACTAGGGTGCAAGTAGGGTGCCAGTAGGGCGCAGGTAGGGTGTAATAAGGGCGCATGTAGGGTGCAACTACGGTGCAATTAGGGCGCAACTAGGGTGCAACTAGGGCGCGACTAGGGCGCAACTAGGGCGCAACTAGGGCGCAACTAGGGCGCAACTATGGCACAAGTAAAGCGTAACTAGGGCGCAACCAGGGCGCAACAAGGGCGCAACTAGGGCGGAACTAGGGCACAACTAGGGCACAACTAGGGCGCAACTAGGGCGCAACTAGGGCACAACTCGGGTGCAACTAGGGCGCAAGCAGGGCACAAGTAGGGCACAAGTAGGGCGCAACTACGGCGCACGTGGGGCACAACTAGGGCGCAACTACGGCACAAAAAGGGCGCAACGAGGGCGCAACGACAGCGCAACAAGGGCGTAAATAGGGTGCAACTATGGCGCAATTAGGGCGCCACTAGGGCACAACTAGGGCACACATAGGGTGCAACTAGGGCGCAACTAGGGCGCAACTAGGGTGCAACTAAGGCGCAAATAGGGCGGAAGAAAAGCGCAACTAGGGTGCAAGTAGGGTACAAGTAGGACGGAACTGGGGTGCAACTAGGGTACAACTAGAGCGTAGCTAGTGCCCAACTGAGGCGCAACTAGGGTGCAAGTAGGGCGCCAATAGGGCGTAAGTATGGTGCAATAAGGGTGCAAGAAGGGCGCAACTAGGGCGCAACTAGGACGCATCTAGGGCGCAAGTAGGGCGCAACTAGGGCGCGACTAGGGCGCAAGTAGGGCGCAGGTAGGGCGCAACTAGGGCACATCTAAGGCGCAACTAGGACGCAACTAGGGCGCAACTAGGGCGCAAGTAGGGCGCAACTATGGCGCAACTAGGGCGCAACTAGGGCGCAACTAGGGCACAACTAGGGCGCAACTAGGGCGCAACTAGGGCGCAACTAGGGCACAACTAGGGTACAACGAGGGCGCAACGAGGGCGCAACTAGCGCCCAACTAACTAGGGCGCAACTAGGGTGCAACTAGGGCACAACTAGGGCGCAACTAGGGTGCAACTAGTGTCCAAGTTGGGCGCAACTAGAGCATGAATAAGGCGCAACTAGGGCGCAAGTATGACACAACTAGGGCGCAACTAGGGGATAACTAGGGCGTAGGTAGTGCCCAACTGAGGTGCAGCTAGGGCACAAGTAGGCGCCAGAAGGGCGCAAGTAGGGCAACTAGGGCGCAACTAGGGCGCAACTAGGACGCAACTCGGGCGCAACTAGTGCATAACTAGGGTGTAACTAGGGTGCAAGTAGGGCGCAACTAGGGCGCAACTAGGGCGCCCAGGCGCAGCAAGGGCGAAACTAGGGGGCAACTAGGGCGCAACTAGGGCGAAACTAGGACGCAACTAGGGTAAAACTAGGGCGCAACTAGGGCGCGACTAGGGCGCAACTAGGGTCAACTAGGGCACAACTAGGGCGCAATTAGGACGCAACTGGGGGAAACTAGGACGCAACTATAGCGCAACTAGGGCACAAGTAAGGCACATCTAGGACGCAACTAGGGCGCAACTAGGGCGCGACTAGGGCGCGACTTGGGCGCATATAGGACGCAACTAGGGCGCAACTAGGGCACAACTAGGGCACAACTAGGGCGCAATTAGGGCACAACTGGGGGCAACTAGGGCGCAACTAGGGCGCAACTAGGGCGCGACTAGGGCGCGACTTGGGCGCATATAGGACGCAACTAGGGCGCAACTAGGGCACAACTAGGGCACAACTAGGGCGCAATTAGGGCACAACTGGGGGCAACTAGGGCGCAACTAGGGCGCAACTGGGGCGCAACTAGGGCGCAACTATGCCGCAACTAGGGCACAGCTAGGGCGCAACTAGGGCACTACTAGGGCGCAACTAGGGCGTAACTAAGGCGCAACTGGGGCAAAAACAGGGCACAAGTAGGACGTAACTAGGGCGCAACTAGGGTACAACTAGGGCGTAGCTAGTTCCCAACTGAGGCGCAACTAGGACGGAAGTAGGGTGCAATTAGGGCGCAAGTAGGTTGCAACTTGTGCGCAACCAGGGCGCAACTAGGGTGCAATTAGGGCGCAACTACGGCGCAACTAGGGCGCAACTAGGGTGCATGTAGGGCGCAACTAGGGTGCAACTAGGGCGCATGTAGGGCACAATAAGGGCGTAGCTAGTGTCCAACTGAGGGACAACTAGGGTGCAAGTAAGGCGCCAGTAGGGTGTAAGTAGGGTACAACTAGGGCTCAACTAGGGCGCAACTAGGGTGCAACTAGTGCGCAACTAAGACGCAACTAGGGTGCAAGTAGGGTGCAACTAGGGCACAGGCAGGGCGCAAGTTGGGCGCAACTAGGGCACAACTTAGGCGCAACAGGGGCGCAACTAGGACACAACTAGGCGTAACTATGGCGCAACTAGGGTGCAACTAGTGCGCAACTAGGGCACAACTAGGGCGCAACTAGGGCGCAACTAGGGCGCAACTATAGCGCAACTAGGGTGCACCTACGGCGCAACAATGGCACAATTAGGGCGTAACTGGGGGCAACTAGGGCGCAACTAGGGCGCACCTAGGACACAACTAGGGCGCAACGAGGGCGCAACAAGGGCGCAACTAGGGCGCAACTAGGGCGCAACTAGGGTGTAACTAGGGTGCAACTAGGGCGCAACTAGGACGCAACTAGGTTGCAACTAGTGTGCAAGTTGGGCGCAACTAGGGCGCAACTAAGGCGCAACTAGGGCGCAAGTATGACGCAACTAAGGGTGCAACTAGGGGACAACTAGGGCGTAGCTAGTGTCCAACTGAGGCGCAACTAGGGCACAAGTAGGCGCCAGTAGGGCGCAAGTAGGGTGCATCTAGGGCGCAACTAGTGCGCAACTAGGACGCAACTAGGGCGCAACTAGAGCGTAACTAGGGTGTAACTAAGGTGCAAGTAGGACACAACTAGGGCGCAACTAGGGCGCCCGGGCGCAACGAGGGCGCAACCAGGGGGCAACTAGGGCGCAACTAGGGCGCAACTAGGACGCAACTAGGGCGCAACTAGGGTGCAACTAGGGCGCAACTAGGGCGCAACTAGGGTGCAACTAGTGCGTAACTAGGGCGCAACTAGGGCGCGACTAGGGCGCGACTAGGGCACGACTTGGGCGCAACTAAGGCGCAACTAGGGCGCAACTAGGGCGCAACTAGGGTGCAAGTAAAGCGTAACTATGGCGCAACCAGGGCGCAACAAGGACACAACTAGGGCGCAACTAGGGCACAACTAGGGCACAAATAGGGCGCAACTAGGGCGCAACTAGGGCACAACTCCGGTGCAACTAGGGCGCAAGTAGGGCACAAGTAGGGCACAAGTAGGGCGCAACTACGGCGCAAGTGGGGTACAACTAGGGCACAACTACGGCACAAAAAGGGCGCAACGAGGGCGCAACGACAGCTTAACACCCTGTCACAAATCAATACATTTCGCAAATCAACACCTTGTCGCAAATCAACACCCTGTCGAAAATTGACACCCTTTCACAATTCAACACCCTGTCGCAAAACAACACTCTGTTGCAAATCAACACCCTGTCGCGAATCAATACCCTGTCGTAAATCCAGACCCTATTGCAAATCAACACCGTGTCGCAACTCAACACCATGTCGCAAATCAACATCCTGTCGCAAATCAACACCCAGTCGCAAATCAACACCCTGTCGCAAATCAACACCCTGTCACAAATCAACACCCTGTCGCAAATCAGCACCCTGTCGCAAATCAACACCATGTCGCAAATCAACACCCTGTCACAAATCAAAACCCTGTCGCAATTAAACACCCTGTTGCAAATATAAATCCTGTCGCAAATGAACACCATATCGCTAATGAACACCCTGTCGCAAATCAGCACCCTGTCGCAAGTTAACACCTTGTCACAAATCAGCACCCTGTCGCAAATCAACACTTTGTTGCAAATCAACACCCTGTCGCAAATCAACACCCAGTCGCAAATCAACACCCTATCGCAAATCAACACCCTATCACAAATGAATACCCTGCCGCAAATTTTCACCTGTCGCAAATCAACACCCTGTCGCAAATCAACACCTCGTTGTAAATCAACACCTTGTTACTAATCAACACCCTATCGCAAATCAACACTCTGTCGCAAATTAACAGTCTATCGCAAATCAAAACCCTGTCGCAAATCAACACCCTGTCGCAAATCAACACCCTGTCGAAAATTAACACCCTGTCGCAGATCAACACCCTATCACAAATCAACACCCTATCCCAAATCAACGCCTTGTCGCAAATCAACACCCTGTCGCAAATCAACACCCTGTCACAAATTAACACCCTGTCACAAATTAACACCATGTCACTAATCAACACCCTATGACAAATCAACACCCTGCCACAAATCAAGACCCTATCGCAAATCAACACCCTATCCCAAATCAACACCCTATCATAAATCAACAATCTGTCACAAATCAACGCCCTGTCATAAATCAACACCTTGTCACAAATCTACATGTTGCGAATCAACACCCAATCGCAAATCAATACCCTGTCACAAATCAACACCTTGTTGCAAATCAACACCCTGTCGCAAATCAACACCCCGTTGCAAATCAACACCCTGTCGCAAATCAACACCATGTCGCAAATCAACACCCTGTTGCAAAGAAATACCCTGTTGCAACTGAACACCCTGTCGCAAATAAAAATCCTGTCGCAAATCAACACCCCATCGCTAATGAACACCCTGTCCCAAATCAACACCCTGTCGCAAGTCAACACCTTGTCACAAATCAGAACCCTGTTGCAAATTAACACATTGTTGCAAATAAACACCCTGTCACAAATCAACACCCAGTCGCAAATCAACACCCTATCGCAAATCAACCGTCTGTTCCACATAAACACCCTGTCGCAAATGAACACCTTGTCACAAACGAACACCCTGTCGCAAATCAACACCCTGTCGCAAATCAATACCATGTCACAAATTTACACCTGTCGCAAATCAACACCCTGTCGCAGATCAAGACCTTGTCGCAAATCAACACCTTGTTGCAAATGAAGACCCTATCACAAACCAACATTACGTCGCAAATAAACACTGTATCGAAAATCAGCACCCCGTCGCAAATCAACACCCTGTCGCAAATCAACACCCTGTCACAAATGAACACCCTGTCGCAATTTAACACCCTGTCGCAAATCAACACCCTGTTCAAACTCAACACCCTATTGCAAATCAACACCTTGATGCAAATCAACACCTTGTCACAAATCAACACCCTGTCGCAAATTAACACCATGTCACAAATTAACACCCTGTCACAAATCAACACCCTGTCACAAATCAACGCCCTGCTGCAAATCAGCACCCTGCTGCAAATCAACACCCTATCACAAATCAACACCCTATCGCAAATCAACACCCTATCGTAAATCAACAATCTGTCGCAAATCAACACCCTGTCGCAAATCAACACCTTGTCGCAAATCAACACGTCGCAAATCAACACCCAATCGCAAATCAACACCCTGTCGCAAATCAACACCCCGTTGCAAATCAACACCCTGTCACAAATCAACACCCTGCTGCAAATCAACACCCTATCGCAAATCAACACCCTGTCGTAAATCAACACTCTGTCGCAAATCAACACCCTGTCGCAAATCAACACCATGTCACAAATTAACACCCTGTCACAAATCAACACCCTGTCACAAATCAACGCCCTGCTGCAAATCAACACCCTGCTGCAAATCAACACCCTATCGCAAATCAACACCCTGTCGTAAATCAACACTCTGTCGCAAATCAACACCCTGTCGCAAATCAACACCTTGTCGCAAATCAACACGTCGCAAATCAACACCCAATCGCAAATCAACACCCTGTCGCAAATCAACATCTCGTTGCAAATCAACACCCTGTCGCAAATCAACACCCCGTTGCAAATCAACACCCTGTTACAAATCAACACCCTGTCGCAAATCTACACCCTGTCGCAAATCTACATTCTATCACAAATCTACACATTGTCGCTAATCAACACCCTGTCGCAAATCAACACCCTGTCGCAAATGAAGACCCTGTTGCAAATCAACACCTTGTCACAAATCAACACCCTGTCCCAAATCAACACCCTGTCGCAAATCAACATCCTATTGCAAATCAACACCCTGCTCCAAATCAACACCCTCTCGGAAATCAACACCCTCTCGCAAATGAACACATTGTCGCAAATCAACACCTTGTCTGGACGTGCTTAGCGGCCATGGTCGAGGAAGCAGCAATCCGGGGCTTGCAGATCCAACCGCAAAAGTGTATTCTAATTCAACAGTCTGAGGAGAGGGTCTTGTGAACACTAGTTGAGCTCCTATGTAGGCGTGACGGGGTTTTGGTGCTGGGCTGCCCAGTCGGCTCTGAGTCCTTTCAGGTGTTGTGGGCATACCGGTGGGTTCAGGAGCAAGTGTGTGGCTTGGCACAAATGGGTAGGATGGAGGAGGTGCAGGCAACGATGACACTCCTCCGCTTCTGTGTGGTGCCGCGAGACTTCTAGGTGCGTGCACTACAACCCGAGGCACATTGGCTTGCGGTGCTGCACCGATTTGACATGGAGGTGTGGGAGGTAGTGCTCCAGCTCCTCCGGGTCATCAGGCACATGCGGAGGGATCGACGAGCTTCGACCTACAGATGCCAGCACGTCAACGGGTCTAGCTCCCATTCGCCTTTGGAGGGGTGGGGCTGCTGGGTGATAGGGACTTGGCCCCTCTGGCCTACCCTTGCGCGACGGGATCTGTGCTTCAGGCCGTTTCTATGGAGTTTGGCCCCTTCCTCCCTGCGGACCGTGAGCTTCACTTCCTTGCTCCAATGTGGGCTGAGGTGGTGTCGGCACTGCCCAGGCTGGTGCGCAAGGCATTGCCTTTAGTCGAGAGGACTTCCGCCTTCATACGCAGATGTGGCTCGAGTTGTCAGTGCCCCACTTTGTTCCCGCCAAGATGGATAGTTTGGACCCAGCTGCTGTCACCCAACGGCAGCGTTAGGGTGGCGCGACACAGCATGTTCACCATTCCATTTACGAGGATCTTGCCGACATATGCAGGGAGCACCGGCTGCCAGTGTAGGTGGAACATGAGGGGATCCTGTCGTTGCCGGGGGGCGTGGGGGAGCTGTGGTCTGACCTGTCACCGGATGATCGGAAGACTGGCACATTTTGTGTGCTCGACGTCACAACAGTGGTCGTGCACCGAGCGAAGGCCACGGAACCTGAAAAGCGAAGGAGGCGGCCGAGGCGGCGAAGTGCGCCAAGTATGGCGAGACTCCACGCTGTGGGTACTTTATGCGCCCCCTGGCATGGGAAACTCTGAGCGGCCTGCGGGATCGGTCTTGAGTCTTCCTTGCCCGGCTGGCTAGGATTTGCCCGGCTCAGGGTCCACGCCGCTGCTCGGCCGAGGCGCAAGAGAGCTGGGCCTAGCGGGCGGTAGCTGCGTTGGTGCAGAAGGTGTCCACACTGGGCATCTGCAGCCAGTGTGCGGTCATGCGGCTCTTCAGCATTTCGCACGGAAAGGCTCGGGAGTTACGTTCGCAACAAGGGCGCAACTAGGGCGCAACTAGGACGCAGGTAGGGCGCAAGTAGGATGCAAGTAGGGCGCAACTAGGGCGCAACTAGGGCTTAGCTAGGGTGCAAGTAGGGCGCAAGTCGGGTTCAAGAAGGGCGCAACTATAATGCTACTTGGGCGCAAAAAGGACGCAAGTAGGGCACAAGTGGGGCGCAACTAGGGCACAACTAGGGCGCAACTAGGGCGCAAGTAGGGCGCAAGTAGGGCGCAACTAGGATGTAACTAGGGCGCAACTAGGGCGCAAGTAGGGCGCAAGTCGGGCGCAAGTAGGGCGCAAGTCGGGCGCAAGTAGGGCGCAAGTCGGGCGCAAGTAGGGCGCAAGTCGGGCGCAAGTAGGGCGCAAGTCGGGCGCAAGTAGGGCGCAAGTCGGGCGCAAGTAGGGCGCAAGTCGGGCGCAAGTAGGGCGCAAGTCGGGCGCAAGTAGGGCGCAAGTCGGGCGCAAGTAGGGCGCAAGTCGGGCGCAAGTAGGGCGCAAGTCGGGCGCAAGTAGGGCGCAAGTCGGGCGCAAGAAGGGCGCAACTATAATGCTACTTGGGCGCAAAAAGGACGCAAGTAGGGCACAAGTGGGGCGCAACTAGGGCACAACTAGGGCGCAACTAGGGCGCAAGTAGGGCGCAAGTAGGGCGCAACTAGGATGTAACTAGGGCGCAACTAGGGCACAACTAGCGCGCAACTAGGGCATGGCTAGTGCCGAACTAAGACACAACCAGGACGCAACTTGGGTGCAACTAGGGCGCAACTAGGGCGCAACTAGGGCACAAGTAGGACGTAAGTAGGGCACAATTAGGCATAACTAGGGTGCAACTAGGGCGCAACTTGGATGTAGCTAGTGCCCAGCTGTGACACAACTAGGGCACAACTAGGGCGCAAGTAGGGCACAACTAGGGCGTAAGTAGGGCGCAACTAGGGAGCAATAGGGCGCAAGTAGGACGCAAGTAGGGCATAACAAAGGCACAATTAGGGCGCAACAAGGGCGCAAGTAGGGCGCAAGTAGGGCGCAAGTAGGGCGCAAGTAGGGCGCAAGTATGGCGCAACTAGGACGCAACCAGGGCGCAAGTAGGGCGCAAGTAGGACGTAAGTATGGTGCAACTAGGGCGCAACTATGACGCAACTAGGGTGCAAGCAGAGCGCACCTAGGGCGCAACTAGCGTGCAATTAGGGCTCAAGTAGGATGCAACTAGGGCGCAACTGGGGCAAAACAAGGACGCAACTAGGGTGCAACTAGAGCGTAGTATTGCCCAGTTGAGGCGCAACTCGGACGTAACTAGGGCGCAAGTCCGGTGCAACTAGGGTGCAAGTAGTCCGCAAGTAGGACACAAGTAGGCACACCTAGGGTACAAGTAGGGTGGAAGTAGGTCGCAACCAGAGTGCAACTAAGGCACAACTAGGGCGTAGCTAGTGCCCAATTGAGGCACAACTAGGGCGCAACTAGGGCGCAAGTAGTGCGCAAATAGAGCGCAAGTAGGGCGCAACTATGACGCAAGTAGGGCGCAAATATGGTGCAACTAGGGCGCAATTAGGGCGCACCTAGAGCGCAAGTAGGACGCATGTAGGGCGCAAGTAGGACGCAAGTGGAGCGCATGTAGGGCGCAAGTCTATGTTGCTCTCAACTCTCGACCCTGCGTACTGGGGCGAGGGTCGACGTGTCGACCTTGACCTGGTGTCGAGGTCGGCCGACGCATCCCCCCCCCCCCCCCCCCCCCCT
>SZWC01000864.1:48662-63357 GCA_023375785.1 Penium margaritaceum | reverse complement strand
CGCAACTAGGGCGCAACTAGGGTGCAACTAGGGCGCAACTAGGGCGCAACGAGGGTGCAACTAGGGCGCAACTAGGGCGCAACTAGGGCGCAACTAGGGTGCAACTAGGGCGCAACTAGGGCACAACTAGGGTGTAATGAGTGCGCAACGAGGGTGCAATGAGGGCGCAACGAGGGCGCAACTAGGGTGCAACTAGGGCGCCACTAGGGCACAACTAGGGTGCAACCAGGGCGCAACTAGGGTGCAACTGGTTTGCAAGTTGGACGCAACTAGGGCGCAACTTAGGCGCAATTTGGGCGCAAGTAGGGTGCAACTAGACCGCAACTACAGCGCAGCTAGGGCGCAACTAGGGCACAAGTAGGGTGCAACCAGGGCGCAACTAGAGCGCAACTATGGCACAACTAGGGCGCAACTAGGGCGCAACTAGGGTGCAACTAGTGCGCAGGTTCGGTGCAACTATGGCGCAACTAAGGCGCAACTATGGCGCAACTAAGGCGCAACTATCGTGCAAGTAGGGCGCAAGTAGGACGCAACTATGGCGCAACTAGGGAACAACTAGGGCGTAGCTAGTGCTCTACAAAGGCACAACTAGGGTGCAAGTAGGGTGCCATTAGGGCCCAAGTAGGGTGCAATAAGGACGCACGTAGGGTGCAACTAGGGCGCAACTAGGACGCAACTAGGGTGCAACTAGGGCGCGACTAGGGTGCAACTAAGGTGGAACTAGGGCAAAACTAGGGCGCAACTAGAGCGCAACTAGGGCGCAACTAGGGTGTAACTATGGCGCAATTAGGGCACAACTAGGGCGCAATGAGTGCGCAATGAGGGCGCAACGAGGGCGCAACGAGGGTGCAACTAGGGTGCAACTAGGGCGCAACTAGGGCGCAACTAGGGCGCAACCAGGGCGCAACTAGGGTGCAACTAGTTTGGAAGTTGGATGCAACTAGGACGCAACTTAGGCGCAACTCGGGCGCAAGTAGGGTGCAACTAGAGCGCGACTAGAGCGCAACTAGGGCGCAACTCGGGCGCAAGTAGGGTGCAACCAGGGTGCAACTAGAGCGTAACTAGGGCACAACCAGGGCACAAATAGGGCACAAATAGGGCACAAATAGGGCGCGACTTGGGCGCATCTAGGACGCAACTAGGGCACAACTAGGGCACAACTAGGGCACAAATAGGGCGCAACTAGGGCGCAACTGGGGGCAACTAGGGCGCAACTAGGGCGCAACTGGGGCGCAACTAGGGCGCAACTATGCCGCAACTAGGGCACTGCTAGGGCGCAACTAGGGCGCAACTAGGGCGCAACTAGGGCGCAACTAAAGCGCAACTAGGGCAAAAACAGGGCACAAGTATGACGTAACTAGGGCGCAACTAGGGTACAACTAGGGCGTAGCTAGTCCCCAACTGAGGCGCAACTAGGACGGAAGTAGGGTGCAATTAGGGCGCAAGTAGGTTGGAACTTGTGCGCAACCAGGGCGCAACTAGGGTGCAATTAGGGCGCAACTACGGCGCAACTAGGGCGCAACTAGGGTGCATGTAGGGCGCAACTAGGGTGCAACTAGGTCGCATATAGGGCACAGTTATGGCGTAGCTAGTGCCCAACTGAAGCGCAACTAGGGTGCAAGTAGGGCGCCAGTAGGGTGTAAGTAGGGTACAACTAGGGCTCAAGTAGGGCGCAACTAGGGTGCAACTAGTCCGCAACAAAGACGCAACTAGGGTGCAAGTAGGGCGCAACTAGGGCGCAAGTAGGGCGCAAGTTGGGCGCAACTAGGGCACAACTTAGGTGGAACAGGGGCGCAACTAGGGCACAACTAGGCGTAATTATGGTGCAACTAGAGTGCAACTAGTGCGCAACTAGGGCGCAACTAGGGTGCAAATAGGGCGCAACTAAGGCGCAACTAGAGCGCAACTAGGGCGCAACTACGGCGCAACAATGGCGCAATTAGGGCGCAACTGGGGGCAACTAGGGCGCAACTAGGGCGCAACTAGGGCGCTACGAGGGCGCAACGAGGGCGCAAATAGGGCGCAACTAGGGTGCAACTAGGATGTAACTAGGGCGCAACTAGGGCGCAACTAGGACGCAACTAGGTTGCAACTAGTGTGCAAGTTGGGCGAAACTAGGACGCAACTAAGGCGCAACTAGGGCGCAAGAAGGACGCAACTAAGGGTGCAACTAGGGGACAACTAGGGCGTAGCTAGTGTCCAACTGAGGCGCAACTAGGGCACAAGTAGGCGCCAGTAGGGCGCAAGTAGGGTGCAACTAGGGCGCAACTAGGGCGCAACTAGGATGCAACTAGGGCGCAACTAGAGCGTAACTAGGGTGTAACTAAGGTGCAAGTAGGACGCAACTAGGGCGCAACTAGGGCGCCCGGGCGCAACGAGGGCGCAACCAGGGGGCAACTAGGGCGCAACTAGGGCGCAACTAGGACGCAACTAGGGCACAACTAGGATGCAACTAGGGCGCAACTAGGGCGCAACTAGGGTGCAACTAGTGCGCAACTAGGGCGCAACTAGGGCGCGACTAGGGCGCGACTAGGGCGCGACTTGGGCGCAACTAAGGCCCAACTAGGGCGCAACTACAGCGCAACTAGGGCGCAATCAGGGCGCAACTGGGGGCAACTAGGGCTCAACTAGGGCGCAACTAGGGCGCAACTAGGGCACAACTAGGGCGCAACTAGGGCGCAACTGGGGCGCAACTATGGTGCAACTAGTGCGCAACTAGGGTGCAACTAGGGCGCGACTAGGGCGCGACTAGGACGCGGCTTGGGCGCAACTAGGACGCAACTAGGGTGCAAGTCGGGCGTAACTAGGGCGCAACTAGGGCGCAATTAGGGCGCAACTGGGGGCAACTAGGGTGCAACTATAACGCAACTAGGGCACAACTGGTCGCAACTAAGGCGCAACTATGTCGCAAATAGGGCACAAGTAGGACGCAACTAGGGCACAAGTAGGGTACAACTAGGGCGTAGCTTGTGCCCAACTGAGGCGCAACTAGGGCACAAGTAGGGTGCAAGTAGGGCGCAAGTAGGTTGCAAGTTGTGCACAACCAGGGCGCAACTAGGCCGCAACTAGGGCGCAACTAGAGCGCAACTAGGGTTCAAGTAGGGCGCAACTAGGGTACAACTAGGACGCAAGTAGGGCGTAAGTAAGACGCAACTAGGGCGCAACTAGGCCACAATTAGGGCGTTGCTATTGTCCAACTGAGGCGCAACTAGGGCGCAAGTAGGGCGCCAGTAGGGTGTAAGTAGGGTGCAATAAGGGCGCAAGAAGGGCGCAACTAGGGTGCAACCATGGCGCAACTAAGACGCAACTAGGGTGCAAGTAGGGGGCAACTAGGGCGCAAGTAGGGCGTAGTTAGGGCGCAACTAGGGCACAACTAAGTCGCAACAAGGCCGCAACTAGGGCGCAAATAGGGCGCAACTAGGGCGCAACTAGGGCATAACTAAGGCACAACTAGGGTACAACTAGGGCGCAACTAGGGCGCAACTAGAGCGCAACTAGGGCGCAACTAGGGCGCATTTAGGACGCAATTAGGGCGCAACTAGGGCGCAACTAGGACGCAACTAGGGCGCAAGTAGGGCGGAACAAGGGTGCAACGAGGGCGCAACTAGGGCGCAACTAGGGCATAACTAAGGCACAACTAGGGTACAACTAGGGCGCAACTAGGGCGCAACTAGAGCGCAACTAGGGCGCAACTAGGGCGCATTTAGGACGCAATTAGGGCGCAACTAGGGCGCAACTAGGACGCAACTAGGGCGCAAGTAGGGCGGAACAAGGGTGCAACGAGGGCGCAACTAGGGCGCAACGAGGGCGCAACGAGGGCGCAACTAGGGGGCAACTAGGGTGCAACTAGAGCATAAATAGGGCGCAACCGGGACACAACCAGGGCGCAACTAGGGCGCAACTAGGGCACAACTAGTGCACAACTAGGATGCAACTAGGGTTCAACTAGGGCACAACTAGGGCGCAACTAGGGCACAACTAGGGCGTAGCTAGTGCCCAACTAAGGCACAACTAGGGCGCAAGAAGGGTGTCAGTAGGACGCAAGTAGGGTGCAATAAGGGCGCAAATAGGGTGCAACTAGGGCGCAACTAGGGCGTGAGTAGGGCGCGACTAGGGCGCGACATTAGCGTAACTAGGGCGCATTTAGGGTGCAACTAGGGTACAACTAGGGTGCAACTAGGGCGCAACTAGGGCGCAACGAGGGCGCAACTAGGGCGCAACTAGGGTGCAACAAGTGTACAACTAGGGCGCAAGTAGGGCGCAAGTAGTGCGTAAGTAGGGCGTAACTATGGTACAAGTGGGGCACAACTACAGCGTAACAAGCCAGCAACTAGGGCGCAACTTGAGTGCAACGAGGGCGCAACGATGGCGCAACAAGGGCGCAACGAGGGCGCAACAAGGGCGCAACTAGGGCGTAACTAGGGCGCAACTAGGGCGCGACTAGGGCGGAACTAGGGCGCAACAAGGGTGCAACTAGGGCGCAACTAGGACGCAACATGCGCGTAACTAGGGTGCAACTAAGGCGTGACTAATGCACAACTAAGGCGCAACTAAGGCGCAACTAGGGGGCAAGTAGGGCACAAGTAGGACGCAGCTAGGGCACAACTAGGGTAAAACTAGGCCGTAGCTAGTGCCCAACTGGGGTACAACTAGGGCGAGAGCAGGGCGCAAGTAGGGCGCAACTAGGGCACAACTAGGGAAAAACTAGAGCGGAACTAGGGCGCAACTAGGGCGCAAGTAGGGCGCAACTAGGGCGCAAATATTGCACATCTAGGGCACAACTAGGCTGCAACTAGGGCACAACTAGGGCGCAACTAGGACGCAGATAGGGCACAACTAGGGCGCAACTAAGGGCGTAACTAAGGGCGCAACTAGGGGGCAACTAGGGTGCAACTAGGGTGCAACTAAGGTGCAACTAGGGCGCGACTAGGTCGCGTCTAGGGCGCGACTAGGACGCAACTAGAGCATGACTAGGGTGCAACTTGGGCGCAACTAGGGCGCAACTAGGGCGCAACAAAGGTGCAACTAGGGCGCAACTAGGGCGCAATTAGGGCGCAATTGGGGGCAACTAGGGCACAACTAGGGTGCAACTTGCGCGCAACTAGGGCGAAACTAGGGCACAAATAGGGCGCAACAAGGGCGCAAGTAGAGTGCACCTAGGGCGCAACTCGGTCGTAACTAGGGCGAAACTAAGGCGCAGCTAGGGTGCAAATAGGGTACAAGTAGGACGCAACTAAGGCACAACTAGGGTACAACTAGGGCGTAGCTAGTGCCCAACTGAGGCGCAACTAGGACACAAGTAGGGTGCAAGTGGGGCGCAAGTAGGATGCAACTTGTGCGCAACTAGGGTGCGCACTCAGGGTGGAACTAGGGTGCAACTAGGGCGCAACTAGGGTGCAAGTATGGCGCAGCGAGGGTGCAACTTGGGCGCAAGTAGGGCGCAAGTAAGACGTAACTAGGACGCAACAAGGACGCAACTAGGACACAACTAGGGCGTAGCTAGTGCCCAACTAAGGCGCAACTAGGGCGCAAGTAGGGCGCCAGTATGGTGTAAGTTTGGTACAACAAGGGCGCAAGAAGGGCGCAACTAGGGTGCAACTAGGGCGCAACTAGGGTGCAACTAGTTTGCAAGTTGTGCGCAACTAGGGCGCAACTTAGGGGCAACTTGGGCGCAAGTAGGGTGCAACTAAAGTGCAGCTAGGGCGCAACTAGGGCGCAAGTAGGGTGCAACCAGGGTGCAACTATAGCGCAACTATAGCGCAAATAGGGCGTAACTAGGGTGCAACTAGGGCGCAACTAGGGTGCAACTAGTGCGCAAGATCGGCGTAACTGAGGTGCAACTAAGGCGCAACTAGCGCACAACTAGGGCGCAAGTAGGATGCAACTAATGCACAACTAGTGCACAACTAGGGCGTAGCTAGTGCCAAAGTAAGGTACAACTAGTGTACAGGTAGGGTGCCAGAAGGCCTCAAGTAGGGTATAATAAGGACGCAAGTAGGATGCAACTAGGGCGCAACAAGGGCGCAACTAGGATGCAACTAGGGCGCAACTAGGGTGCAAGTAGGACGTAACTAGGGTGCAACAAGGGCACAACTAGGGCGCAACTAGGGTGCAAGTATGGCGTAACTAGGGCGCAACTAGGGCGCAACAAGGACGCAACTAGGGCGCAACTAGGGCGCAATTAGGCTGCGACTAGGGCACAACTAGGGCGCAACTAGGGCGCAAGTATGGTGCAACTAGGACGCAAGTAGGACGCAAGTAGGGCACAAGTAGGGCGCAACTACGCGCAAGTGGGGCACAACTAGGGCGCAACTAGGGCACAACTAGGGTGCAACGAGGGCGCAACAAGGGCGCAACAAGGGCGTAACAAGGGCGCAAATAGGGCGCAACTAGGACGCATTCAGGGCGCAACTAGGGCACAACTAGGGCGCAACTAGGGTGCAACTAGGGCGCAGCTAGGGTGCAACTATGAAGCAACTAGGCCGCAACAAAGGCGCAACTAGGGCGCAAGTATGGCACAAATAGGACGCAACTAGGGTGCAACTAGGGGACAACTAGGGCGTAGCTAGTGTCCAACCGAGGCACAACTAGGGCGCAAGTAGTCGCCAGAAAGGTACAAGTAGGGCGTAACTAGGGCGCAACTAGGGCGCAACTAGGGCGCAACTAGGACACTACTAGGTCGCAACTAGTTCGTAAGTAGGGTGCAACTAGGGTGCAAGTAGGGCGCAACTAGGGTGTAACTAGGGCGCCCGGGCGCATTAATGGCGCAACTAGGGGGCAACTAGAGCGCAACTAGGGCGCAACTAGGGCCCAACAAGGGCGCAACGAGGGTGCAACTAGGGCGCAACGAGGGCGCAATGAGGGTGCAACTAGGGCGCAACTAGGGCGCAACTAGGGCGCAATTAGGGCGCAACTAGGGCGCAACTAGGGTGTAACTAGGGCGCCCGGGCGCATTAATGGCGCAACTAGGGGGCAACTAGAGCGCAACTAGGGCGCAACTAGGGCCCAACAAGGGCGCAACGAGGGTGCAACTAGGGCGCAACGAGGGCGCAATGAGGGTGCAACTAGGGCGCAACTAGGGCGCAACTAGGGCGCAATTAGGGTGCAAATAGGGCGCAACTATGGTGTAACTAGGCCGCAACCTGGGCACAGCTTGGGCACAACTAGGACGCAACTAGGTCGCAACTAGGGCGCAACTAGGGCGCAACTAGGGCGCAACTAGAGTGCAACTATGGCGCAACTGGGGCGCAACCAGGACACAACTAGGGCGCAACTAGGGCACAACTAGGACGCAACTAGGGTGCAACTAGGGTGCAACTAGTGTGCAAGTCGGGCACAACTAAGGTGCAACGAAGGCGCAACTAGCGCGCAAGTAGGGCACAAGTAGGATGAAACTAGGGCGCAACTAGGGTACAACAAGTGTGTAGCTAGGACCCAGCTAAGGCACAACTAGGGCGTAAGAAGCGTGCCAGTAGGGCGGAAGTAGTGTGCAATAAAGGCGCAAATAGGGTGCAACTAGAGCGCAACTAGGGCTCAACTAGGGTGCAACTAGGGCGTGAATAGGGCGCGACTAGGGCGCGACTATGGCGCAACGAGGGCGCAACTAGGGCGCAACTAGGGTGCAACTAGGGCGCAACAAGGGTGCAACTAGGGCGCAAGAAGGGCATAAGTAGGGTGCAAGTAGGGCGCAACTACGACACAAATGGGGCATAACTAGGGTGCAACAAGGGCGCAACTAGGGCGCAACTTAAGTGCAACGAGGGCACAACGAGGGCACAACGAGGGCGCAACGAGGGCAGAACAAGGGCGCAACAAGGGTGCAACTGGGGCGCAACTAGGGCACAAATAGGGCGCAGCTAGGGCGCAACTAGGGCGCAACTAGGGTGCAACTAGGGCGCAACTAGGGCACAACTTGGTCGCAACTAGGGTGCAACCAAGGCGCAGCTAAGGCGCAACTAAGGCGCTACTGAGGCGTAACTAGGGCGCAAGTAGGGAACAAGTAGGACACAGCTAGGGCGCAACTAGGGTACAACCAGGGCATAGCTAGTGCCTAACTGAGGCGCAACTAGGGCGAGAGTAGGGCGCAGGGTGCAACTAGGGCGCAACGAAGGCGCAACCAGGACGCAACTAGGCCGCAACCAGGGCGCAACTAGGGCGTAACTAGGGCGCAAATAGGGCGCAAGGAAGACGCAACTAGGGCACAACTAGGGCACAACTAGGGCGTATCTAGTGCCCAACTAGGGCACAACTAGGGCGCAAGTAGGGCGCCAGTAGGGCATAAGTAGGGTGCAATAAGGGTGCAAGAAGGGCACAACTAGGGTGTAACTAGGGTGCAACTAGGGCGCAAGTAGGGCGCAAGTATGGTGCAACTAGGGTACAGCTAAGGCGCAACTAGGGCACAACTAGGGGGCAACTAGGGCGCAACTAGGGCGCAACTAGAGCGCAACTAGGGAACAACTAGGGCGCAACTAGGACGCAACTAGGGCGCAACTAGGGTGCAACTAGGGCGCAGCTAGGGTGCAACTAGGGCGCAACAAGGGCGCAACGAGGGCACAACTAGGGCGCGAGGAGGGTGCAACGAGGGCACAACTAGGGCGCAACTAGGGTGCAACTAGGACACAACTAGGGTGTAACTAGGGCGCATCTAGGGTGCAACTAGGGCGCAACTAGGGCACAACTAGGGCACTGTTGTTCTCCTATGCCCCATGGCCACTGCTATGGGTTGACGGACAGGTTGGGCATGCACTGCTCCCTTGGAGTAAGTCCCCCAAACCTTGTTTGTGGTGCAAGTCCAAGCGAGACACCAGAAGTGTAGCGCAACGGATAGCATGTTGGACTTAGGGACAACAGGTCGTGCGATCGAGCCTTGATGTGCGCAGGAGGTTTTTTGACCTTCTAGCTCAGGGGAAGTTTCTTAGACATTTCTCCATGCATGAGGAGAGTGCGCCACTTGGCGGTCAGTGGATGCGCCAATTGGCGGACTGGTGAGGTGGTGTGGAGTGACCACCCCAAAACTGTCACTACCCACACACCTTAGAAGCCAGGCCTATGACTATATGTACCAGGCTCATTCCTCATTCTAATTACACAATCTGGCCTTAGATGCTCCTCACATAGTTGTCCAACTAAGGAACAGTATAAAGAAGACACTGGTTGGTCTAAGCCCCAGGAGTTAGTCTTTGACTAGCACCTCGCGCGAAAGTGACCATGTGTTAAGTGGACACAGTTGCTAGCAAGTGATTGCCTAGGAATTGCTCAGTGTGGAACCGTGATCCTGAGGGTGATATCTTCTCCTAGCTGAAATGCTAGGAGCAGACGGCAAGTGCTATTGTGTCGGCCCTGTTTTCTAGTCCGTTTGCCTCTGGCCGGTTGACAAAAGGGTTATGGGCCCACACTGACCAGTTGTAAGGTACGCTTAGCTCAACTCTGGTACGCTCTCTCCAGGTGCGCACGCCGGCTCCATCAGCTCCATCAGCTTCATCAACTTCAACGGCTTGGTCTGCACTCAGCACACAGGGACCAAGGAAAAGCTCTGCCCTTAGAGGCACGACCCTTGAGTCCCAACCAGGACAAGCTCTGCCCTTGGTGGCAAGACCCTGGGTGTGTTGGTGTAGATATCTTCTCTGTCTGCAGGTGAACATCAGCTGAAGGGGTAAGCAACGGATCTGCATCCTAAAACCGGTAGCAGACATTAGCTAACATCAGCCTACATCGGCCTCAACGCAGCAGAGACGTGGGAAGCAGATAAGGGCAACAAAAATGGTTGACCCATCAGGAGGAGTGGGGACTGNAAGCCATGATTCTCCTCATGGCGCTACCGGAGAGCTGGAGCCCGATGATCACCGTCATGGGCGGCTGGAAGGAGGACGACCTGACGTACACGGCAGTGTCCAAGTACGTGCGAAACGAGGCCATGCGCCGCAGCGGAAGTGAGGCTAATTTCTCAGCCTATGCCGCACGCTACGGTGGCCGCGGGAGCAAAGGGTCAGCCTCTGGTCAGAAAGGCAGCAGCAGAAGCGGTGGTGGCGGAGGCAACAATGGTGGCAGGGCTCCCAAGCGACAGGGTAACTGCCACAACTGCGGCAAACCTGGGCACTGGGCAAGAGAGTGCAGGTTGCCAAAGAATGAAGACAGCGGAAGCGGTGGGAACAAAGGCAACAAAAAGGGTGGCAAAGAAGCTACCAACATGATGGCACAGAGCACGACTCCAGAAAAAGGAGCGGCGCTGCTCAGGCCAGGAGCTTTTGGGCTTGACTCCGGCACCGATCATCACTCTAGCAACGACCAGGCTGGATTTGTCTCCATCGGCCCCACCGATCGGCGGTTCAGATGCGCAAACGGTAGTGTCATGAACGCAAAGGGCGTGGGTGACAAGCTGGTGAGCATCAGCCTCAATGGTGCGGAGAAGGATCTACGGCTACGTGATGTGGTCTACATGCCCTCCTTTGCGGCAAACCTTCTGTCCGTGTCAAAGATAACCGACAACGACATGACGGTGGTGTTCACGCAGAAGAAGGCGGTCATCGCCAGGAACGAAGACATCAAGGTCCTCTACGCCAACAAAGATCTCGTGGCACAGGTTCCACGGGTTGACGGACTCTACGTACTGCAGACAACGGCAGCAAAGAGCTCGGAAAAGGNAGCATCCTCTGCCGCAAAAGACGAAGACGCTGATCTGTGGCATAGACGCTTTGGGCATGTGGCAAACAGCACACTCCAAGTCATCCAGCAACAACAGCTGGTCCGTGGCATGGATGGTTGCAAGAAGGATGCGGTTGGATGTGGCAGCCTGTGTGAACCTTGCCTCCAAGGCAAGACCAAGCGAACGCGCTTTGAGCGCAATGGTCGCCGCGCAGAATCAGCCCTTGACCTCATTCACACCGACGTGTGCGGACCCTTTTGCATGGCGTCAAATGGTGGTAGCAAGTATTTTCTGACCTTCATAGATGACCACAGCCACAAGGTGTGGATCTTCTTCCTCAAAGCAAAGGGAGGGGTCAGAGAAAAGTTGCAGGAGTTTGTCGCCATGGTGGAGCGGCAGACCGAAAGAAAGTCAAAGCAATGCGAAGCGACAACGGTGGAGAGTACGAGGCATGCAAGGGCTCGTTGAGGCAACATGGGATCAGCCACCAGCCCACAATGCCTTACATGCCGTAGAGCAATGGTGTTGCCGCACGGATGAATCAGACCATCCTCGGCATGGTGCGTAGCATGCTCTTTGATGCAAAGCTTCCACCGCGGTTCAGGGCGGAAGCGGCAAGAACGGCATGCTATCTCGTCAACCTGACTCCTGCGGCTGCTCTGGGCAGGCGCGGAAAGAAGAAGGGAAAGCAACAGATGACACCACAAGAAGTTTGGTCAGGGAAGAAGCCGGACGCATCACACCTGAAGGTATTCGGCTGCACCGCATGGGCAAAGGTCCAGGCGGGTGAGGGTGCCGGCAAGCTGGATTCAAGAGCACGAAAGTGCGTTATGGTGGGCTATGAGACGGCCCACAAGACATATCGCTTGTGGGACCTGGCAAGAAGAAGACTCATCACCAGCCGGGATGTAACCTTTGACGAGAGGAAACCAGGCAAGGAAGAGATGCTTGATCCCACGGAAGCTCCAAAACAGGGAGAGTGGTTGGTGCTGCTAGAGTCAGGAGATCAAGCTCCTGAAAACTGGCAAGTGGTGCCAGTGCGGCAGGCCGTGAAGAAGAGTGGTGTGCCAGGGGGAGCGGCTGCGCAGGCTGACGCAGCGGCGAGCTCCGACACAGAGTCGGAGACGTCCGAGGCCTCTGAGACCAGCTCGGAGGCCAGTGGCTCTTCAAAAGAGGAAAATTCAACTCCAGGGCAGCCAACACCACAGGAGCAACANATGCGAAGCGACAACGGTGGAGAGTACGAGGCATGCAAGGGCTGGTTGAGGCAACATGGGATCAGCCACCAGCCCACAACGCCTTACACGCCGCAGAGCAATGGTGTTGCCGAACGGATGAATCAGACCATCCTCGGCATGGTGCGTAGCATGCTCTTTGATGCAAAGCTTCCACCGCGGTTCTGGGCGGAAGCGGCAAGAACGGCATGCTATCTCGTCAACCTGACTCCTGCGGCTGCTCTGGGCAGGCGCGGAAAGAAGAAGGGAAAGCAACAGATGACACCACAAGAAGTTTGGTCAGGGAAGAAGCCGGACGCATCACACCTGAAGGTATTCGGCTGCACCGCATGGGCAAAGGTCCAGGCGGGTGAGGGTGCCGGCAAGCTGGATTCAAGAGCACGAAAGTGCGTTATGGTGGGCTATGAGACGGCCCACAAGACATATCGCTTGTGGGACCTGGCAGGAAGAAGACTCATCACCAGCCGGGATGTAACCTTTGACGAGAGGAAACCAGGCAAGGAAGAGATGTTTGATCCCACGGAAGCTCCAAAACAGGGAGAGTGGTTGGTGCTGCTAGAGTCAGGAGATCAAGCTCCTGAAAACTGGCAAGTGGTGCCAGTGCAGCAGGCCGTGAAGAAGAGTGGTGTGCCAGGGGGAGCGGCTGCGCAGGCTGACGCAGCAGCGAGCTCCGACACAGAGTCCGAGACGTCCAAGGCCTCTGAGACCAGCTCGGAGGCCAGTGGCTCTTCAAAAGAGGAAAATTCAACTCCAGGGCAGCCAACACCACAGGAGCAACAGCATGGCAAACATCCACCAGCAATGCAACGTCNAGCTGGTCCTGTTTGGCTCAGGGAGAGCCGCTCACTGTGGCTGAAGCGCTGGCAAGGCCCGATGCGGCCAAGTGGAAGGAGGCGGTGGACACCGAGCTCGCGTCCATCGAAGAAAATGGCACATGGGTGCTGGTGGACAGACCCGCTAACGCTCACGTGGTGGGCTCAAAGTGGGTGCTCAGGTTGAAGCGGAAGCAAGATGATAGCATCGATAAGTACAAGACAAGGGTCGTGGCGAAAGGGTTCTCACAGCGCACAGGTTCTGAGTACGATGAGACCTTTGCACCGGTCGTCACGTTTGCCTCCATCAGGTCCCTGCTTGCTGTTGCTGCCGCCAAAGACCTTGAGATCCACCAGATGGATGTGAAGACAGCCTTCCTTTATGGGAAGCTCGACAAGGAGGTGCTAATGGAGGTACCGNGGTGTCAAAGCACCCGAGGGTAAGGTGTGCAAGCTGGTGAAGGCGTTGTACGGGCTGAAACAGGCCCCACGGATCTGGTACAAGGAGATGGACAGCTTCATGGCTGAGATCTCCTTTGCACATTGCAAAAATGACCATAGCGTCTATGTGCGGGAGGACGAACGTGGCTTGCTACTTGTGGCGTTGTACGTGGATGATCTTATCATGTGTTCTTCCTCGCAGGAGGCCCTCACGGACCTCAAGAAAAATCTGCCCAGCAGATTTAAGATGAAGGACATGGGACCTCTCGAGTACTACCTCGGGATTGCTGTTCACCGCAACCGCAAAGCAGGCACCATCGAGCTCAACCAGACCAAGTACATCATGGACATCTTGAAGCGCTACAACATGGAGGACTGCAAGCCCGTCAGCACCCCCATGCCCTCCGACTGCAAGCTCTCCTCCTCCATGTCACCAAGCAACGAGGCAGACCGGCGGGAGATGCAAAACATTCCATACCAGTCCGCCGTCGGAAACCTCATGTATGCAATGGTGGGAACACGACCTGACATTGCTTTTGCAGTGGGTCAGGTGAGCAGGTTTGTGGCCAACCCTGGGCCAGAACATTGGCAAGTCGTGAAGCGGATTTTTCGCTACCTCAAAAAGACTCAGCACGTCGGACTTTGGTTTGGAGGTCTAGAAGGATCAGACTTGCTGCGGCTGACATGCTACACCGACGCGGACTGGGGAGGACGGATTGATGACAGGAAGTCCACCTCAGGGTTTGTTTGTCTTCTCAACGGTGGTGCGATCTCATGGGCAAGCAGGAAGCAGGACTGCGTCTCGCTTTCTACTGCTGAGGCGGAGTACATTGCACTCTCCGAAGTTTGCAAGGAAACACAGTGGCTTCGCAGTTTGCTTGATGAGATCAAGGCACCACAAGAGGAGGCAACGGTCATCCACATCGACAACCAAAGTGCCATGGCTATGGCAGAGGACGACATGATCTCCCGGCGTACAAAGCACATCGATATTCGGTACCACTACTCACGTGACCTTATCGCCAAGGGTGTCGTGGAACTGGAGCATGTCGCAACCAAGAAAATGCTTGCGGACTTCTTGACAAAGCCGCTAGACAGCGACTTGCATGTTGCAGGTGCTCAAGGAGTCGGCATGGTTGATGCAAGAGATGAGAACTAAAGACCAAGAAAACTGACATGCACAAACACAACCTAGAGCTACAGGTTCATGCCGAAGAAAACTACCACAGCAGGTGGCCTACGGTGCAAGGGAGAGATTGTTGTTCTTCTATGCCCCATGGCCACTGCTATGGGTTGACGGACAGGTTGGGCATGCACTGCTCCCTTGGAGTAAGTCCCCCAAACCTTGTTCGTGGTGCAAGTCCAAGCGAGACACCAGAAGTGTAGCGCAACGGATAGCATGTTGGACTTAGGGACAACAGGTCCTGCGATCGAGCCTTGATGTGCGCAGGAGGTTTTTTGACCTTCTAGCACAGGGGAAGTTTCTTAGACATTTCTCCATGCATGAGGAGAGTGCGCCACTTGGCGGTCAGTGGATGCGCCAATTGGCGGACTGGTGAGGTGGT
>SZWC01000864.1:0-16776 GCA_023375785.1 Penium margaritaceum | reverse complement strand
TTTCTGTGACCCGGCTTTGGTTTATGTGACCCGGCTTTGGTTTCTGTGACCCGGCTTTGGTTTCTGTGACCCGACTTTGGTTTCTGTGACCCGGCTTTGGTTTCTTTGAATGGGCTTTCATTTCTCTGACCCGGCTTTTGTTAGTGTGACCCAGATTTGGTTTCTGTGACCCGGCTTTGGTTTATGTCACTTGGCTTTGGTTTCTGTGACCCGGCTTTGGTTTGAGTGACCCAGCTTTGTTTTTTGTGTCCCGGCTTTGCTGTCTGTGGACTGGCTTTGGTTTCAGTGACCTAGCTTTGGTTTCTGTGACTTGGCTTTGGTTTCTACGACCCACCTTTGGGTTCTAAGACCCAGCTTTTAGTTTCTGTGACCTGGCTTTGGTTTGTGTGACCGGGCTTTGGTTTCATTGACCCGGCTTTGGATTCTGTGACCCGGCTTTGGTTTCTCTGACTTGGCTTTGCTTTCTGTGACCCAGCTTATGTTGATGTGACGTGGCTTTGGTTTGCTATGACCCGGCTCTTAATTCTGTGGCTCGGCTTTGGTTTCTGTGACTTGGCTTTGGTTTCAGTGACCCAGCTTTGGTTTATGTGACCCGGCTTTGGTTTCTGTGAACCGGCTTTGGTTTCTATGGCCTGGCCTTGGTTTCTGTGACCCGGCTTTGGTTATTGTGACCTGGCTTTGGTTTCTGTGACCCGGCTTTGGTTTATGTGACCCAACTTTGGTTTATGTGATCTGGCTTAAAGTTCGGTCACCTAGCTTTGGTTTCTGTGACCCGACTTTTATTTCTCTGACCTGGGTTTGGTTTATGTGACCCGGCTTCGGTTTGTGTGACCCGGCTTTGCTTTCTGTGACCCGGCTTTGTTTTCCGTTACTCAGCTTTTGTTTGTGTAACCCTGCTTTGGTTTCTGTGACCAGCTTTGGTTTCTGTGACCTGGCTTTGGTTTCTGTGACCCGGCTTTGGGTTTGTGACCTGGCTTTGGTTCCTGTGACCCGGCTTTGGTTTTTATGACCGGACTTTGGTTTCTGTGACCCGGCTTTGTTTTCCGTTACTCAGCTTTTGTTTATGTAACCCTGCTTTGGTTTCTCTGACCCGGCTTTGGTATCTGTGACCTGGGTTTTTTCTCAGTGATTCGGCTTTGGTTTCTGTGACCCGGCTTTGGTTTATGTGACCCGGCTTTGGTTGCTGTGACCCCGCTTTGGTTTTTGTGATCCGGCTTTGGTTTCTATGACCCGACAGTGGTTTGTGTGATCCGGCTTTGGTGTCTGTGACCCGGCTTTGGTGTCTGTGACCCGGCTTTGGTTTCCGTGACCCGGCTTTGGTTTCTGTGACCCAGCTTTGGTTTATGTGACCCAACTTTGCTTTCTGTGACCCGGCTTTGGTTTCTGTAAACCGGCTTTGGTTTCTGTGACCCGGCATTAGTTTCTGTGACCTAGCTTTGGTTTGTGTGACTTGTCTTTGGTTTCCGTGACCCAGCTTTGGACCCTCTCTTACCCGGCTTTGGTTTCTCTGACCCGGCTTTTGTTTCTGTAATCCGGCTTTGGTTTTTGTGACGCAGCTTTGGTTTCTGAGACTCGGCTTTGGTTTATGTGACCCGTCTTTGGTTTCTCTTACCTGGCTTTAAACCGTCTCTGACCCGGCTTTGGTTTCTGTGAACCAGCTTTGGTTTCTGTGACTCCTCTTTGGTTTCTATGACCCCGCTTTGGACCCTCTGTGACCTGGATTTGGTTTCTGTGACCCGGCTTTGGTTTCTGTTACCCGGCTTTGGTTTCTGTGACCCGGCTTTGGTTTATGTGACCCGGCTTTGGTTTGTGTGACCCGGCTTTGGTTTCTGTGACCCGTCTTTGGTTTCTGTGACCCGGCTTTGGTTTTTGTGACCCGGCTTTGGTTTTTGTGACCCGGCTTTGGTTTCTATGAGCCGGCTTTGGCTTCTATGACCCAGCTTTGGTTTCGGTGACCCGGCTTTGGTTTTTGTGACCCGGCTTTGGTTTCTATGAGCCGGCTTTGGCTTCTATGACCCAGCTTTGGTTTCGGTGACCCGGCTTTGGTTTTTGTGACCCGGCTTTGGTTTCTATGAGCCGGCTTTGGCTTCTATGACCCAGCTTTGGTTTCTGTGACCCGGCTTTGGTTTCCGTGACCTGGCTTTGGATTATGTGACCCGGCTTTGGTTTCTGTGACCCGCCTTAGGTTTCTGTGACCCGGCTTTGATTTCTGTGACCCGGATTTGGTTTCTGTCACCCGCCTTTGGTTTCTCTAACCCAGCTTTGGTTTCTGTGACCCGGCTTTGGTTCGTGTGACCCGACTTTGGATTCTGTGACCCGGCTTTGGTTTCTTATAATCGGCTTTGATTTTTGTGACCCGGCTTTTAATTGTTTGACCCGGATTTGGTTTTTGTGACCCGGCTTTGGTTTATGTGATCCGGCCTTGGTTTCTGTGACCCAGCTTTTGTTTTTTTGACCCGGCTTTGGTGTCCGTGGACTGGCTTTGGTTTCTGTGACCCGGCTTTGGTTTATGTCACTTGGCTTTGGTTTCTGTGACCCACCTTTGGGTTCTAAGACCCGGCTTTTAGTTTCTATGACCCGGCTTTCGTTTATGTGACCCGGCTTTGGTTTCAGTGACCTGGCTTTGTATTATGTGACCCGGCTTTGGTTTCTCTGACCCGGCTTTGGTTTCTGTGACCCGGCTTTGGTTAATGTGACCTGGCTTTTGTTTGCTATGAATTCTGTGACTCGACTTTGATTTATGTGACTTGGCTTTGGTTTCTGTGAAATGGCTTTGGTTTTTGTGACCTGGTTCTAGTTTTGTGCTCTGGCTTTGGTTTCTGTCACCTGGCTTTCGTTTTTGTGACGCAGCTTTGGCTTATGTGACCCGGCTTTGGTTTCTGTGACCCGGCCTTGGTTTCTGTGACCGGCATTGGTTTCTATGACCCGGCTTTGGTTTCTGTGACCCGGCTTTGGTTTCTGTGACCCGGCTTTGCTTGTTATCCGGCTTTGGTTTCTGTGACTTGTCTTTGATTTCTCTGACGCAGTCGGGGAGACAAGCGTTTCAATGGTGCACAGGAGCACGAGCAGAAGCGAAGTGGAAGCCGCGATAGGGCGACAAGCGGAAGCGGAAGATGATGAAGAATGATAAGAAAGGCCTGGGCGCAACACCAAAGGTGAGAGCGCTGAGATCTTTGCAAGAAGGGAGTGGACGCAACACCTTGAGGGAAGGACGGAAGCTTCCTTGAAGGTACGGGCGTTGCTGACGTATGAGTGACGTTTAGCAGAAGTGAGAGGGCGCAGTGCAAGAGCACGGGCGCTGAGCTGAGAATGGAAGGCAGGAGAGACAGGGGACGGCCCAAAGGGCGAGCCTGAAGGGAATCCAATGGATTGATTATTGAATGTAGTACAAGCAATACAAATAGGAAAGGTCTAACCTAGCGCGTTTTGTCGAGCGGGCATAGAGATAGCGGCTCGGGCAAGTGCGAGAGTAGGGAGTGCCTCGAGACCACGATTCGGCTTTGCTAGCCGTACGCATATGGGAGTGGTGAGTGCAGGCACAATCTTCGCAGGTGTGCTTCGCCTGGGCCGTTGTGGTATGCGACTGTTGGTTTCGGTCTTGGCGAGGCTCGCACAGCTTGTCGGTCGTGGGACCGTTCGGGTGTTGATCTTGTGACTCCGGAGATGAACCTGCATTTGTCACTCTTTATTTCCTCAGTGGCTGCACCCCTTGAAGCGATCTCCAAGATAATATCTGACAGTATCGACGGGCAAGCTGGAGCCCAGACATGGAGAGAGCTGGTAGGGTCTCCGCGGGTGCTTCCTTCGTGGTGGGGTCGAGTTCATTCATGAGTTGCAAGGCGACCTCCTGTTCCTCCTCATCAAATTCTCGTGCCACTCCCTCCCATTGCGCTTCAGTGTCTGGTGGTAGTGCCAGGACATCCGGGATCTGTTCCGCGGCATCCGGGGGTGCCTTGTCAGGTTCTGGTCAGTCATGGCGCGGAAGTCGGCTCAGAGCGTCCGCGTTGCGGTTGGCAACCGCGGGCTGGTACATGATCTTCATGTTGTACCCTTGCAAGAGGAGTGCGCACTTGGCTAGGATGCCCTCATGGTTTTGGGTGGTGAGGAGCCATTGGAGAGCCTGATGGTCCGTGAAGACCGTGAATGGCTTGCCATTTTTTATGTAGTCGTGGAAGTGTTGGATTGCCCACAGGACAGCCAGGCACTCGCCTTTCACCGGCGGGTACTTGTGCTCTCCTTCGGCGAGGGCTCAACTGGCGTATGCAATCACCTTCTGGGTTGGTTCCTGCACTATCTAGGATAGGATAGCGCCCAGCCTGTCCCGCGACCAGTCAGTGGTGATGGAGAATGAAAGGTCGAAGTCGGGGAACTCGACCATGGGTGAAGTGACCAGGCGATGCTTGATTTCCGTCCAAGCATCCGCGCATTCTGAGATCCAGTCAAACGGCACGTCCTGGTGCGTCAACTCCTGGAGTGGCTTGATGATACGTGCGTGGTCGCGGACAAACTTGCGGTAGAAGGAGACAAAGCCCATGAAGATCTTGACTTGTCCTGCGGAAGTGGGCTGACGCCACTCCTGCACTGCCGCAATCTTCTCAGGGTCGGTTTTGATGCCATCCGCACTCATCACAAGGCCAAGGAACTCCATCTTCGTAGCTCCAATGGAACACTTGGCTGCCTTGAGCTTGAGGTTGGCCTTGCGGAGGGCAGCGAATACAGCGGCCAGGGAGGAGAACAGCTCTTCAAAACTGTGGGCCGCAACCATGATGTCGTCGATGTAGCAGTTGACATTGGGGATACCGCGGAGGGTGGAGTCCATGACTCGCTGGAACGTCGCACTAGCATTGCGGAGTCCAAAGGGCATGCGTGTAAACACGTAGAGATCCTCTGGCATCACGAATGATGTCTTGGCAATGGAGTCTGGGTGCATGGGGACGGCGTGGAAGGCAGCCTTGACGTTGAGCTTTGCGAACCATCCGGGACCTTGTTGCCGCTCCTGTATGTCGACGATCAGCGGCATGGGGTATGCATCTTCCTCAGTCACACGGTTAAGGTCGCGGAAGTTGACGCAGACTCGTTTGGATCCATCCGGTTTCCCCACGATGACCAAGCTGGCATGCCTGGGGCTGATGATGGGGACGATCACCCCTTGCGCCTTGAGCTCCGCGAGCCCCTCTGTGATGATCTTCTCTTGATCGGGGAGGATGCGCCGCACCTTCTGTTTTGTGGGCGCGGAATCCCCCGTGGAGATGACGTGGAACGCCTCCACGGCCCCCAAATCAGCTGCAGATCCAGCAACGATGTCTGCAAATGCGTCCAGTAGGCCACAGAAGTCTTGCTTTTGTGTGGAGCATGTGATCCCATTTTGGTGGTGGCGGTGGCGCTGTCTCGCGGAGTGGGTAGAACTCCTCTTCCTCCTCAAGTGGAAGGCCAGTTCCAAAGACTCGCTATCCCCTGTTCCACAATCCCAGGAGGTTGGTCTGTACTCCAGGCTCAGTGGACTCTTCCGCGAGTTCCTGCCATTCGCCGGCTGAGATCTGTTCCACGTCAGGCACCTCCGCCGAGAGGGGTTGGAACCTGTCTGAGTGGGCCTGGGAGTCCTCGGCCGCAGCATCCAGGAGGGAAAAGGATTCACCGCCGGTGACAGGTATCGCCATCCTGTCACCAATGGTGATGGAGCATTATGCTTCCTCCCCGGACGCGGAGCTGAGTTGCATGATCCCCAGGGAGAAGAGAAGGTTGGCTCACCACGGTACCAGGTAGTCCATACCCAGGAGCACGTCATACGTCCGTGCTCGCGTAACTTGGACGTTCACTGGCTCATGAAGGGATCCTACCTGCATGGGAAGGCCGTGAACTTCCTCGTCTCCATAGTCCATCCCGCCCGCCGAGTTGGTGAAGAGGCGGCGTGTTGGGAGGGTGCGGTCTGCCCATCCGTCCACCAGGAGGACGCGGAACGCCACGGTGGTGTGAGTGGCTCCCGTGTCGATAATGGCCAGGAACTTCCTTCCACAGATCCAAATCACATAGCAGGCAACCTCGTAATGGTTGTCGTCCCGTCGCGGTGGTTCCAAGGACTGTGGTGCCCATCCCCACTCTCCTTCCGCGAGACTCAGTGCCAACGATGTCTCGGGTATCGCACGGCGTGTGTCTTGTGTGCCGGGTGTGGGCATGACACAGCTGAGGGAGATGTCCACAGCTTGGAGGCGTTGATTGGCCCTGGCGAACTCCTCCTTCAGGCGCGGTGCAATCTCGGGATGAATGCGGAGGAACTCGAAAAAATTGACTTCCACAATGGGGGTGGTAAAGAGGCGTTGGACGGGGTCAGTGCTTCTCTCCGCGGCATCAGGAGCTATGTTTGGTGTTTGCGAAGTTGGGGTGGGCTGGTTTTCTACCGGGAGTGGTGGTTTCATCTGTCGCCGCTTCTCCGGCACGACGGTGCGATGGATAATTACCTCCTGTAATCGCTCCTCCGCAGCCTCAGCTTTGCACCTCAGGTCCTCCTATACTCTGGCTGCCACCTGAAGATCCCATCCACGCTGGCCCAGTCTTTGGGCTCGCGCGATGAGGGTCGTCTCTTCGGTAGTGGGAGGCACTTCAGTGGTCTCGTCCTCTGCCATTGGTAGCCCCAATTTGACGTTGCGGGCTCCGTTCGTGGGGTTCGCGGATGCCCGTGGGTTGGGCAGAATGCCTTGCCCACCTATAGCAGTTTGGGGTTGATGATTCGGAGCCTGTTGCCCAGCTTGCGTCTGCTGTTGAGGTGGTTGGGCCTGCCATGGTTTATTGTAGTACCGCTGTCACTGTTGCACCATGGGGTCCTGCGGCATGGGGTCGGTGCGCGGAGCACCATGTCGTTTGCGCGGGCAATCTTGAGTGATATGTTCTAGGCTCTGGCAGGTGTAACACGCCTTTGGCTTGGATTGGGAGGCCTGCATTGCTGGTGCTGGAGTGGGCGAGTCTCCGCCTTGATGCTGCCGCGTAGATCGCTGCCGCGTAGAGATGGCTGTGGCGTCCTGCACCGCATTATGCAGGGACTGGTAGCGTTCAGGGATCATCAGACTGGTGACCTCATCAGGGAGTGCGCGGATGAGGTTTTGCAGTAGGACCCACAGCGGCAGTCCTTCCCCCCGAGGGCTCTTTGCGACTGATGCCCAGGTGAGGAATTGGTCCAAAAATCTGCGAATATCAGCATCCTTGCGCATGACCTCCTTCTCAGTCTTCTGCAAAGCTTCTTCCTTCGTCAGATGTTTGAAGTGTTCGATAAGGGCATTGCCAAAGTCCTTGAAAGATGGAAAAGGTGCGCGCTAGTTGTACCAGTCAGCTGCAGCCCCCTGGAGGTGAAGTTCCGCGGTGGCGAGGCAGAGATCAGGTGAGATTCGGCCGATGCTGGCGTAGAGGGTGATTTGTTTGAGCCAGATCCAGGGGTCCTCCTCCGGGGCACCCTTGAAGGAGTCCAGCGGAGGAAGGTTGGCGGGTTCAGAGTGAATGTATTGCAACTGCGGGACGGTGCTGCGGTTAGTCGTCAGTGCAGTCATAGCATGTGTCGGGGGAGGGATTGCAGGTGGAGCTGCGAAGTATCCATTCGGAGGGATCGGCATCTGGAACTGCCCCGCGGGCATGGGAAGATTTGCTTGCGTAGGTGGGAGAGGCATGTACCAGGAAGAGGGAGCGGGTGTGGAGGCTGTGTAGGGTGTGGAGAAGAATTCTGTCCCAGACGGCACAACCTGAGTCCCCTGCACCGGTGGCGCCGCTGTCTGGGGCACCCAGTACGTCTGAGCAGGCGGGACCGCAGCCGCGGGGTGGAGCGGAACTGCTGGTCCTGTGTTGGCTGCAGGGTGCGGAGTCTCTTGTAGCTGCTGTGGAGGCGGGTATACATGGCTCTGTGCAGTTGGTTGTGGTGTTGGTAGTGGTGCCTGGAAGGTCATTCCAGCTATCATAGCTCCGACCATCAACTGGTTGGGAGGTTGCTGATGGGCAGGCATGGGTGGCTGCGGCGTCATGTTGTGCAGAGGCATATGCGGCATCACCCCCACCGGTGTGGGACCCGCATGCTGTTGCTAGGTCATCCACATGGGTGGCGTGGTCGTGGAAGGCTGTGTCGCGGGCGTTGGTTGCGTCCCTCCTCCAAACAGCTGCTACCGGTAGATCAAAGATTGGGTCCCAGTCGGTGGGTGCTGAGTCATACTCCCCAAGTGGGTGGCCCCCCTTCCGAGCTGGGACATCTGCTGTGGCTGTTGCATGATCACAGGGGGTTGTTTCATCATCCCCGCCTGCCCCATGGGCTGCTATAGCAGATACGCTGGCTGTTGTGATCCTGCCACAGGCAACTGCGGCATGGCTACCGTCTGCATGGTGCTCAAGATCACCTACTGTTGCGGCGGTGGACTTGGAGCAGGTGGGTACAAGGGAATTCCTTCTGGCAGGGTACCCATACTCGGCTGCGACATCTGTTGTTGCACTGGGCCGAACAGGGAGGGCTGTGGTGTCGTCCCGGTCTGTCCCCCTGTGTGGTGCTGCAGCGGAGGCCTTGGTGACTGGGCTGCTCAGGTTGCCTGGGACCGCGTTGCTGCTCCTATGGCTGCCGTTCCCATGGTCAAATGAGTCTGACTCACGGGAAGTTGGTTCACCGGTGGCTGTGCGACGCCTGATGCCTGCGCGGACATCGGCACCCCCAGCCGCGTGCTTCCTGAGGGATGCGCAGGTGTGGCCATCTGCTACTGCTGCGCACCAGTCACAGGGGATTCCGCGGGCAGGCCCCCTAGAATTGCCACGACCACCGGCTGCGGCGGATTCATGTTCTGTGACATCCCCAGAGCGGGGGCCCGGACTCCCATCCGTTGTGGGTGTGTTCATGCCTGCTGCCCGTCCGAAGCCGGTGTCTCGGGGATCCCTGAATTTCCGGGGCTCAGCGGTGAGGCTTGCAGGTGTATTGTCGGGATTGTGGGCTGCAACTCCGTCCCGCCAGCGACCTGTTGCTGCTGCCCGCCGCGACGCCGATACACCAATCCACAAAAGGCATCGAGTTCTCCATCGCCGGAGGATACCGCCAGCGACGGTGGTGCATCGGAGAACCACTGTGCCCCAAGCGGTGTATTTCCCTGTTCCTCCTGTCCCTGTTGATGCTGGACCGATCCCCGGCTGTCGGAGCTGTGGATGGTCTCTACCTCCACGCATTTGCCCAGCGCATCCATGATGCAGTGCCAGTGCAGCTGCTCCAACCACTTGGTCAGCTGTCGGTGCTGGGCGAGCGGATCGGGGCCTGGTGAGGAGCTGCCTGGCGTACCAGACGGCACCAGTGAGGGTTGCTTGCTTCCTGCGTAGGTCGCGGCCCGCCTTGGCAGGAAGCACCGCGCTGATGACTGCTGCTGCCGTCGCCTGGTGTCCTGATGCACAAAGGTGGCCGCCGACATTAACGATTGATCTGAAGGGCACTTGCAGTTCTGCTGGCAAAGAGCAAGGAACTATCCACGCTTACCGCACCATGACACTGATACTCCCAATTTTGCCGCGCCCACGATCTTCTCTGCGGATTGGTTGCGCTCCGCGCTGACACAGTTCTGCGGAGACACAGTTCCGCGCAGCCCGCGGACCCTACCCTCGCCGCTATCACAGGTCCGCTTAGACACGTAGCGGAATCATGGAACCCTGACACTTAACCACTGTCGATTCTGCGGACGGAAGGATTGAGTCTTTGTGCACAAACCTCACTGACGAGTGACACTCCGCGACCCACTCCTTGTCCCACGGGAGCCGCCACCGCGTGGCTTTCAGCTCCTTTCTGCGGAACCCTTGTGCCGCGGACGTGTGAGAGCGAGGGCACCGCCGGCAGTTCACCTTGCTCAGACCTTTGGTTCTTCACGCACACAACCTCCGCAGTCCGCGGACAGCAGTCCTAGAGTCACGGAAGGCATGGAAGCAATGGTGCAGCGAGCAAGGGGAGTGATTGAATGTCTTTAAATGGATTTGGCAGAGTACATCCAAGAGCATACAAGAATGAGTTGCACTTGTGCTACTGCTAGTGAGATCCTTTTCTACTTGGGATTCCGCTCGCTGTCGGTCTCATTCCTTTCCCATCCTCCTACTTCCTTCTACTAGGACTCCACGCGGTGCGGCTACGCACCGCGGGTCTCGTCCCCAATCACACACATACACAGCCTATCTTCTGCTAATCACTTCCTACATCCGCGGCTCGTGCACGCGGTTCTTCGTGTTCTTCCTTGAATCTTCGTCTTCTACGATGCGTTCTCCCGGTTCTCCTCCTTGATTACCGCTGCCAAACCTTGAACTCTCATTGGCCTAGCTCCTGCCACCCTCCTCCTGACGTCTGATTCCGTCAGCGGATGTCTTGCACGTCTGATACTCCTGCTTCACTCCTACTTCTCCGCAGCTTGGCACATGTTCTCATTCCACCGCGGATTATCATCCCTTTCCATACCGCCTTTTTTTGCCTCCTCCGCGAGAAGCGCTTGAGATTGCGGTAGAGGAGTAGCCATTAGTTGTTTTGTTTCCTGGTTGCCACTTTTCCCGCCTTGTCTTCCTCCAACGGCACTGAGATTCCGCGCCACCCCTTGCTCTACCGCAACCTTATTGCGGGAGACAGCATCCCTTGCGCGTTCTTCAGTGCTCCGCGGCCTCCACTTCATCCCCCCTCCGCGAATCTGAGGTCGTGGTCCCCTCTTTCCGTGGACTTGTGAGTCGTAGCTCCTTAGTTACGCGGACTCACCTTCTTCCAAGCGGAGGTGCGGTGGATCTCTGCATGACAACCATTCCGCAACCCGTTCGCACCAATCCGCAACCAGTTCGCACCACTCTGCAACTAGGTCGCACCACTCCGCAACCCGTTCGCACCACTCCGCAACCAGTTCGCACGACTCCGTAACCCATCCGCACCATTCCCCAACCAGTTCACCACTCCGCAACCAGTTTGCACCACTCCGCAACCAGTTCGCACCTCTCCGCAACCAGTTCGCACCACTCCGCAACCAGTTCGCACCACTCCGCAACCAGTTCGCACCACTCCGCAACCAGTTTGCACCACTCCGCAACCAGTTCGCACCACTCCACAACCAGTTCGTACCACTTTGCAACCAGTTCGCACCATCCCGCAACCAGTTCGCACCTCTCCGCAACCAATTCGCACCACTCCGCTACCAGTTCGCACCACTCCGCAACCAGTTAGCACCACTCTGCAAACAGTTCGCACCACACCGCAACCGGTTTGCACCACTCCGCAACCAGTTGGCACCACTCCGCAACCAGTTCGCACCACTCCACAACCAGTTCGTACCACTTTGCAACCAGTTCGCACCATCCCGCAACCAGTTCGCACCTCTCCGCAACCAATTCGCACCACTCCGCTACCAGTTCGCACCACTCCGCAACCAGTTAGCACCACTCTGCAAACAGTTCGCACCACACCGCAACCGGTTTGCACCACTCCGCAACCAGTTGGCACCACTCCGCAACCAGTTCGCACCACTCCACAACCAGTTCGTACCACTTTGCAACCAGTTCGCACCATCCCGCAACCAGTTCGCACCTCTCCGCAACCAATTCGCACCACTCCGCTACCAGTTCGCACCACTCCGCAACCAGTTAGCACCACTCTGCAAACAGTTCGCACCACACCGCAACCGGTTTGCACCACTCCGCAACCAGTTGGCACCACTCCGCAACCAGTTCGCACCACTCCACAACCAGTTCGTACCACTTTGCAACCAGTTCGCACCATCCCGCAACCAGTTCGCACCTCTCCGCAACCAATTCGCACCACTCCGCTACCAGTTCGCACCACTCCGCAACCAGTTAGCACCACTCTGCAAACAGTTCGCACCACACCGCAACCGGTTTGCACCACTCCGCAACCAGTTGGCACCACTCCGCAACCAGTTCGCACCACTCCACAACCAGTTCGTACCACTTTGCAACCAGTTCGCACCATCCCGCAACCAGTTCGCACCTCTCCGCAACCAATTCGCACCACTCCGCTACCAGTTCGCACCACTCCGCAACCAGTTAGCACCACTCTGCAAACAGTTCGCACCACACCGCAACCGGTTTGCACCACTCCGCAACCAGTTGGCACCACTCCGCAACCAGTTCGCACCACTCCACAACCAGTTCGTACCACTTTGCAACCAGTTCGCACCATCCCGCAACCAGTTCGCACCTCTCCGCAACCAATTCGCACCACTCCGCTACCAGTTCGCACCACTCCGCAACCAGTTAGCACCACTCTGCAAACAGTTCGCACCACACCGCAACCGGTTTGCACCACTCCGCAACCAGTTGGCACCACTCCGCAACCAGTTCGCACCACTCCACAACCAGTTCGTACCACTTTGCAACCAGTTCGCACCATCCCGCAACCAGTTCGCACCTCTCCGCAACCAATTCGCACCACTCCGCTACCAGTTCGCACCACTCCGCAACCAGTTAGCACCACTCTGCAAACAGTTCGCACCACACCGCAACCGGTTTGCACCACTCCGCAACCAGTTGGCACCACTCCGCAACCAGTTCGCACCACTCCACAACCAGTTCGTACCACTTTGCAACCAGTTCGCACCATCCCGCAACCAGTTCGCACCTCTCCGCAACCAATTCGCACCACTCCGCTACCAGTTCGCACCACTCCGCAACCAGTTAGCACCACTCTGCAAACAGTTCGCACCACACCGCAACCGGTTTGCACCACTCCGCAACCAGTTGGCACCACTCCGCAACCAGTTCGCACCACTCCACAACCAGTTCGTACCACTTTGCAACCAGTTCGCACCATCCCGCAACCAGTTCGCACCTCTCCGCAACCAATTCGCACCACTCCGCTACCAGTTCGCACCACTCCGCAACCAGTTAGCACCACTCTGCAAACAGTTCGCACCACACCGCAACCGGTTTGCACCACTCCGCAACCAGTTGGCACCACTCCGCAACCAGTTCGCACCACTCCACAACCAGTTCGTACCACTTTGCAACCAGTTCGCACCATCCCGCAACCAGTTCGCACCTCTCCGCAACCAATTCGCACCACTCCGCTACCAGTTCGCACCACTCCGCAACCAGTTAGCACCACTCTGCAAACAGTTCGCACCACACCGCAACCGGTTTGCACCACTCCGCAACCAGTTGGCACCACTCCGCAACCAGTTCGCACCACTCCACAACCAGTTCGTACCACTTTGCAACCAGTTCGCACCATCCCGCAACCAGTTCGCACCTCTCCGCAACCAATTCGCACCACTCCGCTACCAGTTCGCACCACTCCGCAACCAGTTAGCACCACTCTGCAAACAGTTCGCACCACACCGCAACCGGTTTGCACCACTCCGCAACCAGTTGGCACCACTCCGCAACCAGTTCGCACCACTCCACAACCAGTTCGTACCACTTTGCAACCAGTTCGCACCATCCCGCAACCAGTTCGCACCTCTCCGCAACCAATTCGCACCACTCCGCTACCAGTTCGCACCACTCCGCAACCAGTTAGCACCACTCTGCAAACAGTTCGCACCACACCGCAACCGGTTTGCACCACTCCGCAACCAGTTGGCACCACTCCGCAACCAGTTCGCACCACTCCACAACCAGTTCGTACCACTTTGCAACCAGTTCGCACCATCCCGCAACCAGTTCGCACCTCTCCGCAACCAATTCGCACCACTCCGCTACCAGTTCGCACCACTCCGCAACCAGTTAGCACCACTCTGCAAACAGTTCGCACCACACCGCAACCGGTTTGCACCACTCCGCAACCAGTTGGCACCACTCCGCAACCAGTTCGCACCACTCCACAACCAGTTCGTACCACTTTGCAACCAGTTCGCACCATCCCGCAACCAGTTCGCACCTCTCCGCAACCAATTCGCACCACTCCGCTACCAGTTCGCACCACTCCGCAACCAGTTAGCACCACTCTGCAAACAGTTCGCACCACACCGCAACCGGTTTGCACCACTCCGCAACCAGTTGGCACCACTCCGCAACCAGTTCGCACCACTCCACAACCAGTTCGTACCACTTTGCAACCAGTTCGCACCATCCCGCAACCAGTTCGCACCTCTCCGCAACCAATTCGCACCACTCCGCTACCAGTTCGCACCACTCCGCAACCAGTTAGCACCACTCTGCAAACAGTTCGCACCACACCGCAACCGGTTTGCACCACTCCGCAACCAGTTGGCACCACTCCGCAACCAGTTCGCACCACTCCACAACCAGTTCGTACCACTTTGCAACCAGTTCGCACCATCCCGCAACCAGTTCGCACCTCTCCGCAACCAATTCGCACCACTCCGCTACCAGTTCGCACCACTCTATAACCAGTTCACACCACTCCGCAACCAGTTTGCACCACTCCGCAACCGGATTGCACCACTCCACAACCAGTTCACCACTCCGCAACCAGTTTGCACCACTCCACAACCAGTTCGCACCACTCCACAACCAGTTCGCACCACTCTGCAACCAGTTCGCACCACTTCACAACCAGTTCGCACTACTCCGCAACCAGTTCACACCACTCCACAACCCGTTAGCACCACTCCGCGACCAGTTTGCACCAGTCCGCGACCAGTTCACACCACTCCGCAACCAGTTCGCACCACTCTGCAACCTGTTTGCAACACTCCGCAACGCGTTCGCACCACTCCGCAACCAGCTCACACCACTCCACAACCAGTTTGCACCACTCCGCAACCAGTTCGCACCAGTCCGCAACCAGTAATCACCACTCCACAACCAGTTCGTACCACTCCACAGCCAGTTCACACCACTCCGCAACCAGGTCACACCACTCCGCAGCCAGTTTGCATCACTCCGCAACCAGTTCGCACCACTCCGCAACCAGTTCGCACCACTCCGCGACCAGTTTGCACCACTCAAAAACCCGTTTGCACCGCTCCGCAACCAGTTTGCACCACTACGCAGCCAGTTCGCACCACTCCGCTACCAGTTCGCACCACTCTGCAACCAGTTCGCACCACTCCGCAACCAGTTCGCGCCACTCCGCAACCAGTTCGCACCACTCGGCAACCAGTTCGCACCACTCCGCAACCCGTTCGCACCACTCCGCAACCAGTTCGCGCCACTCCGCAACCAGTTCGCACCACTCGGCAACCAGTTCGCACCACTCCGCAACCCGTTCGCACCACTCCGCAACCAGTTCGCGCCACTCCGCAACCAGTTCGCACCACTCGGCAACCAGTTCGCACCACTCCGCAACCCGTTCGCACCACTCCGCAACCAGTTCGCGCCACTCCGCAACCAGTTCGCACCACTCGGCAACCAGTTCGCACCACTCCGCAACCCGTTCGCACCACTCCGCAACCAGTTCGCGCCACTCCGCAACCAGTTCGCACCACTCGGCAACCAGTTCGCACCACTCCGCAACCCGTTCGCACCACTCCGCAACCAGTTCGCGCCACTCCGCAACCAGTTCGCACCACTCGGCAACCAGTTCGCACCACTCCGCAACCCGTTCGCACCACTCCGCAACCAGTTCGCGCCACTCCGCAACCAGTTCGCACCACTCGGCAACCAGTTCGCACCACTCCGCAACCCGTTCGCACCACTCCGCAACCAGTTCGCGCCACTCCGCAACCAGTTCGCACCACTCGGCAACCAGTTCGCACCACTCCGCAACCCGTTCGCACCACTCCGCAACCAGTTCGCGCCACTCCGCAACCAGTTCGCACCACTCGGCAACCAGTTCGCACCACTCCGCAACCCGTTCGCACCACTCCGCAACCAGTTCGCGCCACTCCGCAACCAGTTCGCACCACTCGGCAACCAGTTCGCACCACTCCGCAACCCGTTCGCACCACTCCGCAACCAGTTCGCGCCACTCCGCAACCAGTTCGCACCACTCGGCAACCAGTTCGCACCACTCCGCAACCCGTTCGCACCACTCCGCAACCAGTTCGCGCCACTCCGCAACCAGTTCGCACCACTCGGCAACCAGTTCGCACCACTCCGAAACCAGTTCGCATCACTCCGCAACCAGTTCGCACCACTCCAGAACCAGTTCGTACCACTCCGCTACCAGTTCGCACCACTCCGCAACCAGCTTGACCACTCCGCAACCAGTTCGTACCACTCCGCAACCAGTTCGCACCACTCCGCAACCAGTTTACCTTACTCTGCAACTCATTTGCACCACTGCGCAGCCAGTTCGCACCACTCCGCAGCCAGTTCGCACTACTCCGCAACCAGTTTGCACCACTCCACAGCCAGTTTGCACCACTCCGCAACCATTTCGCACCACTCAACAACCAGCTCACCACTCCGCAACCAGTTTGCACCACTCCGCAACCAGTTCGCACCACTCCGCAACCAATTTGCAAACTGGTTGCAGAGTGGTGCGAACTGGTTGCGGACTGGTTCGTACTGGTTGCGGAGTGGTGCGAACTGGTTGTGGAGTGGTTTGAACTGGCTGCGGGGTGGTGCGAACTGGTTGCGAAGTGGTGCGAACTGGTTGCGGAGTGGTGCGAACTGGTTGTGGAGTGGTACGAACTGGTTGCGGAGTGCTGCGAACTGGTTGCGGAGTGGTGCGAACTGGTTGCGGAGTGATGCGAACTGGCTGTGGAGTGGTGCAAACTGGTTGCCGAGTGGTGCGAACTGGTTGTGGTGTGGTACGAACTGGTTGCGGAGTGGTGAGAACTGGTTGCAGAGTTGTGTGAACTGGTTGTGGAGTGCTTCGAACTGGTTGCGGAGTGGTGAGAACTGGTTGCGGAGTGGTGCGAACTGGTTGCGGAGTGGTGCGAACTGGTTGCGGAG
>SZWC01000863.1:301648-345154 GCA_023375785.1 Penium margaritaceum | reverse complement strand
TTGTCATTTCTCTCTGCATTTACTAAGCTACTGAAGCTTATGAGACTTTGCGCGTCTCCCTAGCCTGATCCTTGCTGTTTCCTGCACCTGCCTGCTTGCTAGTGCGTCAGCTGACTGGACAGTGTCGTCACGTCAGCAGCAGCAAGGCTAGGAAGCTTCTTAGCAGTTTCTCATCGGCGAGCTGTTCCGGTGCCTCGAGGGGACCACCTTTATTGCTCTCGTGGTGTATGCAGTGTGTTCTCCCTGTTGACTCATTCGGGTTCAGCAGGGGTGACGGGGCCCGGTGCGGTTAGCTGCCGGCGCCCCTATATAAGCCCGCTAGGGGCTCATTTGTAAACTCTCCTTGTTCTTTATATTCACCGTTCCAGACTTAGCCAAATTCTTGCCGTCTTGCATCGCACTCACACACAGAGCTCATGTTCGTTCTTGCATGGGCCTGCATGCCCTAAAATTATTTCCAATTTGGTATCAGAGCACAGGGGGGCGTGTGAGCAGCAGAAGCAATAGCAGTGGGCGGAACGTAAAGAGAACGCGCCACTTGGCGCCACGCCGGCAGCAGCGTGAGGGAGCGCGAAGCGACTGCACGTGAATGCCACGGGGGCGGTGAACCGCGCACAACAGCAGCAGTAGAAGCAGCAGCACCAACAGCAGCACGCGTTGGCAGCAGCAGCGTGCACGAGCAGCAGCGACGCAGCAGCAGCTTGCAGCCGTGGCAGCAGCGAGCAGCAGCAGCGAGCAGAAGCAGCAGCGTGCAGCAGCAAGCAGCGACGTAGCAGTAGCAGAAGCAGCAGCAGCAGCAGCTTTAGCAGCAGCAGCAGCAGCAGCAGTAGCAGCAGCAGTAGCAGCCGCAGCAGCAGCAGTAGTAGCAGCAGCAGCAGCAACAGCAGCAGCGTGCAAAGAAAAAGGGAAAAAAAAAAACAGAAGCAACAGCGTGCAGCAGTAGCAGCCGCGGCGGCAGCAGCAAGCAACAGCAGCAGCTGATGCGCAGAGCAGTAGCAGCGGCAGCTACTGCAGCAGCGGCGGCAGCAGAAGCAGCGTGCAGCAGCAGCAGCCGCGGCGGTAGCAGCAAGCAGCAGTAGCAGCTGCTGCGCATAGCAGCAGCAGCAGCAGAAGCAGCTGCAGCAGCAGCAACCGCAGCAGCTGCACCTCCCGCTGCAGCTGCTGCTGCCGCTGCGAGGAGGGCCTCGCAGCCCTCCTCTGATCGGGGGGGCCCTCTGAGGGGGCCCCGCTCGCACCCCCCCCCCCCCCCCCCCTCCCCCCCTCATTTTCACCGTTTGCCCACCTTCCGGGCAATCGAGGAAAAGGGGGGGGCGAGCTACAAAAGGTCCGAAAAGGGTTACGCCTGAAAAAAAAAAGAAAAAAAGAAGGAAAAAAAAAGGATAGAAAGGCAAGGGCTTCAGGCGAGCAGAGGGGAGAACCAATAAAAAAAAGGGGGGGTGGAGGTCGAGGGCAAAAGAAAGAAAAGGAGGGGGTGGCTGTGGGCAAGAAAAAAAAAAGAGGTAAAACAAAAACAGGATAATATTCCAACTACCACCGCAGTGAGGGAGTACCACCGCAGCAGTCGCTGCAGCTTTCATAGTTGCAATAGCAGCATCAGGCTGTAAAGTGTCGACGACTACAGCGTGCGCCGGCTGCGCAACAGCTTCCGCTTTCGTCTTCTCAGCCCACAGCGGACGATCGTCAGCGACGATCTCCGCTTCTAGACGCGTCCTCGACCGGCGTCTTTCTGGGGCCCGTGGATTGGTGCGCGCACTTCACCCCGTAGGATCGACGGCGGATTCGAGTCCTACCAGCTCCGAGGGCTGGGTCGTCTACCGCTTGGAGCAACAGCCACACCTGCAGCCGCCACCCCTTCTCGTCCTGGAGTAGTCTTCGCTCCATTAGTGGCAACAGCATTAGTGGCCGCAGTTAGTCGGACTGTCGTCTCCGGGCGTGCTGCGGTAGTGCAGCTCTTCCCGTCTGGTCACGTTTGCTGACCCGGACGCCGTGACCTCCAGGAGTGACAGTACCTACTGGCCCCATTCACTCCCGTAGTTTGGTGTTTACCACCGGGAGTAGGTGCCCTCGGCACCTATCTATCATCCAGCACACGAGATGAATGCGCGGATATCTGAGCAGGCACCCTGCGTGTTCGCCTGCTACTACTGTGGTGATGGACGTCATGGTTGGCGTCGCTGTTGGACGCGTTCTCCCGGCTGGCATCCACCCTGGCTACAGCCTCGTCCGAGCCTGCGTCCTCCACAGCATACGGATCTGCCGGTGTTGGTAGATCCCCTAGCTGGACCTCTGGCGAGCATATTCGCCGAGATCCACGACTTACGGCAGACGGTGCAGCGGCTTTGTGACCTCGTTGTCACTGAGCGTGCTTCTGCTACACGTTCGTCGACGGCCTCTTCGACCACATCTTCTCTCTCATCTCCTCCTTCTTCATCCGATGGTGTCCATTCAGCTTCACCTGCCGGCCAGTCCCAGGCTGACACCATCCTTTCGATCCTCCACCCTGCTGTGACCACGCCGCCACCCCGCGATGACTTGTCTTCCAGCAGTCGTTCTAGTCGAGTGACTCTACGACGTCGTCGTCAGCGCTCTACACGGCGTGCTCACGCCGGTGTTGATACATCCTCCACCTCCTCGGCCTCCATTGCTATACCTGTCGAGGGGGAGTGTGGTTACCGTGCATTGCGTGATGCGACAGCAGCGACAGGATCCGCAGTAGGGTCGAGGGGGAGTGAGTCTGATCCCGACATGGAGGTCATGGTGCAGACTTGCGTATCATCGAGCTCGACTTCCACGTCCGCGCTGGATCCAGATCTTCTACAGCAGCAGCTTGCGTCAGGAGGTGTCTAGGCCCGGCGTCCCTGCGTGGTGCCACTCGCGGCTCCTACCGGTGGCGGCCCGGCGGTGGCACACGGGTCCGGTATGGATCAGGATGCATCTTTGGGAGCTTTGGCGGAGTTTGCACAGCAGGCTCACACGAGTCCGGCGGAGGTTCCAGTGCAGGAGATATGTGTGTCATCGAGGTCGACATCCACGCTGGGACAGGAGCCAAACGTTCTGCAGCAGCAGGTTACCTCAGGAGGAATGCAGGCACGGTGTCCCTGGACTGTGCCACTCCCGGCTCCGTCCGGTGGAGGCCGAGGACTTTCGAGGGAGAGTGTGCAGATGACTCACACGACTCCGGCAGATGTTGGAGTACTTGGGACTTGCATGTCATCGAGGTCGAAATCTATGCTGGGGCAGCAGCCAGACATTTTCCAGCAGCAGGTTGCATCACGAGGAGGGCAGGTCTCACGTGCCTTGGTGATGCCACTCGCGACTCTGATCAGTAGCGACCTGCCAGCAGCAGAGGAGTATTGTGCGGATCGGGATGTCCCATACAGATTTCCAGGGGCGTTGGCGCACGGGACTCTTACTAGCCCGACAGCGGTCGCTATACATGAGCAGAGTCGACCGGCTGGTTTGTTAGAGGTTGAGGCGTTCTTGAGAGCAGCAGTTCTCAGAGATGTCACCGGGACATATGGTGCAGCAGACACAGCATGCTTCACCGCCTCATCTGCACTACCTGAGGACCAGCTTCAGCGTGAGGAGTCGTCCATGTTCCCACAGTCTTCGGGTTCCTGTACCCACGACAGAGCAGCGACATACATGACGGAGTCAGATGATGGTCCTTACTCTATCATCGAGCAGGTGGTAGCGACCAGCGTTCCCGGCGAGACAGTGCGTGAGCGCCATCTGCGCTTGTTGGTCGCCTTGACGGACATTACTGAGCTGGAGCCCGGTACACCTGTGTCCATTATGGCGGCAGTCGAGGACACCGGAGCAGATCCATACATGCAGATGGAGTCATCTCGTCAGCAGGAGCTGAGTTATCCCCCCTCGATTCCACCTCTTGGTGACGCTACCGATCACATCAACGCCGAGAGTGGCAGTACCTGCACAGACGACACTTCCACATGCTCTACGGACTCTGACGACTCCTCCTTCTCCTTCTCTCTCGGCATGCGACCGCTCACTCCTCGCATGACAGACACGAGCTGTGATGTGGATGCGACACCTGCAGCTGCATCCGATGTTCCAGCGTCTCAGCACATTGCGACCTTGGTTGACCCCCATGAGGATGCAGTGGCACCTATTCCATCATCTTCAGCAGCAGAGATGCAGATGGCGCTGTACTCACGAGCTGTGCAGTCTGCATGTGCTGCATCCAGTGAGGCAGAGTTCATTCTACACCAGGTCGACATTGGCCACCTCGACATGTCCGAGGCAGATTATGCTGATCTGCAGGAGCGTGTAGTCATGCTACAGCGGGAGATGGTGGCAGCGCGTGAGCGATTCTCAGAGGAGGGCAGCATCACTGGTACCGGCAGGAGCCTTCCGGCAGCAGCAGTGATGCTGAGCATGCCTTCGGCTTCCGCCATCCCGGCTCCTGTCGACCCCATCATCGCTCCTCCTTCTTCTGCTGCCGTCACACACCTTCATCCACCCGACTCACTTACCCCATCTTCATCGTCATCCGCGAGTGGTGATGCGGTTCATCGTTCCAGCTCTCCTCCTCCGGCAGTACACCCTTGTGTCTCAGGGTCTCCTATCCCGTATCGGAGGCCAGCTCCGCCACTTCATCCACGCACGTGTGCTGCTCGCCCATTCCCGTTCCTCCGGCGTACACAGATGCATCGCGGCAGTGCGGAGGCAGGAGAGACTGTGAGTTGGGACCCTTGGCAGTCACGCAAGGACTGGTATACCCCAAGTGATGCAGATTCACGTGAGGAGTTGTAGCCGGAGACACCACTTCGTCTTTGAGGGAGGGAGTCGACTGACAGGTGACAGGGGGAGCTGTCTCTACATGATGGATACACTACATGACTCATCGCCCAGGATCTTTTCAGCTACGACATCAGCATCTCCATCAAGGACATCGCTGCCAGGTTCATCTGTCCAGGGGGAGTGTTGTGTGGACCTCGACCTAACGCGACGCCATGGGAGATGCATGGCGAGGTCCATGCTCTATTCTGAGCATCTACAGCATCCCGCATGTGCCTCACGCTACGTGCCTGCACAGCTGCATACAGGTGGTAGCACACTGTTGGTCGAGACCCGGACACTTGGTGCATTGCACCAGTGTCACGAGGAGACCATGTGATCGTATGTCTTAGTGTGTCGCTATACTGTGTGTGGCATTGTGCATGCGAGCTGTTGGTCGAGACCCGGACACGTGGTGCATTGCACCCGTGTTACGAGGAGATCCTCCCCTGATCCTGTGTTTGGATGATGATACTATTGGGTTTGATTGCTCGTAGTGGTCGAGACCCGGACCCTGGTACCGCCAGTGTCACGAGGAGACCATCTTGCCCTCTGACATGTGTATGAGGTGCATTACACTGGTTTGTGTGTGTGTGCATCACTCCTCTCATGGTCGAGACCCAGACACTTGGTGGGCTGTGCCAGTGTCCAGGGAGACCCTGGATGGATGGCAGACGAGTGTGTGTGTGTGTGTGTGTGTGTGTTTGTGCGAGGTGACTCATGCATGTTATGGTTTGCCATGCATTGTTGTTCCATGCCTTCGCTCATTCGTTCTGGCGTGGACGGCTATGTCAGCCAGGGGGAGTGTTGGTTTGTGTGGCCTCCACCCGTCACGACCGACACTGTTAGTTTACCGATATACCCACATTCGGGGTATATGGCAGAGGAGGGCGTGACGACACGACGGGCTTCGGACTGCACCGAGACTTCTCCAGCACCTACGACAGCGCTGGCGAGACGCGGTCGATGTGTTCCGACAGCCATGTGGGCTTGTCAGGAGGTAGGAGAGTTTTCTCGGTGGGTTCAGACCCACGCACCCGGTTGACTGTACCGGTGCGACGAGGAGACCCGATGGCTATTGTGGGGCTTCCGATGTTCGGAAAGCCATTTGTGATGTCTGGACGTTGATTCCGAAATGTTTTGACACTGCTCATATTTTCTCGGTGGTCGAGACCCGGGCACTCGGCGAGCTGTTCCGGTGCCTCGAGGAGACCACCTTTATTGCTCTCGTGGTGTATGCAGTGTGTTCTCCCTGTTGACTCATTCGGGTTCAGCAGGGGTGACGGGGCCCGGTGCGGTTAGCTGCCGGCGCCCCTATATAAGCCCGCTAGGGGCTCATTTGTAAACTCTCCCTGTTCTTTATATTCACCGTTCCAGACTTAGCCAAATTCTTACCGTCTTGCATCGCACTCACACACAGAGCTCATGTTCGTTCTTGCATGCGCCTGCATGCCCTAAAATTATTTCCAATTATGCGCACAAGTCCGGTATCGATCGGTGGACAGGCAATGCAAACCATGCAAATCGGGCTTGAGAGCACGCCCACCGAGAAACTCTTGCGTCTGCACAAAATCCAGAAACGACCCCGGCAAGCACCCGAGATGTCGTGGCAGCTGTCTGGCAGCTGGTAGTGCACGAAGCCACCACTTGTTGGTGCCCTTGCGCCAGCTGCGTCTGCATCATGGATCACGTCGTCATGCTCTCCAGTAACGGCGCTCCATACCACCAGTACTGGGTAGACGGATAATCACCGCGTCATCGCTCGTGACGGGTGGAAGCCACACAAACCAACACTCCCCCTGGCTGACACAGCCGTCACCGCAATGACAATTGAGGGGCTACACTCACTGTCCGTCGTAAACACCAACCATATACAAGGTTCTCGAGACAGTGGTGTAACTCACCAAGTGCCTGGGTCAGGACCGTGCAACACATAATCCACACACGCATGTGCCAAATATCACACAAGAGGTACAAAGCAACAAGGTCTCCTCATAACCCTCGGAACATGTCTCCGGGGTCCAGGTCTCGACCACACCTGCTCGCATGCATGGAACCTACATACCACATGGATGCAATGGGTCTCCATGTCACACGGGTACAAGTCACCAGGTGCACGGGTCTCGACCAGCATAACCTCAACCGGAGCATCGTGTCAGACACAAACTAACCACGCTGTCCTCAGAAGGGTGTCAGGCCAAAACCCACACACCAACACCCCCTGGGCTACGGAAGCTGGCTCCCCCATGGCTACACACCCCTGTAAGACAATAGAAAGGATGACAATGATGCTCCTCGGATGTGATCCAACATATTCTCACCCCGGAGCTTCGTCGTCGCTGTCGTCGTCGTCACTGCTGGCCTCACCTGCTGTTGTGACTGGTGCAGCACTAAGGGCCTCCTCCAATTGCATCACTTGTTGTATGCCTGCCAGCTGTTGAGCTGCACATCGCCATGCGGACACTACAGCGTCGAGACGTGTGTACATCTTGTCAAGCTCTGCTGCGGCTCTCGGCCGGGTAGCTGCATCTGTGACATGTAGGCGGTCAGTCACGAAACCAACCTGACGGTGGACATCGATCGCGTGCACGTTGGCCCGAGCCGCGGCCTCCTGCAGCCTCGTCGCCTCATCCCGTAGGTCAGCTGTCGAGTCGTCTGTTGCCTGGCCGCCAGCTGCTGCCATGGCGTTGACACCAGACAACGTGTCGGAATCTGTAGTGTCTGCATCTGCAATAGGTACTACTGCAGAGGCACCGGCAGCTGCAAGCACACCTGTCACTCGGTTGTCGACTCCTGGTCGAACGTCGGCCTCCGTCGGTGAATGTGCCTCTGTCGCATTGTCGCCATCATCGGGAGCCCGTACAGTGTCACGGTGCTCCTCCCAACCACTGGTGTGCAACCAATCGTCCTCCTGCTGCTAAACGCCCACCCGTCTCCGATGTGCATCCTGTAAAGACCTCTCAGCTACCTTGAGATGCGTGTGCACATCCTCCACGCACTCCTCGGCAGCCTGCCGTGCTAGAACATCCGTAGTGTAACAACGGCTGCTGGCCTCCCGTAGCTCGGCCATGAGACCCTGCACGTTTGCCTCCGCTCGAGCCACATCTACCTTCTGCTCGTCGACCGCGGAGCGCAGGCGCTCGAGTACGGGAATTGTAGTTCGGACGTGTGTAGGTGTGTCGTCGGCTGGAACCACCATGGTGTCAGCGATGCCGGTCAGGGCAGCCATGAGCTGGAGGTTTGCAGCTCGCTTTGCATCCTCCACGGCAGATACGCCTGTAGGGGTGACTGTTGTAGGCTCGGCTGATGCCGTGGGCACAACCGCCACTCGGCTTTCAGCAGTGTGCACCACGGTAGCAGCTACTCCTGCACGGGCCGTCGCTGCTGAAGCATCCACTGATATCACCTCCTCCAACTGTCGGCGCAAGTCCGACCGTCTCCACACTGCACCGTGGAACGTCCACTTAGCAGCCTCGAGGTGCGTGTATACATCCTCGATGTCTACTGCCGCTAATTGATGACCCATGGCATCTACGGTGCTCCAACGTGTGCTCGCTGCACGTAGCTCAAGCGTGAGGTCCTGTAGGTGCCTGTCCGCACGTGCGATTGCATCCTCCTGGTTGCAAAGTGTAGAGTGTAAACGCTCAAGCGCAAGGGCCCGCTCAGCTGCTAGTGCATCAACTACTACTTGAGTTGCGTCCTCCGCGACGGCTGCGCCTCCATAGGCAGCTACCGCAATGACACTGGCCATAGCGGAAGTGCTCGAAACTTCGACGTCACCTGCCTCTCCGGGTACCCCCTCTGCATGCGTATGTGCAATGGCAGATGCTGTGGCTGAGGGAGAGTCTACCCCTACACAGGCTGTACCAGCTGCTATAGGAGCGACGACCATCATGGTGTCTCCACCAACAACAGGTCCACTATCAACGTCCTGTCAGTAGCAATGACTACAACTGCTGCTACTGTCACGACGTCGATGGGTGCCGACACACCCACTGCCTGGACTTCTGCTCCACATGTGTCGACTCTCATCGCCACTGCTACTACTACCCCATCCACAACTGCTGCCACACCTGCCTCTGTGGTCATGGTCTCTACTACGTCAACTGTAGTCTCCCTCTCCATCTCCATCTCTACGTCTACCTCCAACTCTGCGTCGGACCACTCTTCCGTCTCCGACTTCACGTCGGACCACTCCTCGGATGTCTCGTCCTCACTGAGAGCATCCTGTCGTGAAGCGCCGTCTGTCGCATCCCTCCTGCACTCTCCGGTGGTCATCGGCTGACACTCCTTCCCCCCTCGACCGACGCACTGGTAGAAGCTGCGAAGGGATGCCGCACCAACCCTGCCACTGGGGACGAGAGAGTCATCTCCGTGCTGACGTCTGCCACTGTTGCCTCCTGGAAACGTCTCGCCAAATGTGTTGTCCGCTGCCTCACAAGCCAAGTGCGAGCGCAACGACGCCGAGCTGAAGGGACTACTACAGAAGCAAAGGGGTCAACGGTCGGGATGACTCCAACTGACTCCAAGACAGAGCAGAGGGCATTAGATGTGGAGCTAAGGTTGGGAGGTGTGGCATGGTCAGGTGATGACACTGATGGAGGTGAGGATGGAGAGGAGGAAGGTAGGGGTGTCTGAAGCGACACGGTGGCAACGGCCCACTCAGAGACCACATGGTCTGTGAGCTGTTGCACCATGTGCTTCAGACCCTAGAGCTCTGCATACAACACCGCCATAGCTCCAATAAGGGGTGCAACAGTATGAGCTGATGTCTCTGAGTCGGACGGTGGAGTAGGGCGGGACCGTAACCAGGGTGGTCGCCACCCAGCAGGGTGCTGGCGACATTGGCGCCAACCATGGTGTCGGTCGCCGCAAAAGCAGCAGGCAAAGCCGTTGGACGCCAAGGGCGTGTGCCACGGCTGCAACTGCCACTGTGCTCGTGGCGCATGCCACACTTGCACTACTGGTACCAGCCAAGGCACCGGTTGTGCCCCTTGCAACGCCGGTCTGTTCATCTTAGGAGCCTGGCGTGGGTGAGTGTATAAGACACTCGCTCCCGCTGGCACAAGGCCATAGGGGGATCCGATGATCAAAGCATAGTATCTCAGATGTGTTGTGACGCCGTCACAAGGACGGCCACCACCACGTTGGTGGTACGTTGATGTCCGACTGCTACGCGTCTATCGCGCGGCTGCCGTGCAACCTCAAGTCGCCTTCGGTGTTGTTCTTGCTACGACTGCTGCTGCTGCTCCGGTCGCCGTCGTAAGCCGACGACTATGGCCTCAGACCACCTTTGCCGCTGCTGCTACTACCGCGTCTCACGCAGTCGTTGCTGCTGTTGCCGTTGCCGTCGTTTGTCGACGGTGAGTTAGTGCACCAACGCGTGGGTGCACACGGTTTTTTCTTTTCTTTTCACTCAATTTTTTTTCTTTTTCCAGGCGCCACCTCCTCGGGTGCCCTTTTTGGGGTTGTCCTAGGGTGGCCCACTCGGGAACCCCCCCCCTTGTCCTCTCCCCATTCTTTTTTTTTCTTTTGGCTGCCTGGCTCGACCCTCACGGCGAGCTCGTCGATCGGACAAGCTCGCCGATCGGCGGGCTCGCTGATCACCGCGAGCTCGCTGCGAGCTCGTTGCGAGCTCGCCGCGGGCTCGTCACGGGAAGATGGAAGGCAGCTTCCCGCCTGCCGCAATGGGGGCAGCGGCAGGTGCTGCTGCTGCTGCCTTGGCTTCCCCTGTTGTGCGTGTTGTTGTTGCTACTACTATGCACGTGTGCAGCTGCAACTGCACGCTATAGTTGCTCATTGCCGTCGCTACTACTGCTACTACTGCCGTGCAGAGCTACTGCTAGTGCAGCTGCTATGGCTGTTGCAAGGCGGTGCTGCATACTGATGCTGCTCGCAGCTGTTGCACACTGCTACTAGGCTGCTGCATTGCGGCTGTTGGCACGCTGTTATTGCACTGCCCTGCTGCTCCTACACGGCTGTTGGTGAACAGCCGCGTGGCTGCTGCTGCTGTTGTTGTGGGACTGCTGCGTAGCAGCTGCTGGCACGCTACTGATACGGTGCCCCATTGTTGTGCTGCCCTGCTGCCGCTGCACAGCTGCTGGTGAGCAGCCGCGTGGCTGCTGCTACTGCTACGTGACGGCTCAGCTGAGCGGCTGTGATTGCTACTGCCGCATTGGCTGTACTGGCTGCTGCTGCTGCTGCCTCCCCAGCTGCTGTGACTGCTGCCATCGCTGGTTGCTACTGTTGCACGCAGATCAAACGGCCGCTGCCATTGCCGATGTTGTGTGCTGCTGTCGTTGTTGCCTCTGCTGCAACGTACGTGTGATGGGTCCTCCCAAGACTTGCAGTTGTATCTGTGGGTGGCTACAGCTGTTGCCACTCAGTGCTACTACTGCTGTTGCGTCTTTGCTGCACACCAGCACGAGCTGTGGCTTGCCTGCTCTCATACCAAGAGGAGCTTCTAGGAACCTTCCTAACAACTTGCCGTGATACTAGGCGGCAACGCTAGGTCAGCATGTGACAACGGTCACAAGTCAGAGGCAAAAACTGCAAGGGTCTGGGTAAGGACACGCACAGAGTGTCAAGGAGCTCAAATCTGAATGTAATCTCAGAGAGAGATGACAAATGACAAGATCACAACATAAATACCTGCTGTGACTCACAGCAAGTGACGCACGCGCAGTGTTAGTTTGTTCTAAAACTGGCCTAAAATCATTGTTTTGGCCATAAACCTGCGCACAGGTATCCGAACGCACCACCGTCAGAGCCTAGAGATGCAAAATCTCAAGCCGTACGCTACAAATGGTCACACGCACAAGTCCAGCATCGATCGGTGGACAGACAATGCAAAACATGCAAATCGGGCTTGAGAGGCAGTCCAGCGAGAAAACTCTAGCGTCTGCAGAAAATCCAGAAACGACCCCGGCAAGCACCCGGGATGTCGTGGCAGCTGTCTGGCAGCTGCTAGTGCACAGAGCCACCACTCGTCAGTGCCCTGGCGCCATCTGCGTCCGCATTATGGATCACGTCGTCATGCTCTCCAGTAACGGCGCTCCATACCACCAGTACTGGGTATACGGATAATCACCGCGTCATCGCTCGTGACGGGTGGAAGCCACACAAACCAGCACTTTTGTCCTTGTCCCCAATTCGTGACACATATGTTTTTACTAGTATGTCCCAAGCCTTTGTTGTGTGTAGTAGGCATGTTTATGTCATTAGGGAAAGTTTGTACTTCACCGCACGTTCAACACTGGGAGGCGATGGGACTCTTCACGGTCCGAGTGCGGACGTTGGTGCATGCCGAGCGTTCACGTTGAGCATAGGAATATTCAAATTCCAATCTTCAAACTGCAAACTTTGCTCATCAAGCCCACGGCGGGAGTCAAGCAGAACCTCCAGAAAGAAAAACATTCCGTCCTCGTGTCAAACAAGGGTTGACTAATTTGTCCTTGTTTGCATTTGCTTTAGCTCCACAGCTATTTGTCTTCATGTTTTTCAGATTTTGACTCAAACTTTTACGTACTAGTACGGTAAATATACAAGTGTCGAGTTACGAATGAAGTGTGGTCAAGGTCCTTGGGTCGAATGTCAAGAGATGCGTGTGGAGTCATGTCTTGAGTCGTCGGACTCAAGAAGGTCAGCCGAAAAGCCGTGGGTTTTCAAGAATTGACGGTGAAGATGTGAGATGCATCTTTATAAGTCCAGATTCTTCTCAGTGCATCGAGAAGTCAACCGAAAGGTTGTGATACTTCTGTTTGTAGGTTTGCGAGAGTGGTCGAAGCTATTAGAAGGTTCAGGAATATCCACTGAGGGCGGGGCATTTGGCTAGTTTGCCCTCGACCATCGGAGTGAATCGCCATTGTTGTAATGCAATGGGCTGTTTTTGTAATAATAGAAATGCTCTCACAGAAAGATTAGGGACCTGTGTACGTCTGGTACATAACACCTTCCCCCTTTTTAGTCGCAACGTCCCGGCGCGCGTGCAGATGTGGCCCGGAGACGGCGGTAGTAGCCGTCAATGAGATGATCGACGTCTCGGAGGTTGTTGTAGGGTTCCCAGCTGTTATGCGTGGCGTCGTAGACGTGCCACTTGACAATATATTCTATCATCTTGCCTTGTTGTTGATGGCCAAGGATGTCCTCGATGACGTACTCCATGTCTTCATCCACTTGAACGGGAGGCGGAGGAGGGACATCTCTGCCAAGAAATTTCTCTCCGGGGTCTTAGTAGTGCTTGAGTCGACTGCTAGGAAACACCGGATGAACTTTCATAGTATCCGGGAGTTTGGGTTGCAAAACCATAGGGGTTTGTATGCGCTCGATCTCAAACGGTCCCAACCATCAGGGTTTCAGCTTCGAACAGTGCCATCTGCGGAGCTTGATGTTTGTCAAGCTGAGAAGGACTTTGTCGCCAGTGGCAAAGACGTCATTGCTGAAATGTCTGTCAGCTGCTCGCTTCATCGCTACTTGAGTCTTTGCAAGGGTCTTTCCTGTTTCTTTCCAGATGGTGGTGGAGTCTCGGTGTTGTACGTCGACCACGGGAATGTTGCTGCGACTTTGCAGTCCGGCTGGTGTGGCGGGAAGTTTGCCATACACCACTTCAAATGGTGTTTTATCCGTTGTAGTGGAAACTGCCGAATGATATACGATTTTGGCGGTCGGGAGTTTTTGTACCCAATCCGTCCCGTGAGGTTCGCATAATGTTCGAAGAAGCTGTTCGAGAATCTGATTTTTCCGCTCGGTTTGACCGCCAGTTAGAGGATGAACCCCTGCGGAAAGTTGAATCTGTTGCCCGAGCGAGTCATCAGTTTTCGCCAAAAATGGCCAGTGAAACGACCGTCTCTGTCACTCGTGATGGTTCTTGGTACGTCGTGTAGCCACACGATGTCGTTAAGAAAGAGTCGTGTTGTTCCCTCGGCGGTGATGGTGGTCATTGTCGGGATGAAGTGGGACATTTTGGAAAACCTGTTGACGACCACGAGGATGGCGTCATATCACTCGGGTGTGACTGGTAATCCAGTGACAAATTCCATGGAGGTTTCTGCCCATTGTTCCATCGGAACAGGGAACGGCTGCAGAAGTCCGGGTGGCCTTGTGCAAGGGGATGTTTGTCGCTGACAGGTGTCGCAGGCTTTGCAGAAGTTGGCCACATCAGATTCCATCTTGTCCCACCAATAGTTTTTCGCCAGCTTCTTCAGCGTCTTGTCCTATCCGAAGTTTCCACCTGGTACAGTGTCGTGGCAATCTTCAAGTAGCATATGGCAAAGTTCGTCGTTCGGGGGAACGACCACTTGGCAAGTGAAGCGCCATCGCCAACAGGGTGCTTCAAACCAAAATTTTGTTTTATCATATCCGGCGTGCTGGTCATAGCCTCGTGCGAACAATCTCTCAAGGTACGAGTCTTGCTGTAGTTGTAGCATCGCCACGTCAGCCATAAAATCTAGTCGGCGGCTGAGTGCGTCCGCCAGATTGATTTCTCCTGGCCGGTACTCGATTTTGTAATGGAACCTGGATTTAAGGAACTCCATCGATCGGGCTTGATGTCGGCTGAGATTCGGTTGTGTATTCAATTGTTTCAATGCGTGGTGGTCGGTGCGCACAATGCATCGGCAACACTCCAGGTAGCATAGCCTTGTCTTGATCTTGTGCACGACCGCCAACATCTCCTTCTCGTGTACTGCACAGTTGAGTTCCGGTCCGTGCAGGTCTTAAGACATGTAGGCGACCGCATGTTTGCCGTTGTAATGGTATTGTAGAAGAATCACGCCAATGGCTCGGCCTGATGCATCCGTGGCCATGATGTAATCGACCGTTGGATCAGCTAATCATAGGGCAAGCCCCGAGGTCAGAGCGTTCCACGAAGTAGTGAACGATGTCCATTGTCTTCCCACCGCCAATCATTTTCGTTCTGAATGAGGTCGGAAAGAGGCGCTGACACTCGGGCGTAGTCCCGCACGAATCGCTTATAGTAATTATAGAATCCAAGAAAAACTTGAATTTCTTGAACGTTGGTTGGCATTAGCCAGTCAACGACTGCTGCCACTTCTTTTTGGATCCATGGTGATCCGTCCGCCGTTGATGACGTGACCCAAAAACTTGATCGAACGACGACCGAAGTCGCATTTTGAGAGTTTTCCAAAAAACTTCTCTCATTGTAAAACTTCAAGAACTTTTTGGAGATGTCCACCATGCTCCTCTGGGGTACGGCTGTACACCAAGATGTCGTCGAGGTAGACCACGACAAACTCGTTCAGGTACAGATGAAAAATTTTATTCATTGCCACCGTAAACGTTGCCCGGACACTTGTAAGTCCAAACGGCATAAACGTGAACTCAAAGTGCCCGTAGCGAGTCTGCAACGTTATTTTCTCCATGTCGGCGTCTGCCACGCGTATTTGGTGATATCCGCTACGTAAGTCAATTTTGCTGAAAATTCGAGCCCCTCGGAGTTGGTCCAAAAGTTCGTCAGCTCGGGGAAGAGGGTAGCAGTTTTTTATGGTGGCATCGTTCAACGCCCGATAATTCACGCACATCCGCATGTCGCCAGTTTTCTTTTTTACGAATAGCATTGGTGCGGCATATAGGGACGTGGATGGGCGGATGAACCCCTGTCCAAGTATCTCATCATGCTACTTTTTCAGCTCGGTCAGCTTGTGATCGCTCATCCAATAGGCCCCTCGAACTGTAGGTTTATTATCCCGCTTCAGTTCCATGCAATAGTTGTTGTCTCACTGAGGAGGTAAGGTCTTCGGGAGTTCTTTGGGTAAGACGTTCGCAAACTATTAAATGAGTGGTGCGAACTCTTCGGGTGCCATCGCGAACTTCATTGATTCCGATAAGGCTGATGAGGCCGATGCTGAGTCAACTGCTGCATCTTCCACTTCTCCCATTGGCTCGAGATGTATGAGCCACGCATGAGCTCCTCGCCAAACATAATGCTTAGCCACATTGAGCGGTATCGGCTGCAGAGGTTGTCGCCTTTTGGCTTCTGCGGGTTCCTCTGCTGCTGCCACCTCTATTGCTTCTGCTATCAGCTTTCGTCCTACACGTGAAAGTTGTCGTTTGGCGCCGTCGATCTTCACGGAGACGTCCACACTATTCCAGTTGACCTGCGGATTGTGCAAGTACAGGAAACATCGTTTGAGGATGACTTTTTGATCCATTATTGGACAAGTCCACTAGACCGTTGCATCTCGTAGATCTCTCACTTCTAGTTGTAGTGGTTCTCGGAGTCTCCGTATCTGTAGTCTCTCGTCGAAGGTTTTTCCTTCAAAGACCCTTAGTTCGGTCTGAAAACCCAGCTTGTAAACCAGGTTGTTGCTTATGAAGCTGTGTGAAGCTCCTCCATCCAATAGTGCCGGTACCGTTCTATGACTTCTGCATCCTCAAGACTGAACTTTTAGAAGCATTGCCGGTTGGTCGTCCTTGTACCCCTCGTCAAATTTTGCGATCTCAGAAACCCTCTGCGGTGATGTAGGCCATTCAAATGTGCAATCGTTCGGCGCAGACTGCTGCTCACACACAAGAGTTGTGCCTTTTACTCCTACCCTCTACTGTTTCCTGACTCATTTTTCTGTGACTTCCCCCTTTGTGGCCTGCTGCTTGCTCCGCCAATTGCGAGCAATGTGCCTGACGTTTTCGCAGTTGTAGCAGGTTCACGTGTCTCTCTAGTCAACGACTTCTACTTCCATCAGAGTCGAGGAGTACGCTCACTGGTTTCTTCCATTTCCACGATAACTGTGGTTAGGAGGTCGCCAGCCGTAGGATTCCTTGATCCTAGCATTGTGGTCAGCACTGTCGACCGTTTCTGCTACTGCGATCATCCGCGGCAAGTCGTTTTGGATGCCAAAAATAGAGATTGCTTGTCGGATATCCTGCTTGAGGCCGTTGCTGTAGTGAAAACACAATTCATCAGGGGTGATGTTGCTCCGGTGATAATTTTGCAAAATCCCCGCATATACTCCACCACACCGGACTGCTAACGTAGACGCTGGAGCTTGTACCGTGTGTCGGACTTCTCGTTGAGTCGTCCAAAGCGTGCGAGCATCGCGCGCAAGAATACGTTCCAGCGGGTTGGTGGCGTAGGCGCGTCTTGTCATTATGGATTGATCTGCTCCAAGGTTAGAACGCCTGCGATCAACGATGTGAGACGAACGCCGTGGGCCGTTGATGAGGTCCTGCAACTCTCCTTCTGCCGTTGGATGATCTTTTGATTGGACCACCAACTAAGCGTCGTGCTACACAAAAGCGCAGTCGCGAGGTCAATTTTCTTTTTATCGTTGTTGACCCCAACAACGGTGAAGTACACTTCCAAACTCGTCAGCCACATCCAAACCGTTGATCCTTTTTAGTTTGCATGATCGAATGGTTCTGGTAGAGCCGGACAATTTTTGGGTTCGCTCGAGAGTTGGGAATTTCTCTGGACCAGTACCGCTTCACGTGCGCTTGAGTTGCAAAGAGCCTCCATCGTGACGTTGAGTTGTTGGAGCAGGTGGTTGTTAATTTCCTCGAGTGCGGAGATCCTCTTTGCCAGTTCCTCTTGATCTGCGCCTGTCATCCAGTGCCTCCTGTCATCCCTACTGTCGTTGTTGAGATTGTTGGTCGGGGCGGTTGGTTCATTGCCGTTGGGTCCCTGATTGGATTGATCGCCAAAGCCGTATAGGTAGTTCCAGCTGCCGCAAAGCCTGCTACGCCAGCATTCGCTGTCGCTTCAGGGTTTGCGTGCATTGGCACGTTATGCTCCTCCATCTCCAAAGTCGTTGTTGAGGACCCGCTTCTGGTCGTTGGTTGCGCTCGCTTATCTCACGTCGTAATGGCAAAGTCTGCAAAGTCTTTGACGTACAAGATGCGCTGGTGACTTGTGCGGGGTAGTCCTCCGGATGGGTAAAGTAGTACGATGCATCTCCATCACCGCTGCACTCTGATACCAAGTGTTATGCCGAATGGAACGTAGATGGTGCATAGGTACAAGTTCTGAGGCAAAACACGATTTAGAATTTGGGACACTTGAGCAATTTATAACTAGCGGTAAGTGTGCTTTGATGACAAGTGTCCAGATGATTAAAAATGCATATGCAAGTGTCGAGTTACTAATGAAGGATAGTCGAGGTCGTTGGGTCGATTGTCGAGCGACGCGTGTGGAGCCGCGCCATGAGTGGTCGGATTTGAGAAGGTCCGCCCAAAATTTGGGGGTCTTTGAGAATCTACGCTGAAGATGGGAGATGTGTCTTTACAAGTCCAGATTCGTCTCAAAGCATTGAGAAGTCGACCGAAAGGTCATGATACTTTTGTTCATAGGTTCGCGAGAGTGGTCGAAGCTGTTGGAAGCTTCAGGAATATCCACTGAGGGTGGGGCATTTGGCCAGTTTGCCCTCGACCCTTCGGAGTGAATATCATGGTCTTTGCGATGCGATGGGTTGTTTGTGTAATAAAAGATGTACCCTTGCCGGAAGATTAGGGACCTGTGTACGTCTGGTACGTAACATGGATGGTTTACCGGGATGAGCTGTGAATCATCTTATGCCGAACGGAGCGTAGATGGTGAATATCTAGAAGTTGCAAGGTAAAACATAACTTAGAATTTGGGACACTTGAGCAATTTATAATTATTGGTAAGTGTACTTCCATGATGTCATGCCGAACAACACGTAGATGGTAAACAAGTAGAATTTTCTAGGCAAAACACGATTTGGAATTTGGGACACTTGAGCATTTTATAATTAGCGGTAAGCGTACGTTGATGAAAAGTGTCGAAATGATCGAACATATATACATACAAGTGTCGGATTACGAATGAGGCATACTCGGGGTCGGTGGGTCGAATGTTGAGCAACGCGTGTAGAGTCGCGTCGTGAGTGGTCAGATTCGAGAAGGTCCACCGAGAAATTGGGGGGCTTCGAGAATCGACGGTGGAGATACGAGATGCATCTTTACAAAGATATATTTGTCTCCGTACCTCAAGAAGTCAGCCGAAAGGTTGTTTTACTTCTGTCATTGATTCCCAAGAGTAGTCAAACTTGTCACGAGGTTCGGGAAGGTTCATTAGGGGTGAGGGGAGTTGGTCCGTTTGCCCTTGAGCGTCGGAGTAAACATCAAGATCTCGCTACGCGGTGGGCTGTTTGTGTAATAATAGAAATTCCCACTTGGAAAGATTACGGACTCGTTGTAGGTGGCAGTGAGAAGCCGGTTCACCCTCTCTACCATGGAAGGCACAATCACACAACATCCATGGCGGCGAGTGGAGCAAGGAGTTGGTGAAGACCTTGAGAATGGCGAGATACTAGTAATGATAGTCAAGAGCTAGCAAGCTCTTAGCAGCCAGTCGACCAGGCCACCCAGACGAGTAGCTCGATATGGGACCCGGGCGCCACCCGGGTGTCAAACCGAACCGGTCGGCAAAAGTCGTCGTGGTCTCTCACACCTCGGAGCAACCGAGAGTGTGGCCCCGCAGGATGAACAACCAGGTGCAATAATCTACACAACTAGCATAGCATGCACATCAGTCAAATAGGGAGCCACATCGACCACGAGCGTATGTCAAGGAGTACCCCGACGGACTTTTTTCGCTTCCACGATGATTGTGGTTGGGAGGTTGCCAGCCGTAGGATTCCCCAATCCGAGTGTTGTAGTCAACACTGTCGATCCTTTTTGTTGTAGCAATCATCCTCGGCAAACATTTTTTGATACTGAAGAAGGTAATTTCCTGTCGGATTGCTCACTTGAGGCTGTTGTTGTAGTGAATGCAGAGTTCACAAGGGGTGATTTCTGCACCAGTGATGATCTCGCAGAATCTTCACGTATACTCTACCATGCTATACTGTTGATCCCTTTGAGTGAAGAGATTCAGTTTGCCAGTTCCTTGTTGATCCGTGCCTGTCCTCCGGTGCCACCTGTCGTTCGTACTGTAGACGTAGAGGCAGTTGGTGGGGACGGATGGTTTACCACCATTGGATCGGAGACCAGATTGGTTGTTATGGGAGCCGCCGGTCGAGGTGATGACTACGTCATTATGCTGATGTCATATGCATATTTTTTATGCTCCCATTTTATTCTACATGAAAAACTGTGTGAAATCGACCGAAGAACCGGGTCATTCGGTGCAGGGACACGAAAGACACGGCCGTGCAAAGGTGGGTGGCGCACCTCCAGAAAACAGGAGACGTACCGGTTCGACCTTGAGCAGGACGGAGCAACTTTCTCGCCCACTGCATCCAAAGCGCCTCTGTATGCATGCTTAGCCAATGAGGCAAGGTTCATTGGGATCCATGGGCGCTTTGGGATGGCGGCTGGAGCTGTATTCGCAAGCAAGGGCGCTTCGGGCTGCCATGACCTCCGCAGGCGGTGCTGCCAGCGGCAGTCACACATGGAGCATTCAAACGGCAATAACTCAACCGTTTCTTCACGGATTGAGGTGTTCTTTGGTTCGTTGGAAATATCGCAGCGCGTACTAAATGATGCATGTATTATTTGCATGAGTAGAGTACACCTTGGTAGAAGGCTTCGGAGTGCCGAGGAGCTTTCGGCTGGCTCATAGGGGCTGGTACCATGATAAAGCCTAGGGATTGTTCTAGGCATGCCAATCTTACGCAGACACTCTGTACATTGTCTTGTACTGATCTATCAAGTCTAAAGGATTCTTTCCTTGCCCAACTCTCCTTGTGTTCCAAGTAGCACCTTGCACACCTCCATTCGATCCGTCAAGTCTTTCGTAGCACACCTTAGTACAAACGCCGCCAGGAGAGTTGCATGGCGGGAACCTCAGTCACTAGCAGTGGTCTTACTGCTAGGAGAGGGTTGTGCGACATCTCAAGGGTTGTCCCACACACCAAGGGGTCGAGGTTGGGAGGTTTATCTCAAGTTCTCTGCATGTGACATTCATGTCGGACGCCCCTTGGTTCACATTTGGTATCAGAGCACGTGGAAGTTCGCTCGGCTTTGCGCGGACCCAGGGAGGCAACAGATCTGCCACAACTGCGCTTGGTCAGAATTTTTTTGTCACAACCGGAACCATGGCAGCAGCGGCATAAAACCAGGCCTACCTCATGGAGGAGATCCGGCGTGCTCTCGATGAGTTGCGCCAAGAGAACCAGCAGCTGCGTGGTGAGGCTGAGGTGAGGTACGTCAGCCAGGGGAGCAGTGTGTTGGAGGGTGTTGCATTGGCATCCGCACCTTCCTTTCGGCGGCCCAAGCCAAAGGAGCCGGAGTTCTACACCAGCAAAGGCAGTGCGCAAGAGTGGCTCTTCACGGTGAACTCGTACTTCACAGCGCTGGGCATTCCCGTGGGAGAAGATGCCATGAGACTAGAGTATGCACCTACGCTACTCTGGGGAATGGCGCTATAGTGGTGGTCGGCATTGTGCCGGCCGAAAGCCGCTGGGTCGCCGGACGGGCTGGGGGCCGGGGCACGGCTTCAGCCATTGCTGACTTTACCGCTGGGGCGGGAAGTGCAGCCCGGTGCATGGGCATTGACGGAGAAGCCAGAGACATGGGAGCAGTTTGAGACGATGCTCCAGGCGTGTTTTGACCTCCTAAGCAGCAGCCCGGTGGCACATGACAAAATCAAGCACGTCAAGCAAGGCGGATCGGTCCAAGACTACACTACACGCTTCATGGCTTTGGCGGCGCAAATCAACGACCTCTCAGATGCGGATGCATACGACCGCTACCATGACGGCCTGAATCCGCACGTCCAACGTGAACTCGCGGTGCTCAGGTTGCAGACCTTTGCGGAGTTGGTCTCGGCGGCAGAGCACATTGATGCGGTAAGCTACAATGCTCGCTCGACCAGCTATGCAACACAACCATGGGTGGAGCAACAGGATCAGGTTGTGCCAAGGGAGGTGGATACCATCCAAGTCAGGCAGCAGGGTGCGGGCGGGCAACAGGGACCGAGAGGCAAGCGGGATTGCCCCAAGCGCAAGGCACACCAAGGACATGGGCAAAAGCAGTGAGGAGGGGATGACCTACTGTTGCAAGTATTTTGTTTGCAAGGGACAGCACCAGCCTTGAAAGGCTTTTTCCGATTATGGAGCTGCCTCAAGTACTGTTGCGGAATGAAGGTGAGACCCGGCACTTTCCAGGGATCATTCTGGAGCTGGTTCTTGAGATTCCGTTGGCGAGTTTCAAGGGTCGGAGGAAGCTACGCGGTTTGCTGGACTGTGGGACGTGCCATACCCCAGTAAAAATATGAATTTGATTATTGAGTTGTTCCATAATTAATTCGACGATATCTTTGTCATTATGTAATTATTTATGTGGTACTTTTAAAATCAACAAAATAAAGGGGTAGATTGTTAAATTCCACAAATTAGGGCATTTCATGATTTTCTTTCGACAAACAATCCGGTTTCACCTATTTGCTTAGCGACCCAACGACCGCGAGGCGAGTGAGCACTAGACTATGCAAACTTTTGAACGGTCAAGTGCTCGTCGCTCTCGTGTTTGCCATTCACCAAACGTCAAACGCGAGGTGACAGACGTCGGTGGCCACAGCTGGTGCATGAACACAGAGGCCAGCAAAAAAAACTCCATTCCAACTCTAAGAAACTAGGTTAAAATGGTAATTTACCCAGGTTCAAGTAGAATGAAAACCATGTAGTGGACCCTTGAATTCGTAGATATCATTTTGAAATTATTTAGGTGGTGAATATGAATTTGATGAAAGTTTGTTTTCGACGAAACTCGATGAGTTAAAACACAATTGACATCGAAATCAAGATTTTTTAGGGTAGCTTCTTCAACGACAAGTTAGCAACGAGGTTGGAGTTTGCACGGCAGCCGAGGACATCGCCCAAGGCATGGCAGTGTCCGGAGTGGTGGAGTGCGGCAGGCCTCTCGTCGAGCACAAGGTCCACATGGGTGAGTTGGTGTGCGGCATGGAGTTCCACACTTACCCTATGGATGATTACGACTGTTTGATTGGTAGGGATTGGTTGCATGCCTGGAATCCAGAGGTTGATTGGAGATGCGACCGTGTGGTCGCAAAGACGGGCGGAAAAGTCTCACTTTGCCATTGTGGCGGAGTGAGGGGAAGGATTCGGACGTGTCGTAAGCGGGGAAACAGCTATGCCTCATTAACTTGCAGCAGTTGAAGCGGTGCGAGTGCAAGGGTGGCCATGTTTACTTGGCATGGGTGCGTCCACAACAAGTAGCATAGCAGCAGATTGCAGCACTTGAAGCAGCAGAGGGGCGTTCGGTGGAAGGCGTGGGTGCTCTAGAGTTACCTCCCGGTGTTGGGGAGGTGCCCAAGGAGTTTGGGGACATATTCTAGAATACTTGCCAAAGGGGCTGCCACAGGGGCGCGACATCGACCACAAGATCGAGGTGGTGCCAGGGTCATCACCAACGGTGCGGTTGTACAACCGCATGAGCAACGCGGAGCTTGCAGAGCTCAATAAGCACTTGCGGGAGTTGGTGGACCAGGGCTTTATTCGACCGTCAGTGTCTCCATACGCGCCGCTGGTGCTGTTCATCAAGAAGAATTCAGGAGAGCTATGGATGTGCGTGGACTTCTGGGCGCTCAACAACATCACGGTGAAGAACCGCTTCCCGTTGCCAAGGGCTGAGGAGTTATTCGACCAGCTACGAGGCGCATGCGTCTTCAAGAAACTGGACCTGAGGTCAGGGCGTCACCAAATCCGCATTGCGGAGGAGGATGTGGAAAAGACCGTCTTTCAGACGCGCTATGGACATTTTATCTCGTGATGCCTTTTGGGCTAACGAATGCTCTTGCTACGTTCATGGCACTGATGAACCAGGTGTTGCACCCCTATTTGGACTAGTTTGTGGTTGTCTTCCTCAACGACATCATTATCTACTTGCGGACAATGGAGGAGCACCAAGAGCACATGTGGACGGTAATGGAAGTGCTAGGAAAGGAGCGGCTATTTGCCAAACTCAGTAAGTATGAATTTGCCAAGCAGGAGGTGGAGTTCCTCGGCCACATTGTCAGCGAAAGGGGAATCTGCATGGATCCAAAGAAGGAGGAAGCACTGAAGGAGTGACCAGAAGCGGCGTGCGTGCGAGACATCCAGATTTTTCTGGATTCTACGAACTACTACCAGAGGTTTATCCCGGGGCACGCGGCAATGGGAGTATCCTTGACAGAATTCCTCAAGAAGGGGCGCCAATGGGAGTGGGGTGCAAAGGAGGGGCAAGTCTTTGGTGCAATGAAGGCTGCCATGTGTCAAGCCCTGGTGTTGGTGCATCCAAACACGAGCAAGGAGTACGTGTTGGCGACGGATACAAGCGACTATGCGATCGGCGGGGTGCCAATGGAGGACCAAGGGAAGGGGTTGCAGCCCATTGCGTACTACTCCAAGAAGCTGAAAGGGGCAGAGCCCAACTACCCAATCCACGAGAAGGAGATGCTCGCGGTGGTCCAGGCCTTCAAGGAGTGAAGGTGCTATCCTCAGGCGCGGCAGTGTGTGGTGCACACAGACCACTACGCGCTCAAGTACCTTGAGTCACAGCCGAACCTGAGTCGTTGTCGAGCACGGTAGATGGAGCTATTAGAGGGCGGTTTCGACTACGAGATCCACTAAAACCACAGAGGATCAACCCAGCAGACCCGCTTTCGCATTGCCCGGACTTGGGCGTGCATGCAATCACGGTGCTAGCGGGATCTCCAATCATCCGTAGCTTTTTTGCACATGGGTATGCGGAGGACGAAGACTTTGCCTTGAGTACGGTGAAGGGGTGCAAGTGGGATGGCTAGTATTGGCGGCGTGAGAAGGGGAACCAGATTGTGGTATCGCGGAGTGCGTCATTGCGGCAAGCACTATTGGAGGAGGCGCACGACTTGTACTACAGTGGTCATTTCGGCCACGATTAGACCTTCAAGACGCTTACTTGCTAATATTGGTAGGCAACGATGGGAGCAGATTGCAAGGAGTACGTGAGCAGCTGTAACACGTGCCAAAGCATCAAGTCCCAGAGGGCACGGTTGCGAGGAGAGCTGCAGCCGCTCATCGTGCCGGAGCACCCGTCGACGAACATCTCACTGGACTTTGTGGGGGGTCTTCCACGGGGCGCAATGGGCAACACTATGGTGCTAGTGGTGGTGGACCGGTTCAGCAAGATGGCACACTTGATTCCATGTGCGAAGAAGGTCAAGACAGCAGAGATGGCTCAACTCCTTTTACAACACGTCATCAAACTTCACGGGGTGCCGAAGTGCATGGTCTCAGACCGCGACCCGCACTTCACCTCCCAGTTTTAGGAGGAACTCTTCAAGAAGCTAGGCACCTGTGTGGCACTTTCATTGGCCTACCATCCCCAAACGGATGGCCAAACTAAGCGCACCAATTAGACCATAGAGCAACTGCTGCGGAGGATCTTGGAGCCGGATGGCAAGGGATGGGAATGAAATCTCCGGGTGGCTGAGTTTTCCTACAACTCAGCAATGCATGCCTCTACAGGACGGTCTCCCTTTGAGGTAATTTATGGGGTGCAACCTGCGTGTCTCTCAGACATGGTAACAGGATCGGACCTACCCGCTATGCAGCAGTTTGTGAGTAACTTCACGGAGGTATGAGGCAGCGTACGAGATGCGCTTCACAAGGCACAGCAGCAGATGAAACGGCAAGCAGACAAGCACCGAAAAGCCAAGGGGTTCTTGGTGGGAAAAAAGGTACTATTGAGCTCGCGGAACCTGCAGCTGGTGGGGGTGGGCAGCGACAAGCTCAAGCCTCGGTGGGTGGGTCCTTTCCCGGTCAACGAGAAGCGGTCTGGGGTGAGGTGCGAGTTAAAGCTGCCGGACCAATACGGGATCCATCCCATGTTCTACGCTTCTCTTCCCAAGGCCTACAAGGAGCCGGATGCGTAGTTTGCAGCATGGAGACAGGCTCCTCCTCCACCAGTCTTGGTGGAGGGTGAGAAGAGTACGTGGTGGAGAAGATTCTTAGGCACTGTCGGTGCGATAACGGGTGGCAGTTCCTGGTGCAATGGCTCGGTTACGGGCCCGAGCACAACTGCTGGATCCCCAAAGCTGATTTCTACAGGGGCGGTGCAATCAACACGGTCCTCCGAGCATACTAGGAGCGCACCGGGACGGTGTGCCCTCAGAAGGGGGGTGATGTTATGGGAGCCGCCAGTCAAGGCGGTGCTTACATCACTATGCTGATGTCAGATGCATATTTTGATGCTCCCACTTTATTTTACATGAAAAACCATGTGAAATCAACCCAAGAACCAGGTCATTCCGTGCAGGGACGCAAAAGATACGGCCATGCAAAGGTGGGTGGCGCACCTCCAAAAAACAAGAGACGTACTGGTTTGACCTCGAGCACGATGGAGCCACTTTCTCGCCCACTGCAGCCAAAACCCCCTTGTATGGATGCTCAGCCAATGAGACAAGGTTCATTGGGGTCCATGGATGCTTTGGGGTGGCGCCTGGAGCTGCATTCGCAAGCAAGGATGCTTCAGGCTGCCGTGACTTTCGCAGGTGGTGTTGCCAGCGGCAGTCACGCGTGGAGCATTCAAAGGGCCATAACTCAGTCGTTTTGATTTCTAGATTGAGGCATTCTTTGGTGCGTTGGAAAGCTTCGGCACGTACTACATGATGCATGTGTTATTTGCATGAGTGCACCTTGGTAGAAGGCTTCGGAGTGCCGGGGAGCTTTCGACTGGCTTGTAGGAGTTGGCACATAAGGAAGCCTAGGGATTGTTCAAGGCATGCCAATCTTTCCCAGAGACTCTGTACATTACCTTGTACTGATGTATCAAGTCTAAATGATTCTTTCCTTTTCCAGCTCTCCTTGTGTTCCAAGTATTGTCTTGCACATGTCCATTCGATCCTACAAGTCTTCCGCAGCGCACCTTGGTGCAAACGTCGCCGGAGAGTCGCACGGTGGGAACCTCGGTCACTAGCAACGGTCTTGCTGCTAGGAGAGGATCGTGCGACATCTCAAGGGGTTGGCCCAAACACCAAGGGATCAAGGGTGGGAGGTTAATCACAAGGGCTCGGCGTGTAACCTTCATGTCGGACGCCCCTCGGCTCACATTTGTTGTCAGAGCCATAGGGGTTGATCCACCTGCCGCATATCCTGCCACGCCAGCGTTCGCTGTCCCTTCAGGGTTCTTGTGCATAGGCACGTTTTACTCCTCACTTGCTGAAGTCATCGCCAAAGACCCGCTGTTTGTCGTCGTTTTCACTCGCTCACTTCACGTCGTAGTCGCCAAGTCAGTGAAGTCTTGACGTGCGAGATGCACTGACGGCTTGTGTGAGGTATCCTCTGGATGGATAACGTAGTCCGATGCCTCTCCAACACCGTTGTGCTTTGATACAAAGTGCTATGCCAAACATAGCATAAATGATGAATAGGTAGCAGTTGCAAGGCATAACACGATTTAGAATTTGAGACACTCGAGCAATTTATAATTAGCGGTAAGTGTACTTCAATGACAAGTGTCAAATGATCGAACATATATAACATATATAAACATATGCGTAACTCAAAACAAGTGTCGAGTTACGCATTAGGTATAGTCAGGATCGTTGGGTGGATTGTCGAGTGACTCTTGTGGAGTCGCGTCGTGAGTGGTCAGATTCAAGAAGCTCCACCAAGAAATCAGGGGGCTTCGAGGATTGACGATGAAGATGCGAGATGCATCTTTATAAATCTAGATTCGCCTCAGTGCATCGATAAGTCAACCGAAAGGTCGTGATACTTCTGTCGTGGATTCGTGAGAGTGGTCAAAATAGTTAGAAAGTTTGGGAAGGTTCACCAGAGGGCAAGGGTAGTTGCCCAAACTGTCCTCGGCCGTTGGGGTGAAGATTAGGGTCTCGACGCATTATGGCATGTTTGTGTAATAATATAAACACCCACTCAGAAAAGATAGCGACTCATGCAAGTCTGGTACGTGACAGATCATAAGACAATTCAAAGAATTGGCACAATGGGATACCTTGTATTTAGTAGTTAATGTACTTTTATGATAATTACCAAACATGTTACGTTGAACGAGATGTATGTGGTTCACAGGGATGAGGTACGAGACAAAAGAGGATTTGAGATTTTGGGAAAATGGAGAATTTACACTAAGCAGTAACTGTACTTCAATTAAAATGTCCAATGATTCAAGTGCATAAATCGTAGCACGATAGTGCCAAACTGACCGGTCGAAGGAGCCACGTGGCTCAAGCGGGTCACCTGGGATTGTGGGTGGTTGGACGGGAGTACTTGAGGGTCGAACACCCTCAAGTACCACGGTTTTGGCCTAGTCGGCCAAGGATTCCGTCCAATGCAATACAGGGCTCCACGGCTTGAATCCCACGTTGGGATTACTGGAGATGCTGAGGCGGCTCTCACTCCTAGTGGGGGGAGTGTAGCGTGGCGGTGCCACGCCGACCAGTCGAAGGATCCATGTGGCTCGAGCGAGATCACCTAGGACTGTGGCCAGTTGGATGGGATGGCTTGAGGGTCGTAGACCCTCAGGTACCACGGTTTTGGCCTATTCAACTAAGGATTCCATCCAATCCGCTGCATGCGTACAATGCCGAGAATGAGAATATGGCATCTGCATAGGCATGTGTTGGGTCCTCACTGCTCTAGCCAAGCAACGCATGCAAGGTCGCGCCATGAGTAGCTGCGTCAAGAAGCTCTGCTAAGAAATCGAGGAGCTTTGTGAATATCGAGGCGCTTCTTTACAAAAGTCTAGCGCCATCGAGAAGTTTACCAAAAGATATCGATGTTTTGATATGGTTCGTGACACTTCTGTCGGCCTTTCTAGAAGGCCGCCAAAGTTGTCACAAACTTCTAAAACGGAACGGTTGGCCAAAATACCCTCGGCCCAACGGCATAAAATTCATGAAGTCGACGTGCGATGGGCCATAATGTAATGACAAGAATTCCCACTTGCATAGTTTAGGGACTCGTGTATGTCAGGGACATAACACCTCCCTTTTTAGCCGCAATGTCTCGGTGCCTTAGCAGACATAGGCCGGTGGCGGCAATAGTAGCCGTCAATCAGACATCTCATAGGTTTTCGTAGGGTTCCCAACAGTCTGGTCGGCTGCAGCGTCGTAGCTGTGCCATTTGACCAGATACTTGGTTGTTTTCCCACAGTGTCGATGTCCAAGGAAATTATCAACTACGTACTCCATATCCCCATCCACTTCTACAGGAGGTGGAGGTACGACGTCTCTGCCAAGGAAGTTCGTCCGAGGGTCCCGATAGTGTTGGTTTATGTCCCAATGCCACATTGTTACCTCTTTCCTCGCTATACAATCACATCAGTGACGCAGGTGGCTGACCAGAGAGAGACTAAGTTGCATGTTGTGGCCTCATGACAATGTGTCAACACGCCGGGCCAACTCCTTCAGTCAATTTGTCAGGAAGCTTCACCATTCTTCTGTGCTAGACTTAAACCGAGTCGGGTGCTCCACCAAGCCTAGTTTCTATCGCTTACTTGTTGTTGAGATATTGGAATGGAGGATTACCAACTTTGACCAACCACCAATCCTAGGGTTAGTGAGTCAGAGCAAGGTCATTCAGAGCTTTCTCACTCCCGCAAGGATCACCTTGGTGCCCTGTGACTTGTGACTTATCAACATGTTGCTAGCGACTTCTTGCGTGCAACTCTCTGTGCTCTCTTCACGCCATGGTGCCGTAAACTTCTTGGGTCCCACTTGCTCTGAGTTGCTTAGTCATGATCCATGTCTACCCACTGGTATCAGAGCGCAATCACAAGAAAAGCATATAGCCAAAGGTCCTACTTGTGGATCTCTCACTTCCACCGTCATCACCGTCGTCGCCATTGTTGCTACCGCTGCACATCTGCACGTGCCCCACAAGAGTAGCATTTCCCGCACACCTTGGCTTTACAAGCTTATACCTTGCTTCCCTCTGTTACGTTTTCCCTAGCCACACAGACTACGTAATGTTCACGTACGTCATCGCGACATTCACTACAACTTCACCGACATCTAAAACTCCGACTATCGCAACAGCCCAGGCCACTGCTTTAGGTTAGCAATAGCCACAGAACCAGCCCCTTCTACAACTACAATGGAAGGTTTCATAGCAGTAACCAAATCTTCGGCTGCTTCGGCCGTGGCACTCCCTCTACAGAACCCGCCATTGCTTCTGCGCAAGCCTTTCCACAACTACTTTAGCAGGCTCCAAATCTGTTGTTATCCACGGTAGCCACAGCAGTAGCATTGAAGGTTGTGGCACCCCCTACAGCCGCCTACCCGGCAGCCACACCCCATATAGTTGAGGAAATCGTCCTGGTAGCGGGTCGTCACTCCCAAGAGGACAGCACCACAGTGGTGGCACCACTAGAGTCCCGCAATACTCCTAAACCACTGCCGCTTGGATCGTACTACGAGGCACAGCCAGCGGACTGCGGATCTCATTCGCGTTGAGGTGGGGGCAACAATACCACGGCCGGGTCCTCGCCATCTCAAGATGAGGGAACAAAACGTCACACTTTAATAAGCGTCTCCCCTCCCCTGCTTCTCCTGAGGTGGACCCACAACCATGAATTGTCATTGTCGAGGACATCAATTCCTCTCACGTGTGTGCAGTATTTGTGGAGGACATCACAACGCTCTTAGACACACTAACGCTTGTGACCTCTGCAGTCATAGATGCCTCAAGAGTAGTTGCGGCTACATTTGCAGCAGCAGCCAGGGAATCTCTTACTATTGCCACTACTTCAGGTGCCAGGGCAACCTAAGCCTAAAATGAGGCAGCACTGGTGGTTGGTCCCATTGTTACAACAGCTGCAGACATAGGCACACAGCTTGTAGCAACTGCATCCAGCTGTCACATCAGCTACCGCATCAACAGCATCGGCCATAGCGGCTGCCACGTCATTGATCCGCACCTCCACAACTGTCGTTGTGACATCTACATCATCATCTTCATCGGGCGTCTCTTTTTTTGTCACCGCCCTCATCTCAGCCATAGCTGCCTTCACCATGGCAGACACCACGTTCACCATAGGCGCCCTTTCCCTCGTAGTCCTAGCAGCTACTACTGTATCTATCCTTCCTGTGCCTCTGTTGCTGTCATTCCCCCACTTCTATCCTTCCTATGTAGGCCACCCCCTCCCATAGCCTGGTGAGCCATCCATCTTCTTGTCTCTTTGTTTTTGGCCTTTTGTTTGTACTCTCCCTACGGTTGCTTGGCGTGTCTGACTTGGGATAGGTTGTCCTACAACACTTCTAGTACATGCTAAAGGGACTCCCTAATTTCTCACACTGAAGTGGGGGAAACTCTACCATCTGTCCGGCAAAACCTCACAGTCTTCACCATGCCTGGTGACGACGAGTCATTCATTACTAACGTGTAACACCCGCTCAACCTCGTTTCTGAGGCTCAGCGGGACGCTAAAGAGCGCCTCAAATTTGCGAATGACAATCGTGTAACTATTACTGATGAAGTCGCTGTAATTGTGCTCCAACATCTCCATGCTGCGTCTGTCGCATCCTCCGGTGCTCCCACCGATACCAGTGTTGGTGCCTCCTCCACGCCATCTGCTGCTAGCACCACTGTCGCCAGGCCTATTGATGTCTTGCCTGTTGCCACCCCCGGTACTACAGCACGTCAGCATGAATTTTTCTCCCAACCGCATGTCCTTGTAACTGGGCTTGCCTTCTCCTCCTGGGAGACTCACTCCTGTGCGTGGGCTTAGGTGGAATGCCTGTGGCAGTACTATCTCCCAGCAGTCCCATCCTTCAAGCTTGTTGCTGATGGTTCCACTCGCGTTGTTCGCTCTCTCATTGCTGCTACACCAAAAACACTTGTCAATGATGTCAACTCATACAATGTTGACCTTGCCACCCTGCGTTTTGTTGACCCCATTGGTGCATACACCATGCTTCATCGTTGCATTACAATCACTATCTAGGCTGCTCAAAGTGGGCTCATCTTGTAATTCAACACGCTCTTGATGCGTGCGGACTAATTAACCGATGCGTACTGGGCCTGCGGACTCAAGCTACTCCGTGAGCTTGGCGATGCTACTCTGGGCCAGTTGTCGGCTGTGCTCACCATGGTCAACAGGTTACTCCCGAGCTCTCCGACCTCCTTCATGACATCAAGGCAGATGAGCTGCAATGTCCCGCATTCGAGTTCGTGCCACAAATTCCCCTCCCGGTTTTGGTATCCTTTGGGACTTCACTGCATAGCACCTTGTTGTTTGGTGGACCAGCCTTTAGAACAAGCGTCTTCAACATTCCGCCATTGTTGGCGTTGCTGCTATCACCGTTGCCTCCTCTTCCACTACCTCAGAGGAAGAGGAAGAGGAGGCCACCTTCACCTCAGCCTCATCTTCTTGTTTGACCCCTACCGCCATTGTCCTCGCCTCTCTTGGCCGTCGACATGGACGGGAGAAGTGAGGGGACAAGGAGAATACCGCCGAATCTGCTTTGTCTCGTGTACCCAGTGAGGTAGTGTGTTAGAACTGCTGCTCTGATGAGCACTCTGCTGGTAAGTATCTTGCACTACCTGAACCGGCGGCTCCACCTCGTCTGCGGCCAACACCAGCTCTTGCTCTAGCACCTCGACTCAGTCCACCGGTTCCTCACCCGCACAAGCATATTCTATTGCTGGTGTTCTCTCCATGCCTCCGCCAGTCTAGTTCCCTTGGGGTTGGCCACCGTCCTATGGAGCCCCCGTCTATTTCGGGACGCCTTCTCCGGCCTACTTTGCTCCTCCATGGTTTCCCCCCTCCTCTGGGTCCGCTACTCCGTCACTTGCACCTTTTGTCAAGAGCGTGCACCAGCTGGAGCAGTCTCTTCTATAGCGTCTCCACCTTCATGATAAGAGAGGTGAGAGTGTAGCTACATTGACTAGAGGTCTTTCATGTCAAGCTGACACTGTCCTTCGTCCAGACCCATCCAATCATGTCCTTGGGTTCCCGTCTGTGTCTGTTCCATGGGTCGAGCACTCGCTGTCTTTTGTTCTCCCGCATTGTCTCGCAGTCTGTGACTCGTCCTCCCCTCCTGTGGGCACTGTTGCTATGTGTGGTGTTCTTTCCCATGTTGAGGTCTCTGGTGGCTTCTGGGTCCTCGACTCTGGTGCCACCCACCACATGGCATCCGTTTGTTCCTTCTTTGTCTTGTCGGTTCTTGCCAGTCCCGTTTGCTTTGTACGCATCAGGTCCGGCCAGTTACTCCCCGTCTAGGGCAATGGTGTTGTGTACTTTGTTGGCCCCAGTAGTGTGCTGTACTTGCCTGATGTACTGTACGTGCCTTCCTTGGAGCTCAACCTGCTGTCGGTGACCTCTCTAGATGATCAGGGCATGGATTTTTTTGGAAGTCATGGTGTTGGCACTGCATGTCTCCGTCCCTCTGGTCGTGTTGTCTTGCATGGTATGAAGTGTGACAAGCTATACTGTGTTCCTTTTCTTAAACCTTCCACCTCCTCTGTTGATCCATCCATTGTCTACGTTGCTCCCTCTCTCTCCCTTGAACATGTTCAACTCTTGCATCGCCGTCTTGGCCACGTTCACATTGATGTTTTCACCAGCATGCTCCGTCTCCAACCCACTCTTGGTTTGTAACCATCCACCTTTCCATCGCTTTTTCCCTTTGACTGTCTTGACCACGTCTAGTGCAAGATGCATCACTCTCCTTTTGTCCCTTGTGCCTCCTAGTCCCTTGTGCCCCCTTGATCTTGTTCACACTGATGTCATGGGTCACCTTCTACATGAGTTTCTTGGGGGTGTTAGATGGTATGCTCTGTTTCTCACTAATGACTTCTCTTTTTTTTTAATCTTTGCTCTTTGTGAGAAGAGTGATTTTTGTGCGGTCCTCAATTCGTAGCTCCTACAAGATGAATGGTGTCTCAAAACGCTGAACGCGGATGCTTGTTGATAGTGTGCACACTCTTTTGTCTAAGTCCAGTCTCTCTCTACTTTTCTCCTTTGAGGAGATGAGTTACATGACTTGGGTATGGAGCCGTGTTCTCCATGACCCCCTCCCTCACATTAAAATCCCTTTTGACTACTGGTATGGCACCTGTGCCGATCTCTTTCTTGCTCGTGTTTGGGGTAGCATTGCTTCTGTCTAGCTTCCCAAGGACCTTTCTGATGGGAAACTCTTCCTGTGTGGGAGCCTTTACCCCTTTTGGGTATCTTTGCCCAGTCCAAGGCGTGGTGCTTCTGGGATGTAGAGCGCAAGTGGGTTGTCGAGTCTCGTGATTCCCTGTTCTCTGAGTCCATCTTCCTTTGTGACCTGAGCCGTTCCCGCTCTCTCGGTTGCGAGGGGAGGTTGGTCCCGTGGTCCCTACTGTCCCCGCATTCCCTACTACGGTCTCCTCTCTGCATCCTTCAACCTCTTCCTGTCCCCCGGAGTTAGAGAGAGTGCTTACATGATCCTTTGAGTCTCTCCAAGCCTTGTCACCCAGTGCTCCTACTTCCCATGTCTTATCCTCACCTTCTACCTGATCTACGTCCATGTCTCCTATGTACTCCTCTGTAACCCCTTCTAGTCCGTCCAACGTGCCTTGTCCGCCGGCTCTTGCCATGCCTCCGCCTGGTGTCCCAGCTGGTCCTACACCAGCCTCACTCTTTGTCTGCGGTGGATGCCTCCATGCTCTCCCTACCCGCTCCTCCAGCGTCTCTTCATCCCACACCCATTCATCGCAGTCTTATCCTGAGCAATCGTCGACGTTGCCAATTGGCGTGGATGCCTTGGGCCTAGTCATAAGAGTTTTCCACCCCAGCTCTATCCTCGTGTATGCACTTCTTATGCCAGAGCATGAGAAAGCACTTGAAGCCACCATCCTTGGCAGTTTCGTAGAGTGTCATGCAACTGTTGTTGTGTCGCCCTCATCGCTTGATTCCAACACATTCAGTACGCACGTGTGACACCCAACTCACCGCAGTGGGAGGCTGTCATGCGGGATGAGCTTAGAGCTCTAGCCGATCATGCTATGTACGAGTTGGTTGACATACCGCAAGTTCGCAAGGCCATTGATGCCCGATGGGTTTTCCAGCAAAAGTACAAGCCCAACGGTGAGCTCAACAAATACAAGGTACCTCTTACTGCCAAGGGGGTTTTCCCAAATCCCCCATGTTGACTTCAACGAGACATGTGCTCCCGTCGGACGTTACACCTCTGGTCAAGCTCTCCTAAGTCTTGTCGCGCATCATCACCGGGAGCTCAAGCAGATGGATGTCAACAATGCCTTCCTCAACAAACAATTGGATGAGGATATCTACATGGTCTAGCCCCCAGGTTTTGCAAACGACACTATTAGAGTCTGGAGATTGCGCAAGGCCCTCTACAACCTCAAAAAGTCCCCAAGTTGTTGGAATCAAGCAATCACCTCAACCCTGGAGAAAGGAGGAACCGACAGAGTACACTGCATCATTCCCTCTTTGACACCCCCGTGTCAGCATCATTTAGAGCCATCCTCATCTATGTAAACAAATTGTTGACTGCGTCTCCCAGTTGGGAGACAGTGACTTCAGTTAAATCCGTGCTACAGTCCATGTACAAGATGAAATGTTTGGGTCCGGCTTGTATCTTTCTACACCTAGAACTTCAGCCTGACCGCGCTCGTCTCATTCTCCACATTCACTAGGCTGTGTACGTCAGAAACCTGGGGGAGCGCTTTGCCTCCCTCCTCAAGTCTGCACCCACTGCTTCAACACCAATGACGCCAACCGGACAGCGGTTGTTGAAGACATTGGATGTGTCAAAGCTGGGGCAGCCAGTGGATGTGGCTGACTACCTGTACATGATAGGGTTTGTGATGTACCTTGCCACCACCGTATGATCAGACATTGCCTTTGTGGTGAATTTTCTTGCCCAGTTCTCACAGTGCCCCAGAGTGCGACACATGGACGCAATATTGCATGTGATTAGGTACGCACTTTCTATTGCTCACGTTCGTCCTTGTTACAGAGCATATCCGTCAATGGTCCTCGATGGATACACTGATAGTGATTGGACACATGATGTTGATGCTTGTAGTCACACGGGCTATACAGTAATATTCCAAACTTTTGTTATTAATTATTGTTTTGGGCCTAAAATGTGTCAAATTAGGTTACAAATTCAATGTTCTTTTGTTCAAAGATGCAAAACGATTCACATGGGAACCGTGGCAACAGCACTTCTTTCCTTTGTCCTCTGCGGTTTGCATTCGGTGCTTCGAACAAGTTTCACGCAATTTCGAGGTGGTCGTTACATTCATGACGTGGGGACCGGGGGGGTAGATTGCACGATGGACGTAAAAGAAAAAGTTGGACAGTTGCAAAGAACATGACACGACATCAGAAAAGAGAGATAGAAACTTCCACCAAAAGAGTAGCATGTCTAAGCCACCACATCATCTACCTCAAACCCATCCATAACAGGAAGAGTGAAAAAACTAACAAAGTCACTGGATTTTGTTTTCTGGAAGGCACTGTCAGAAACAATATCACATCCTATCTTGCACCATGCATTGCGCACCATGCCATCAGTCTTTTGGATGTGACCCCACGTAGCAAGCATCCATTCCATTGATGAAACGCATGCCTAGGTTGGCTTCCCCTCCCTCCTGTATGCGATGTCCCACCCATGAGGCATACCCCTTGCTGATGCGTGCTTTGAACAGCTTCTGTAAGCCGACATAAGCAGGCTGAAGCTTGCTGGTACAACTAGCAGGGATGTACATGATCTGCAACCATGCGTGCCGCTCTCGGACCCATGCCTTGAACGTCTCCCTTGCTTGAGGACGCCAGGCATATAGGATCAGCAGCAGCTTTGCCTCGTCATGCTCATGTCCATACTCCGTACACATGCGTGCGAAGTAGGGCTCCGGTACCATTGTGAACCACTCCACTGTGGTCTCCAGCGACACCCAACGGTTCGGCATATGGGTGAAGTGCCAGTGGCTGATGCGCTGCGCAGTGGCAGAATTGTTGCCCTGCGGGTGGCATGCAGCCGTTTTGCCAGTCCAAATGACCTGGCTAGGCAACATGTCACCCTCATTCCTACTCGCGAGGAGAATAGTTACCTGGCGCTTGTCCTTCTGTCCTAGTACCTTCACCTCCGTGCTTCCCTTGGGTGCGTACGTGAAGAGCGTTATAGGAACGAGGTGAACATCGGTGTGGTCGGCGTTCACCACCATGTACGGCTTGATCTTGTACAGGTGGATGTAGAATGCCGCGCAACGGAACATGCTCTGTGTGCGTGACTCCCAGTCCTCAGGAAGCTTTTATGCTATTGACATGCCACAGCGCCAGCTCCAATTCAGCTCGGATGCGACAAATCGACGGTACCAAAAGCATGTGAACATTGCACTCTCGTGGCATATAGATGGGATTTTGACGCCACGCTGCTAGAAGATGTTGACAATCTGCTCTCGGATGAGGGTGCTATATAGGGGGGTCCCGCGATCTTGCATCAATTCGAGTGCGCAGATGACCTCATGCTTGAGCTTGGGGTGGTCGGCAAAGTAGGATCGCCGACCACAACCACACTGCACACGCGACGTAGTCTTTGCAGCTTCCTCTTTCGGATGCAAGGGCGCAAAGGAAAGGGTTGGCACATAGCATGCACACAGTCGCTTCTGGCATGGCTCATACCAATCCTTGACAGTGCTGTAGCTCAACTTTGCATAGATGGATGGGCCTCATGGGGTGTGGTAGTGGCTGCAAAGCCACGCAATCGCCTTGGTAATGTTGCCGTGCTGCATGACAGTGGCAAGGATGATTGGAACGTGACCGAGTCCGGACCAATCCATGTACAGGCCTCACTTCGATGATGTGCCGGATGATGACCATGACACCTTGGTTACAGGTTCAGGAGGGAGGTCAAGTGGGCCATCCACGGGCCCAGATGGCGGCATCAACAATTGCGTCGTCAGCGAGATCCCCCACTAGCGCGTTCACCATTGTGAGGTCAGTATCTTCCCTCGCTGCCAACTCCTCGGCAGTGAGCATGCCCGTGAGGACAGCCTCCAGCACATCACGGCCGGCTGCATGGACGTCGTCATCGGTCGGGGCAACGGCATCTGCAAGGTGTAGGTCTTCGCCTTTGTCCTGCAACAGTGGTTCATCCTCTCCAGAATCATCAGATAGGATAACCTTCCTACGCTTTGGTAGAACCTTGTTAGGGGGTGGGTGGATGAGGACGGCTGAGAGCAAGGCACAAACGAGGGAATCGGAGGGATCAATGGAGGGAGGACGACTTCTGTCTTTTGTGGGCGTCCGAGACCCCGTCGAGGAGGGACGCATGGCTTTGGGGCAGTAAGTGAATGCTAGACGTTGGCACGGTGTTCCTTGATAGAATACTTGGTGAAGAAACGGGTCAGCGGTGCCATGGTGTTCCATTTGAGCGTGACAATTGGTGACAGCCATAGATGACTAGGACTTTGACCAGCATGCACGATGACATGGAGAGTACGCTCCAAACACTAAAAACCCACATACAAGAACCAACGGTCATCCCGCGCCCGCAATCATTGCCAGCACGGCACGAAGTCAACATTACAATGGTTCAGGCATTGGCGAGCGAGAAACTTGCACAGACCACTGACTAGAGACAGTCATTGCGACAACGAGGAATCTACCCACGCTCTCCCGGCAACAAAACAAAATCCAATGCAGGATTGTAACGGACGTGGTCCGTTTTGCGACTAACTTCTGAACCCAAAACGTAGGCCCTCAGAAAGTGTAGTCCAAGGAGGATGGGCGAATGGTCGCCTCAGCCATTTTGGCTGAGACAAACCGCGCCACAAATGGACGTAGTCGTCATAGGGCATTTTTGCAAACATGCATCCTAATACCCTATCGTTCCACGTGGCACTGCCATGTGGAAACAGGACCCTAGCAGCCAACTAGAAGGGAGGAGGAGTGACGCGATGGATTTTCCATCGCGGCACTCCTTTCACCTAGAATCCGGCCACGGATATTTTCTAGGCTAGAGTCGAACCAGACTCTAGCCCATTATGTTTTTCCGGGCTTTGGCTCCTCGACCCCTGAGCCTCGAGTACCCGAAGTACCCGATAATTATTTAACGACCATTTTTAACCCTAAAAATGGCTCGTACGCTACATTCCTCTCCCTTTGCTTCGAACCGTCCCGGTTCGTCTTTGCTAACGGAGGTTTGATCATCGCATACTTCATAATGCAAACCATGCAATAAGAAGCGTAAACAAGATCACACGTGTGAACTCTTGTCATCCGCAACGCGGTTGCGTCACGTTCACGCACAATCAACCACACACTTGTGGTTTTTGTGATTATGGTCATTTATGTACAACATCCAGTGTTGATCGCGTGATCCCTTGGCTTTTACCAAGGTGAGACACGTACAATCCTTGTACGTTCTTCACAAGTGTTGATGGGTCTTCACCAAACCCTCATCACACGTGTGTATTGATGGCATGGTCGATGCCTTTTGGGACGTACATTGTCAACAATGTCTTGCCAGTGTAGAAGAGAGTACACAGGATGAATTTTCCCACATTCCGTGTGGTATGTGTTCAGCAAGCTGTTGTGGTGATGCCTCCTCCCCCTTTGCAAGGAGCGTCCCTGCGACCAATTAACCGGGCGTCCACGCGAAAACCGTCCAGGCCCACACAACACTTCCCATGCCGTTGGGACATGATCTCTTCCAAGGGGTTGCTGTCAAGGTGGTACCTCCTTGCAACATTGTCAATACATGCAATCCAAGATCTGGACATCAGTCCTCTTGGTTTACAACCACGTGTTCATAACCACGCGTAGGTCTACTAGACCTCTTTCAGCACCCGTGGATTGGTTGGCTGAACTCAACCAAGCTCCACCAAGCCCATGCGACTTGCATGCTAGCTTTATCTTAGGGTTGGAAGGCACCAAGGTCCTAAGACATGGTTGCTGAGCACACTTGTTTTTCCTTACAAAGATTGCACCCATCTTTGAAGGAGGCGGCATTGGTCGTTTGGCACGCGCAATTGTCGTCAACGTCCGTCATTAGACACGACAATGCTCCGACCTAGATGATCTTGTTTTCAACCATCTCCTCATTTCTGTCTGAAATGGGTACCGTAGGCTGCCGCTCACGTCCCTGTCAAAAGCACACTGCTTTTGAACTAGGTTAGCTGAGATAACCGATCTCAACGACCATGGATTCAATCCACGAACAAAGTGTTCATCGTATGGTATTCACCCAACAGGTGGACCATGGTCACAATCATTGCGGTACATGTTGGAAGAACACCTTTTGGGTGTCAATTCCGTGTGATTGTGATCGAACACTTCCGAATCACATCCAGTGATCCTGGAACAACTAGTTCCTTAATTATGCTGTGTTTGTGTCATCGCGTCCAAGGGTTCCATTCGGGAACCCGCCAGTGGATCCTGTTTGCCAAGTTGCAACAATCCGTGTTGCTTCAATGTCTTTTATTGTGTACATTCGGTACTTCCACTCAATAGAGTGTTTTCCATATGACGTGTCCGAGGCACTTGTAGAGGGTATCGTCCTTATCGAAGACATCTGACAAATCACCACAATCCTGGATATCACCGTAGTGACATCCAAAAACATATTGTACCTGCATTCGGCAATGTACATCAACTAAACCATCCCCAAAACCAAGGGGCTTGAGTCACTTCATGATAACCTTTCGGGTCAGTGAAGCATGTTTCGACTACACCATAGTCATAATGATCTCTCTCGGAGATGGGTTGGGTTTCAACAAATCGGATGTTGGATATATTTTGCACATCGATATCACATAGGCGGTGCTATACCATATCTTTGGCATAATCAGAATCCATCCGCATGATGTTTGAAGATCATGACATACGCGACTGGTGTACCGTGTCACGATGCCATTAACTTGGAGGCAATTCTTAAAATATCGAAAGAATCTGATGAGAAATATCGTTTCTCAAGGTCCATCTTGAAGAGTCCTTTCACATCAACATTTGGTTACGACACACTGGTCGTTATTTTGTTTCAATGTTGATGATGACTCGTTATGTGGTCGGTCGGACCACCAAGATGTGGATGCTAACACGCTGTTAGCATGAAGCTATCAGCTTATAGGTCGTTTCCATGGTCATAAGCTTTAGACACAAAACCTAGACTTTTTGTGATCCCAACTATGTCGTAGTTGGTTTGTAGAAAACTATGAGATCGTCATAGTACTCTGGAACTCCATCAGGTAGAAAATGGTGTCGCTCATTTTCTCTGAAATAGATTTTCACCAAACTGTGAATGAATTTATGTCATCGATGTCGGTTTATGTACTTTTGTCTATCAATGTCTTCGACATGTTCACTCACCGAGTGATGATAGACTGAAGGTGTCGCCTTCAAGTTTGTTCACTTTTGACATTCGGTCAATCTTGTCATACGCCAGAATTGACTCTTGCGATCCTTGACCACCGCATTGCGGCGTCTCAAGTCGTGGAGGACCCATCGAAGAGTCTCTGCCCCTCTCTGACGCAAATACAACCTCCATTGACAATAATCATTGTCTCTTGAACAGAGTTGTCAGTACACTCATGTACCTTTTTATTATCGGTACCTGTCGGGCACCCCGATTTGAATCCATCACTCACCGAGTGAGAGGGTGCTAATGGTTTTGCCATTGGAACTTTATTCAATCGTATCATCCTTGACACGTTCCATCACGAACCGATATTTGCATCGGCCATGACTGATGATGCAAAGAACCTCCAAAAGGTACTGATGCATTAGTACACACTGTGTACAGGCAACACGATGGCAATCCTCGAGGATTAAAGTCGGCGTGCTAACAGGCCAGGTCACATCTCATGACATAGTCATGACACGGACACAGTCATGAAATGATCACATTCGCCTTTGAACATTGTAGCGCAATGGGACGTGCGACTGTCGTGGCACACTTCCTGCACCCACCAAACTACTTGTTCGGTGAAATGGTATCGCCATTTTTATCCAAGACATCATCTGATATCGTCAGCTTGTTCAAATGTCACAAAACCGTTGTGATCATTCGACTGTCTAACTTTATCCANACTCGTGTCGATTTAACCGACGCACCCGTCGGCTATGCATTCCACGCTCATTGGGATTGTGCGTTTGACACTCGCGTGAATGCTACAATTGCATCTACCATGTTGGTCATGTTCCCAGTGCAACCGGCACTTGTCAACTTTGGGGACTCGACCCTCGTGCAGGGATTTTCACCCTCGCGTGTGCGCTGAGTGCGATCGGCACTCACATTCTTACTTTGTCAATATCCACTCACAAATATAAACACCCAGCATCCTTGGTGCAATCGATACCTATGTGGATACTCAATCGGCATTTATTTCGGTCATATCTCCGTCGACCATGAGTAGTGCGTTCAGTACTAACATCACGGATGCTCTCGGCATCTGTGATCAAAGTGCAACTGGCACTTTTCCAGAGGTGTGTTCAACACCGACAAAATTTATGCGACTAGCACTTTTGCTATTGCTCGTAGTGCAATCGGCACTTCCGTCAACGATGTAATCGACGCCCGTGTAACTGTGCGGCCGACACTCGTTTTGTACACTGCACATTTCGCATTGTTGCGACGAGTAGGCGAGTCGTCGAGTGGTCGTAGCACGTTCGGTGCTTTCATCGTTCTCATCGAGAATTCGTCTCGATACACGTCACCATTGTGGTTCTGCAACCTAGTGCACGTTGTAGTTGTCATTTTGCGTAAGCAAAATTGTTTAACGCATGTACAACCCGCGTTGAGCCATGTCGTGGCTTTGGAAGGTCAGCCCTTTTGGGTTTTCTCACAAAATACCCCAAAGTGTGAGGTTGATTCTCAGAAATGTAGGCACTGTCGGTGCTAAATTTTTGTCGTTGAAGCATTTCCGAGTGAATTTCGTTCGGGACATGGAAAACTGTCGGTTATCCTCCTTTTTGTGCTTCATAATGGAAAAGAAAAAGAAATTCAGGACCGCTGATTTTTTGGGAGACCTCAACTAGAGCTCTTGAATTTTTGCGTCAAGACCCATGGTCAACTTGACCAAACGCCCTGGTTCGACCACAAACGTTTTCACCGTTTTGATCGTTTTTGTAAACGGTTAACATAGAATTTGTCAACTTGAGGATCTATGAAACTGTCGGAATTATGGCACTTCAAGTGCCCTTTTTTTTTTTTTGTTGATGCTTGGAATCTTTCAAGCGTCACCCGGTGGTGCGTTAGGAAAACTGTCGATCTTCCCTGTTTCCCATGAATGGAAAAATATTGAAGAAGAATGATTGAGAAACTTCTCAATACATTTTAGAGCCTAGAATGAGCTCCATGCCGCTTTTTACAGCGGTGAACCCGCGGCCAACAAGGCCAAACCTCGGGTCCAACTGAGGAAGTCGTCCTCGCCTCTAGTGCTGGTGGCACTTAGAGATTTTAAATTATTAGAGCTCAGTCTGAGCTTCAAATTGATTTTTAGGGCGTCCAAAATGGATACCAACCGAAGGACCTGTCCCAGGATTTGTGTGGGGCTGACCGGGTCCAAAAGGTGGGGTGATTCTGGAGAAGTGAAGAAAAGCGATCATATTCAGATGCGAACACTTACCCTAAGAATCTTGCATCGACCCGCTATCAGCTGCGCTACCGGCGCACAGCGATGCCGGGAATAACTAATTTTTGACCAGTAACGTTGTCCGCGGGGCCATCTCCTCCGCCAGACGCACGAGGAGGGAGGAAGCTTCCTCCTGTCCTCTGTCTCCTGGCTGCCGGCCTGGAGTTGGGTCCTCCCCTCCTGGCCCCTATGGCGCAGCCGACGCCCTGGGGAGGGG